>JAZKJV010001619.1:0-407308 GCA_037367405.1 Ottelia alismoides
TTCCGTCACCAGTCTAAAAAATGCAGAGGTCGATAAACATCAAATAATACATGCCTTGATAATTTCGATGTCATATCTGCGTGGTTTTTGTTTCCATACAGAAGTTCAATATAGTTAGGATACTAAAGCAGAATTAATTCGCGGTTCTCGTCGACTTAATCGGGCATCAATAAATGATGGAGGTGAAGTACCACTGCAGGTACTCCCCAAGGCTCGGATTGCTAGGGCTGGGGGCGTCGGGGTCGACCATAAGCTGCAAGGTCCGATGGAGTCTGTTACTTGTATGTGAGTGATCATAATTAACGTGATGTAGTTAAACTTACCAGAGTGTAGAGGCCCCTGAGATCCACTCCGCCGATCGATATGCGCGGGCGGCGGGCGATGGCGGATGGCCTGAACCCGCGGCCATTAATGACGTCCACGTTGTTGTAGGAGATCCTGAGCGGCACCGTAGGGTTGAACGGCTCGAGAACGTCGCCAACAACCCTAGAGAGGACCAATGGATGTTGGGGCGTTTGGGCCATTGTCAATAAGGCTGCTGTAGCTCTCAATGCTCAGTAGATGCGGGAGTGCTTTGCTCTTGCGTTTGCAGATGTATTTATAAGTGTAAAATGGAATCATGTTTTAACTTTTGGGGAATTACATATATGATGGATAGTATTTGCGAAGCGCGAGTCTCGTCAGTTTATCGAGCAGTGCCTTTTTTTTTTCCAGAAACGACTTTTTCAACAAATAAGCAGCACTTGAAGAAGATAAGTACATTCTTTTAGAAAAAAATCAGCAGTTTCATTCATCATAAGGTAAAGCAAAAGTTTACAGAGAGATAGCCTATTAAGGACAGAAGCATTTTTCCAAAAAAAAACCTAAGCCAACTTAGGCAAGTACATTGAACCAACGGAAAGAAGCTAAGTACGCTGAGGGAATCGATCATATGCTGTAAATGGCATTTACAGTAGGGGCTGTACTGCACGAGGAACGTCGGATGAAGATCTGACGACCCTTCTAGAAGGCTGGAGATAGTGGGCTCGCATTTCGAGACGGGAGATAGATGATCGTACGGCTGTAACCCTTACAGCAGAGTCTTCATGCAACAAACGATCCTCTCTGGTACATTGAACCAACGGAAAGCAGAATGCATGCAAGTTGCGAATTAAAGGAAAACGCATATATGCAAGTTGCGTATTAAAAGAAACTATATATGGATGCAAGTGGCATATGAACATCAGATGCGTACCTTTTCAATGGATGTGTAAGAGATAACAATCATGTTTCCATGGTGGCCGGTCCCAGCTCCATCTTTGTCTTCCCTGCTGTCGTCCACGCACTCGCTGCCATGCAAAGAAGGCATTGTTTTGCTGAAATCTGTGGTGTGGCGGGAGGCACTCAATGGACAGAGTTTCGGGCCACTTTGAAAATCTGACGGGCCTTATAATGTTGGGCTGCATCCATTTCAAGTTAATTCCAGCTCATGCTATATATTTATGTGAAACACTCAAAAGGGTATGGCTGCAAAATATCCAACATATTTTTTGAGTTCTGGCGGACCGAACACGTGCTACTCGACGATTTCCATTCCCCCTTCTTGAAAGACAGTCACAAAGATAGTCTGCAGACTGTTGCAGAGAAGAAAGATATGGAATGAGTTCCTTATGTGTCAGCCACATGAAGTCTCATGTATGCTACAATTTGTACGATGCCAGATACTCTATTTGCTTTTGAGCAGAGAAGCCTATTTTGCTTGGGCACACAGATTCAGATATGATAGGTGACATTTATTGAAGAAGATCCATATTAGGTTACATGATGTCATTGGCAGGTGGTGTGGCGTCTCGGCATAACTTCATTAGTATGTTGCACGATCCACTACAGAGGCTGAGTTCGTTGCATCTACAGAGGCGTGCAGAGAGTTATTGTGGATCAAGAAGTTCATGCAGGAACTTGACTGGTCGGGACAAGTATGTGCTTTATTGTGATAGTCAGAGTGCTATTCACCTTGGAAAGAACTCCACGTTCCACGCAAGGTCGAAGCACATTGATGTGTGGTATCATCGAATATGAAAAGTCTTATAAGAGAAGCAACTTGTTCTTGATAAGATCCACACAAATGACAATAGTGCTGATATGATTACCAAGTCATTGTCTTTTGAGAAAGTTTAAAGATTGTCATACCCTTGTTGGATTAAAGCGAACTCCTCGTTGCAGTTGATGAGAGTGTGGATGGTGAGTTCCTTTTCATGTAGAAACTCAACCATCATGTTGGACCTCAGGAGTCCATAATCTATAAACGAAGCTTGTTGATTGGTGTTCTCCTTCTCATGGGCTGGAGGGGGAGATTTGTTGGGTTGTATCCATTCCAAGTTAACTCCATCCCATGCTAGATATAGATGCAAAATGCCCAAAAAGGCATGTATGCAAAATACCCATAAAATTTTCTAGGTTATGGCCGATAGAACACATGCGATACTCCATGACTTTTGTTCCCCCTTCTTGTCATTGTCGTTGTTGCGTTTTGCAAGGGTTAGGGCTCCACTTTTCCCTCATCTCCTCTCCTTCATTCTCCTCGGATCGGGCCACACATAGCAGTTGGAGATCATATTGCGGATGGATCGGGAAGGAACATCCGTGGAACAAGCTATGGCAACAGTTTGGGTGACATTTTCTCCACCTTCTCCCTCTTTTATTTGTGTTGGTGTGGTTTTTTGTTGATACATATTTGGGAGAAGGATTTGGCTTTGTATAGACTCTAGGAAAAATATTTTGATCACCAAGATTAGTGAAGAAGTTTGATTGGGTCAACTAAGATCTATGGCTTCCTTCCCTCCTCTTATTTTGTGGGTTTCGACGTTAAAAATCCTCATCTACTTTGAGGTTACTTATTGTGCTTGTGATTGTGGTTGCTTGCATGCCATTTAGATTGCTTGATGTTATTGTGTCATTCGATTTGATTTTATTAATCCGTCAAGTTGCTCGGTTTAATCCATGCTTCTACATCGTTTGTATGATTACTTATTCCCAACAGAGTGGTACCGGAGCTTGTTTAATGGTATATCATAAGTCAGAGTTTTGTTCGAGCTAGATGATTAGTCTTAGTGGGACTAATTATGATTTGTGGAAGAACAAGATGAAGGATCTTTTATATGTGAAGACCATGCACCTTTCGATGTTCACCCCCCAAAGCTCGAACTAAAAACATATGAGATATAGGAATTTGAACGCGGACAAGTTTGCGGTTTCATCAGTCAGTTTGTTGAGGAGAATGCCTACAACCACGTTCAAGATGATGGCCATGCTAGAAGCCCGTGATTGAAGTTGGATAATATGAACACATCCAAGATGAGAAGTAACCAATTGTTTCTTATCAAGAGAATGATGAAATAGATATTCAAGGAGGGCAAGTCCATGTCAGTTTTCTGAATGATTTTCAAGGCATTACAAGTCAGTTGATGAGCATGGGTATCAAATTTGAAGATGAGGTGTTGGGACTATTATTTCTTGCTACTCTACCAGATTCTTGAAAGACTTTCAGAGTTTCACTTACTAACTCCATCTCTAACTGGGTTATTTCTTTGGAGAGTGTCAAGTTTGACATTCTCAATGAAGAGATGCGAACAAAATCCCAAGGAATCTCTTCACATTCATAGGTTATTACAGAGAACATGGGAGGAGCATATCAAGAATGATAAGGGCAATAACAGAAGCAGGAGCAAGTCCAAGTCCAAATATCATAACATGAAGTGCCACTATCACAAGAATAAAGGGCACATCAAGAAGCATTGATCAAATTCAAGATAGATAACAAGAATGGAGGCAACAAGCAAGAAAAGAAGAACGAGAATGTTGTTGCAGTTGCATAGCATGAGCTCCTTGTTGTCTGTGATGAGGAGATGGTGAATGTTTACAGGACGGTACTTCTTGTCTTGTTGATAGTGGTTCTGCTTTCCATGTTACATCTCAGAGAGAGTTCTTCTCTTCATATACATCGGGTGATTCTGACACATTGAGATGGGGAATGGTTCTTTATCGCATGTTGTTGGCATTGGCAATGTTGTGTTGAAGAATGCTAATGGAGAGGTGTTGATGCTCAAAATGTGAGGTGCGCACCAAATATGTACATGAATATCATTTCTACAGGCAATCTTGAGGATGAAGAATACCTCAACACTTTCAGTGGTAGGCAACAGAATCTTATCAGGGGATCCTTGATTTTTTTCTTGTGGAAAGAAGTATATCAACAATATTTACATCATGAATGCATCTATTTCTCTTGATATGGCACGCATGGCTCAAGATGTCAATTCCATTTAGTTGTGGTATTGACTACTAGGACACATGAGTGAGAAGGGGTTGGAGTGCTTGGTGAGAAAGAATATGCTGATAGATGTCAAGAAAGAGAAGCTGAAGAGATGCACACATTATTCGACAGAGAAGCAAATGGGACTCTCCTTCAAGATCCATCCACCTTCTAGGAAGATATGTGTATTGGAGCTTTTTCACACTGATGTTTGCAGTCCGTTAAAAGTAAGTTCTATCGATGGTGCACTCTATTTTGTTACATCCATTGATGATTGCCAAAATTAATGGGGTTATCATGTAACCCTAATTCCTCAATGACAATAATGCATCTCCTTTATGCAGCACTACATCGGCATCATCTTATCCATATAGGAAGTGCTCGTCCAGCAGATCACCATGACGACGAACAAAGTGGCATGTCGCCTACATGCCAAAACCCCAACCATGCTGCCTATCAACTCTTTTACCTGTTATGGATGACATTGTACAGCCTGAATCTAGTTGTCCATATGTACATGATGATTCTGATGTGAATAAAAAGAAAGTTGAGTTTGATTCTATTCCTTCCAGGAAAATTTGGGTCTACGTCTTGAGAGGAAGGACCAAGTCCTTGGTACTTTCATGGACTTTCACGTGCTTGTGGAGAGACAATCTATAAAAAAGTTTAAGTGCATCTACAGTGACAATGATGGTGAGTACATTGAGCCATTTGATGAGTATTACAGATTTCATGGTATAAGGCACTAGAAGACTCCACCCAAAACACCACAATTGAATGGTGTAGCAGAGAGAATGAATATACCTTGATGGAGAGAGTTAGGTGTCTTTTTTCTGAGGCTAAGTTTCCTGATTCCTTTTGGTGTGAAGCACTTTTTACTTCTACTCATGTTATTAAGATCTCTCCATGTATGACCTCGAACGGTGATGTTCTTGATAGGATTTGGCATGTAAAGGATGTCTCATACAAATATTTACGGGTCTTTGGATGCCGCACATTTGTGCATTTTCCCAAAGGATGAACAATCCAAGTTGGATGCAAAGCCGAATTAGTGCATCTTCACGGGATATAATCAAGATGAGCTTGGCTACAGGTTGTATGATCCAGTTGAGAAGAAGCTGGTGAGGAGCAAGGATGTGGTCTTTTTATAAGACCAACTCTAGATGATGATTATGAGTAGGTGTCAGATGTAGTAGATGAGGAGCATGTGCTACAAATCTATACTCCTGATGATGATATTGATGCAGATGATGGTGATGATGATAGTTGGTAGATTATGAAAGTTCTTCTTCTTCGGATGCTCTCTTAGTGTAGAGACCCATGAGGGAGAGGCGACCCTCCACTAGATATTATGCACGTGAGTACATTTTGTTGACATATTACGACAAACTTGAATGTTATAGAGAAGCCTTGCAAGATGCAGACAAGAAAAATGAGTATAAGACCTGAAATAAGAGGCGGAGTCCCTTCATGACAACCACACCTTTGAGCTTGTGATGTTGCCCAAAGGCAAGAGGGAATTTAGAAATAAGTGGGTTATAGAATGAAACATGATGAATACTCTACAAATCTAAGGTATTGATGATCGAAAAATTATTCTCCTAAATCCGGGTAAGGTAAAAATCACTCTCGGGTCGTTGCGACCCGGATTTCGGAGGATCAGACTCAACAAGAAAAATAAGGAATCACCAAAATCAGATATAAAATAATGAAATCACAAAGCGGTCCTCGCTAATTTTATTAACCTGGTATAGCGACCAGGGTCGGATTCAGGGAGCACGAGTTGGCCTTGCGGCCTACGAAGTAGTCAAAGTCAAAAATAAAGAAGAAAATATTTTTGGTGGATTTTAATTATTTTTGATTTTTTTGTATTTTTATTAATGAGGAAAAATAAGAAAAAAAGGGAAAACAAGCAAACACAACAATTTATTTAAGCATTCAAAAATACTCCAAAAATTCAAACAAAATTATTTTTGTGTTTTTTATATTTTTAAGTGTTTTTGATGAATTTTTCAAAATTTTTCACTTTTTAGTTAATTTTATAAAAATCAAGAAAGAAGAAAAATAAGGGCTACTGTGCAGCCAGACTTGAAAGATCAATTAAAAATATAAAATTGATCTATGAAATTTTGGAGGTAATTTTTATGAGAAATATATGTAAAAACTAAGCTACAGGAAAAGAGTTTATATTTGTTTGATTTTTATAGAATCTTTTAGAATTTTTATAAGGTTTTTAATGTTTTTTAATGTTTTGGTTTTTATACACCCAAATAAGCCAAAAATTTGATAGAAGCTAAAATACACTAAAATTAACTATCATTAATTTTTTTAGAATTTTTAGACGAATTTTTATATTTTTCTTTGATTTTCGAAGTCAGACAGTAACAAAAATCAATGTTTTTGAATTTTTAAAAATACCAAAAAGCCTAAAAAATGTCCCAAAATTTTAGGGAAATTTTTACACAGTGGCAGGAGCCAGTGTCCAAATTTTACCTAATTTGGATTTAATTTGATATTTTATTTAATAAAAATAAGCCACACAGCAGTCAGGGACCTAAATGCAAAGAAAAGTATTTCCAGGACCAAATAATAACAAGAACAGAAAGTTCATGGGCTCTTATGCAAAAAGTCCACAAAACACGCGCAAGGCACGTGAAGCAGGCACGGAGGGGTATAAATGTAAATCCTATTTAAAAAGATTCAATCAATAACACCAAGGAAATACATGACTTAAACTGCAAATAACCTAAATCCTCACGTGTTGATGCACGTGGCTCATATAGACAAGGACTAAAATACAAATGCAGGAAACATAGAGGTCCAGAGTGCAATTTAGCCTAATTAACAAGAACGTGCTAAAATATTTACAAGACTGAACAGTAAATGCTAAAAGAGGAGGGGCCTAAGTGCAAATTACCCCTTTATTAAGATCAGACGGCTGAAGGGTTGCCATGTGGAGGTTCCGATGGTGGGAGGATGTGGCTAACCCTTCGCTGAATGGACGACGAGGAAGACACCACGTGTAGATTGATGAGCGCGAAATCCCGAGCGAACGAGGTAAAGGTACTAAATAGGTCGTTGCGACCTCTATCACTCAGAGTCACTCAATCAAGAAAAAATCAACCACTCAAAATAAGTCAAATCAAGCAAAACAAAAACGAGAGCGGTCTTAGCTATGGGATTAACCTGGTATAGCTCCCAGGGTCGAACACAAGGAGCACGGGTTGGCCTAGGGCCTACGAAGTAGTAAAAAGAAAATAAAATCAAAGAAAAGTATTTTTTTAGTGGTTTTTAATAATTTTTATATTTTTTTAGGATTTTAGAATATGAAGAAAATAAAAGAAGGCAAATATAAACACACTTTGGCAATTTATTTAACACACCAAAAATAAAGCAAAAATTCAAGAAAAATGGTTTTTATGTTTTTTAGGTTTTTAAGTGTTTTGGTGAATTTTTGATAATTTTCTAATGTATATTTTATTTTCTAAAAATCAAACAGTGCTAAAAAGCCTAGGTACTGTCCAACAAGGGCTGAAACCCAAAAATAAAATATTTAAGGATCTCAGAAGGCCCTGGAGGTAATTTTCCTGTATTCTAGAGAAAATAAGGAAAATTTGGGCACCAAAATTATTGTTTTTGGATTTTTTGATTATTTATTATAATTTTTTTGAGTTTTTAGGTGTTTTTAGATTTTTAGGGTTTTTAAGTGATGAAAAATAGCCAAAATTGGCTAGAAAATCAAACAACAAACAAAGAACAGTAGCTAATTTTTTTAGAATTTTTGGGGGTGATTTTATATTTTTTTGGGATTTTTAAACCTAGACAGTAGCTAAAATAGATGTTTTTGAATTTTTAAAAATACTAAATAAAATCAAAAATGTCCTCAAAAATTCTCAAAAATCCAACAACATGGCAGGAGCCATGTGTCAAAGTTTCATCGAATTTGGAGGTGGTTTGATATTTATTCAAAAATCAAAAAGGGGGCACTGTGCATAGGGACTTAAGTGCAAATACCCGAAACTCTGGGGGTCCTGGTGCAATTTTCCCAGCAAGTCACGCGCGTGGCGCGTGCCTGGGGCACTCAGGGACCTTCTGGTAATAAAAACCAAGTTCTTGGACCTTTTGGTAACTCGTACCAAAAAGTCCAAGGGTACGGTTGCAAATAACCCACTAAAATCTGCACATGCGTGAATAAAAGGCTCACAGGGGCACAAATGTAAATACCAGAAAGTTTCTATCCATTCATTAACCAACCAGAAGTACAGGGAAATAGTTGCAAATAACCCAGACAAACACGTGGCGAAGCACGTGAGATCACATACACAGGGGTATAAATGCGAAACTAAATAAGCACGAGGTCCGAGGTGCAAATTACCCTACGTAAATAAAACTACTAAAATATTTACAGGACTGACACGTAAAACAAAAAGCTAAGAGGGGGCCTAAGTAATTTACCCTTTTATTAAGGTCGAGGGACGGATGCGCGACGCGTGGCAGATCGAACGGCTCTGTGGACGCGCCGCACACCAAAGGGGACCCTCGAATCGATCCGATGGCTGAAATGCTCCCACGTGGCAGATCCAACGGCTCTGGTGCGTTGTGGGGCTGCGAAGGACTCCGAGCTCGGATCGGATGGACGAGGTGCAGCCATGTGCTCGATCGGATGGCTGAGAGGCGTTGTGGCTTAACCTCGCAGCTCAACGGTGAAGATCGATCCTCGTAAGATCTGGCGGTGGATGCTGCTCCGAGGATGAACGGCTACGATCTAATCTGGAGCACTAAGGTCGATCTGACGGCGGACGAGGATGCTGGAAGAACTGGCGGCCGGCGAGCTTCGCCGGCCCTCTACGTGTACGTCGGTCCTCGTCTACCGCTCCTGAGGTGCGGGAAAGCTTCCTCGTGAAGCTCCGCACCCGATGTGCTGCTCTGATGGACGCGTGGAGCTCCGGAGAGCTCCGGCGACGTGGAGGAACGGGAGCTGCTGTGCCCAGAAGTTCCGACCTCCAGATGAGGTCGATGGACCTGGAAACCTGCACAGAAAGAAAGAGGGGTCGAGGGCAAACTGCCTCGACCCGTCAGAGCGGGCGGAAAGTGGCCGGTGGTGAGATGCGATGGCTCTCCGGCGAGCGGCGGAGGGGTGAGAGCCGAGACCCTGCTCCGGGGCGAGACAGGGGGAATGAAGGGTCGGAGAAGGTGGAGAGGGGTCTGGCGGAGGTGATGGCGATGTCGGATGATCAAGGGAGTGGACGGAGACGGCTGGCGGAGGTGGCGGAGCTAAGCTACTGCAAATCGAAAAACCTAACGCTAAGCTAATCTACTGGCTAAAGAAGTTACCTGATGGGCGCATTCGACTGGGCTGGAGCCGATGAGGCTCCCGGTCGTTGCCTCAAGGGGTCGTCGAGGTCCCCGAGGCTCAGCACGCTCGTGGCGGCGCATGGCGGCGATTACCACCGGATCAGTGATTTCCGGCAGCCCGGGCCTCGCTGCAACTCCACCGGCCACGGCTGTCACTCAGGGATGATGGAGGAGCTCACAGGCGCCGAGGGGAAGATCAAAGATAGCGTGATTAGGTCGCCGGAGACGACATTAAATATGGTGAGAGGTCCGAGAAGGAAGAGGTCGGGCGGGTAGCACGGATCTCGGATCCTCCAAACCCACCCCGGGCGAGGGTCCTGAATGATCGGGGAGCAATCGGAGCCCGGGGTTTGGGTAGATGGCGGCCGGGTTAGGCGGGTAGAAAATGGTGAAAACGGGTCGGGCGCGACATACCCGGCTCTGGTGGTCCTGGGGGGAGAGTTGACCGGGGGTCAACAATCCCCCGTGGACCAATCAGAGCCCGCCAAGCTTTAGATTTTTATTTGATTTTTTTGGGCCATTAAATGGCCGATTTTTCAAAAACTTAAAACATGAAATATTTTTAATTTATTTTTTTCTATTTTTTTGTGATTTTTAATTAATTTTTGGAAATAAAAATAAGGTATATACATAGTATAGCTATACATAGGTATATATACAATATATGATTTTTAATTTTGATTTTTAATTAGTTATTTTTATACATTTTTATTCCTATTTTATATTTTATTTATTTATAGAATAAAATGAGGAATAAAAGGCTATTTTTATTTTATTTTTATTATTTATATACATAGGGGAAATAATTAGTTATTTACAACTATATACATGGCATATATACAAGATATTTTTGTAATTTTAATTTTTGTTATTTTTATTTGATTTTTGTTTTGTTTCTTTTTATTTATTTTATTTACAATATATACATAGAATATTTACAAAAAGTTTTGGAAATAAATAAATTTATTTACAAGGTTAAATAGATAAGAAAGGGTGATCTATGTACATGGTGAAGGGGTGTTTTTGGGTTTTTAATTTTTAAATTTTTATTTTGTTTTTATACTTTAGAAATATGTACAAATATTTACAAATATTTACAACATATTTTTGGGTGAGGAAAATATAAATAATTTATTTATTTACAAATATTTACACTAGAGCCCCTATCTCCCTCTACTTTGGCTTTTATGCGGTCAGGCCCATGCTGAGCCCTCCCTTGGGTTAGGTTGCTCAATATTTATTCTAAATATTTCCCTCTTTTTCTTTTTCATCTTTATTCTTTTATTTTTGCACAAAAACATGCTAATTATCTATATTTACAAACATGCATGCTTTTGCTAATTTTTCCTATTTACACATATCTACATGCATTTGCATAGGTTTTTGTAGCTAAAATATAAGAATAAAGAGTGATGAATGGGTATTCATCACCCCCCTATACTATACTTTGCTAGTCCCTTAGCAAACACTTATTTGAAAAAGAAGTGAAAAAGAAAGAAAGAAAAAGAAAAAGAGAATGTACATGGATCAAGGTTGATTATTAAACTTGCCTTCATTAAATTGAGGTATGGAGCTCAATCAGATCTTTGGATTATTAATGTGTCGGAACCTTATTTAGACTTAAGCTTAAAACCTAACAGCCTCTAAGTTCCACCAATCTATAACCAAGACTCCTCAATGCTCCAGATCAGAACAAGTCATCAATCACAAACCCTGAAGACCATGAATCTTTTCTTGTCCTGTGAAAGTGAGGTCTAAGCTCTCCACCTCAGAAATGGCAACTTGACAACCCTCCCCAACAAGGTAACTCTATGACCTCAATCTGGCCACTCTTTCCTCGAGGAGCGGGGTATTCCCTTCTAAGTTCAAGTACAACCGGCTCAAGAAGAGGGGGAAGAAGAGAATGGGTCAAGGCCAGTGCAGCCAAGTACCCTTGGGAGCTTGACCAGTGTAGCCAAGTCTCCCTGCTGCAAGCTGCAACAGGTGGATCATGAAACCAAGCTTTGCTTATTGCACTTATATACATACTCCGGTGGGATTATCATTTTCTATCAGACCCACCACTTTTTTGGAGTTCTTTTCTTTTTGCATTTTTTTTCGAGTGCATCTATACAACATGTACATGTGCAGCATATATACAAGGAGTTTTTCCTCTTGAGCCAGTAGACTATCCCTCTTTTGAAGCTTTATTGCAACCCACAACTCCCGTCGTTAGACTTCATGGCAACCAGACCAAGTTGAGACGCACTTCCTTCACTAAATGAAGAAGAGAGGTTCCGCCTAGAAGTACTACCCTCATATGCTACCCCAAGCCAAGGAAGACTGCCTCCTCACCATCTCATCCGTAGAGAGCTCGGTGCATAGTGCGGTTGTCCAAGTAAAGCCATAATCTATATGAGTCATGTGTTGTTGTTAAGTGCTCTACTTAGGCTCATTGAGATGACATGTGATCATAGCCTAGTGGACTTGATGACACGAAATCCGACGGTCGAGAGAGGTATAAATAATATCAAAAATGTCGTCGTCGTTCTCAACCACGGGATTCGGTCAACAAGAAAATTAATTTAAAACCACTCGGAAAAGATAAATCGATGAAAATAAATGTAAGCGGTCTTTCTCTATTCTTTTTACCTGGTATAGCGACCAGGGTCGAACACAAGGAGCACGATTTAAAAACTAAGCAGTCAAATTTCGGAAAAGCTAATTTTTTTAGTGGTTTTTCAATTTTATATTTTTTTTTATTTTTTTTAAAGGTGAATAAGCACAAAATGCACAAAACACACACAACACTATTTTTGTATTTTTTTTAAAAATAATCAAAGAAAAGAAAATGTTTTTGTGATTTTATAAAAATGAAAACAACGGAAAATAAATAAAATGATCACAGTCAGGAGTATTTTGCAATTTTTTTTATTTTTATACAAGAAAAATTCACGAAAATTTGACAGAAATTAAAACAAGTCAAAACACAACTACAGGAATTTTTGTGGGATTTTTAGGCAATTTTTATAATTTTTTATGAATTTTCAAAGTGTAGGAAAGGAAAAAGACAAAAAAAGACAATGTTTTGATTTTTTAAATATAACAAATGACAATAAAAAGAGATGAAAATTTTATACAATTGCAATCACTATACCAGGAGCACACACAAATTTTCTCGGAATTTTTAGAAACATCAAAACATATATTCCATTAAGAAGATCAAGCAAATTAAAGTCTGAAAAAGCAGGGGCCTGTTTGCAAATATACAAAGTTGCTGTATCATAAATTAACAAGAAATTGATGTAAGTTGAAAGTTGCAAATTACCCAGTGTAAGAGTGCTTGGCATGTGACTTGCTCACTGGCGGGGGCTTGTTTGTGATTTCGGAATACTTTCGGGAGCACAAGTGTAAAGTTTCCAATAAAATATATTTTTTTTTCAACAAGCCCAACACTTAGGGCTTCCTTTCTTCTTCGTTATTTCTCTCACAAGAGGAGTGCCGCCGCCGCCCTTAGGATCTGGAGGAGGTGCGGGCTCGCGGGAGGCCGCGGAGTGATCGCGCGTGGGGCGGCGAGGAGGCGCGTGGGGCGGTGGACGAAACCGCGAGGAGGCGCGCCTGGGGAGGCGCTGGAGATGGCGGACGGCGCCCGCGCAACACGCGCGCGAGGAGGCGCGCCTGGAGGGCGCCGTGCAGCGGTTGGCGGCTGTGCCGCCCACTGGAAGGCGAGGAGGTGCTCAGGGCGGAGGAGCGGGCAAGGACAGCGGGGACCGCTAGGCGCGACTGGGGCGGAGGAGCGGGCAAGGACAGCGGGGACCGCTAGGCGCGGCTGGGGCGGAGCCGCGCGCCGCTGGGCGGTTGATGCTGGAAGGCGCGGGCGGTGCTCGCGGTATCTGGAGAGGGGCGGGCGGCGCCGCCCGCTGGTGGGATCTGTGTCGACGGGGCGGTGGAGGTCGGCGCGCCGCCGCCGCCCGCGGGCTGCTGCTGGATGAGGCGCTGGCGGGGGGCCAACGGCGGCGCAGCCGCCGTGGATCTGCTGGGCGGGGCGGCAGGGGGTGACGTCCTGCCCCTTTTTTTTTATTTTTATCTATTTTTTTGTTTTTATTTTTGTTAGCTGCAGGAAATTATTAAACAAAATGTTTTTTTATTATTTTTCAATCAGTAAATGTAATCAGGAATATAAAAGAAGATTTTTGTTGTTGTTTTTTTTTATTAAATGAACCTGCAAAACAAAATGTTAGAGGTAAAAGATTTTTTTTATTTTGTTGTTTATTCCTGCAAAACAAGGGTTAGAGATAAAAGAAAGTAGTTTTTTGTGTATTTTCCTGTAAAAATAGACGTGAGACAAACAGGAAAATAATTTTATATTGTTTTCTTATTTATACACAAAAATGGGAACGATGAATGGGAGGATCTTGCATATGGAAGATAGATCCGTTGCTCCGGTCACCGTGCGTGACCGGAGGTGGAAGACCGCGTGAGGTAGAAAAAGAACGCGTGGAGATCACGATGTGAGATGAAAAATTCGGTGTCGGGCGTGGATTAAATCGTGATGGAATTTTTGGAATTTTTAATCTAAAAATTACTTCCTACTCCTACGCTAAGATCTAACTCTACGATTACCTAGGAAAAACAAGTAAAAGTGGATCTCACCTCGGGGATCGGACAAGCCATGATGGCCTCGACGAAGCTCACGCCGCTGTCACCGACTGGATCGGAGGCTAGGACCCTTTTCAACAAGAAACCTCTCGGAAACTGGGCTCCTCTCCGCCAAAGATTGATCAAATGGGAATGAGGGAGGAGGAGCCCATTAAAAAGAGGCAAAAAAAAATCAAAAAAGGAAAATATTTACAAAAAAGGAATGTTATTATTGGGTGAATTAAAATAATTAATTAAAAAAATAAATAAATTAAATAATTATTTACAAAATTCGGAATAAATAAATAAAACAAAATAATTAATTAATTGTAAATTAATTGGCCACCTTAATGGTGGCCATATAAGGTGTGTAATCAAATCTACATATATGGTAGCTTATTAAGTCATATAAATCCAATAAAATCAAATGATTAAATACAAAATTCGGAATTAATTTAAATTAATTAATTAATGTTAAGTAATTAATTTTTTTGATGGATTTTATAAATGGAAGTTAGTGGCATACATATATTATATACATAAGATATAATGTACATATGTGCAAATAAGGAAATAATTTTTATACAAGATTTTTTTATTTTATTTTTTTTTAATTTTTATTTTTATTGAAAACAATATTTATAATATATACATTAAGTAAAAATAAATATTAATAATTATATACACAAATACATGGGTAAATTGCACAATACACCCCAGAAAACCGACTTTTTAACCGTAACTCCAAAAAATACGAAACCACAGCCATTTGAAAGATAATTTAATTTATAGTATTATGGAAGTGAGTTAGGTTCGATTTGAGCTCGTATGGAGCCGGAATTGATGTTTCAATTATCGCATTACGGCTTTCTCTGGGTGTAATTATTTACAATATATACAATTTTTTTTTATTTTACAAATATTTTTATTATTTATAACACAATTTTATTCACAACTTTTATTTACAGAAATAAGTGGTTTGAGGTCAAATTATGTACAAATAAGATAATGTAAGTTTTATACAAATATACATGAAAAATATGTACAAGATATTTTTGGATTTTCTGACAGACAACCTTATCTCCCCCTACTTTATTCCTGGTCGATCAGGTCAAGTCTTGACCTTCTCTCGGGGTTTGGGTCAGTCTGTATTTATTGCATAAATACTTCCTTTTCTTTTTCTTTTCTTCTTTATTCTTTTATTTATATACAAAAAGTGTTAAAAATGCATAATTAACAAATGCATGCAAAATGGTAATTTTATGAAATTAATGGTTATTTACAGGTATTTGACTAAGGAAAAGATGCTAAAATAAAAGAATAAAGGCGATGAATCGTGGATTCATCATTCCCCTATACTTTACCTTTGCTAGTCCCTTAGCAAACACTTATTTGGAAAATAAGTGAAAATAAAAATAAAGAAAAGAAAAAGAAAAGAAGTTAGAACAATGTTGACTTTCAAACTTATCTTCATAAAAATGTAGTCTGGAGCTCTGTCGGACCTTTGGATTATTAATGTGTCGGAACCTTAATGGGACATGGAATTAAAATCTAACAGCCTCTAAGTTCCATAAGACTCCTATTCAGGTCTCCTCAACAGTCAGATCAGAACAAGTCTACAGACACAAATTCTTATGACTATGAATTCTTACTTGTACGTGTAAGTGAAATATAGCTCCTCATCTCAGAAGTAACAAAGATTCAGCCTCTCTCAGCAAGGTAACTCAATAACCCGGTCTGGCAACTCTTTCCTCGAAGAGCGGGGATATTCCCTTCTAAGTTCAAGTACAACCAACTCAAGAAGAGGGGATGGAGAAGAGAATGGACGGTAACCAGTGTAGTTACCTATCCTTGGATGCATGACCAGTGTAGCCATGTCACCCGCTGCAAGCTCACAATATATGACTTTGAAGCTCTTATTCTTTTTTTTTTACAGGCATTTTATTTTTCTTTCAGGCCTGTTCACTTTTGGAGATTTTGCTTTTTTTTTTGAAATATATACAAGGTGCAGCATGTACATAAGGAGTTTTTCCTCTTGAGCCAGTAGACTATCCCTCTTTTGAAGCATTATTGCAACCCCACAGCTCCTGTCTTTAGACCTCAACATCACCAGACTAGGTTGAGACGCACTTCCCTCCCTAGAGAAGGACGAGAGGTTCCGCCTAGATGTACTACCCTCGTATGCTACCCCAAGCCAAAAGATTCTGCCCCCTCACTACCTCATCCATGAAGAGCTACGTGTAAAGTGCAGTGTCCAAGGTAAGCCACGGTCTGAAAGAATCATGTGTGTGTTGTTAAATGTTCTACTTAGACTCATCAAGATGACATGTGAACATAGTCTTATGGACTCAAAGAATTAAGTCACTAGGACCTGAAAAGTCTTAACTCCAAATCTTATAAGGTTCCTCTGAAATTAAGTGGATTAAGGTCCAACTAAGCTCCATTCTTCAAATTTATTCCAGACTTAGTCTAAATGTCAAAATCATCCTGAAAAATGCTCATGCAAATGTAAATGCAAGAAAATATGTACATGCAAGGAAAAGAAAACAAAAATCTTTTTGTGAAACAATTTTCAAAATTTTGAAATTTTTATGGATTTTTGAAAAATGATGATGCACATGCAAAAACCTTTTTTTTTGCAAAAAGTTAGTAAGATATACAAATATATACAAGATTTTTTTATTGTTGTTTTTTTTAATAGGAAAAAATTCATATTTACACAAGAGTGAGTTGGTTATTTTACAAGAATGAGATGCAAGAATTTACAACTTGAGTAATTTATACAAGTATATACAGAGTGGTTTTTTTAATTGATTTTTTTTATTCATCATTTTTTTTGAGTATTTACACCGTGTTTTAGCCATATAAAAATAATGTATGAAAGTACGAGTTATGGCTAAAGTATATATACAATATATATACGACACCCCCCTATACTTAGCTCGAACTATGTCCTCATAGTGATCAAAGAGCTGGAAAGAAAGACATAACTCGTGCCGCATATAGGAAAGTGAAAAGAATAGTATACTACAACGACGAATGAAAGAATGAAATCAATAGAAGTCGGTGATCCCCCTATACTTAGGATCAAGTAATCCTAAGTATAGCAGACTGTACACAAAGGGAAGACCGAGGAGATGAATATACAGAGTCTACCTCCCCTATACTTAGGGTAAAATATCCCTAAGTATAGGCAGCAAAACAGAGGTAAAAAGAATCAAAAGAATAATCAAACGTCTGACACCCCCCTATACTTAGGGTAAAGTACACCCTAAGTATAGCATGATCATACGATGGAGATGGGGTGTGAGACAGAAAGAATGTATGATATGGACAGATGATCTATACAGATGTGAGTAATCAATGTTGAGGTGCCTCTCAACAAGCGCTAGAGTTTACGCCCCTAGCTGGGCGCAAATGTTAGGATAACGCCGTGTCAAGGTTTAGGACGACATCTGTCAGGCGAATACCGTACTGTTGTTGCAGTCTCGGTGGGAGAACAACAACGAAGTCAGGAGGGTCAACAGAGTTTATGATATCACCCAGATAATCAATCAAGCGGGTATTTGCTACCGGATCAAGATATTGGAAGATGAAGTCGGGCTCCGGTAGCACAAAAGAAATCATCGGCTCAAGGTCTATATGGAGTGAAAGGGTAGAGCCGAAGAAGTCGAACGTGGAGAAGGAAGGATCGGTCATTGAATCCTCCACGTCAATCACCGTCTCAAATAGATATGGAAGGTCATAATCAGGAGACTCGCTATAAAGGCTGATATCCGATGAATGGAATGTAGACAAATCAGTGAAATCATCGAATACCTCAAAGATCGGGTCATCCTCGCGAGGGTCGTCGAGGAGTGAATCATCAAATTCATTATCAGAAGTATAAAAATACTCAGTCTCGTGATCCGACAGATCGGATGCAGTCCCAGAAAGTGAGACCGAGTACACATGGTCCATGACATCCTCCCGCAGATAACCCTCGGGGAGTAATGTCGAATCATCAGGGAACTTGGGATCAATGCTGTCAAATGTCATGTCCTCTAAAAATGTATCGACCTCATCAAATGGGAGGACACATGGCTCAAGTACGGGACTATCAAGTTCTGTAAAATCCAAAATCGGTCCCTCATCAAACTCTCTATGCTGAGATGAATCCAAGTATATCTCTGAATCTGAGAAGATCTCCTGAAGACAAGACACTGTATCAACTACGTATGGATACTGGAAAGAATTAGAATATGGCTGAGATGTGGGTTCCTCCTCTATCTCTTGGGATCCTAGCAGATCTAGAATCGACGAATCTTCTACGTGATAGAGCGGGACTGGCTCAAAATCTGATTGTAAATCCAATGGGTCCTCAACCAATGTCCGGCTCTGGGAACTCACAACAGTAGGCAACACATCCATCAAATTAGAAGTAGAAGCATCCATATCCTCGAATTTGTGTGTGCTATCAAGATCGGCATGGTGTGTCACACACTGAACTGTTGTCATATCTCCCTCATGTGTTGTCGTGAATAAATCATCTCGTGTATATGAAAGATCAGAAAGTGTATCCAAGATGGTCTCAACAAAATCCAAGTCGGGACAATGGTGTGAACCACTACACGAGGTAATGACATATGATATCTGCTCTGCGGTCCTCCCCCTCATGGCGATATGGATAAGGTCAGTCATCGAAAATCCATGATCAGGAAATCGCCTCACAAGTTCTCGTAACCTCAACCATGAATCTATCAATGGCTTTTGGGGGTTAACAGAAAATTCACGAATACATGACCGCATCATCTCTGCTCTACACTGGGGGTAAAATTTCTTCAAAAATAATGATCGTAAATCTTCAAAAATTAGCTTTTCCGAAATTTGACTGCTTAGTTTTTAAATCGTGCTCCTTGTGTTCGACCCTGGTCGCTATACCAGGTAAAAAGAATAGCGAAAGACCGCTTACATTTATTTTCATCGATTTATCTTTTCCGAGTGGTTTTAAATTAATTTTCTTGTTGACCGAATCCCGTGGTTGAGAACGACGACGACATTTTTGATATTATTTACACCTCTCTCGACCGTCGGATTTCGTGTCATCAGAATGGCGCCGGAATTGATGTTTCAATTATCGCATTACGGCTTTCTCTGGGTGTAATTATTTACAATATATACAATTTTTTTTTATTTTACAAATATTTTTATTATTTATAACACAATTTTATTCACAACTTTTATTTACAGAAATAAGTGGTTTGAGGTCAAATTATGTACAAATAAGATAATGTAAGTTTTATACAAATATACATGAAAAATATGTACAAGATATTTTTGGATTTTCTGACAGACAACCTTATCTCCCCCTACTTTATTCCTGGTCGATCAGGTCAAGTCTTGACCTTCTCTCGGGGTTTGGGTCAGTCTGTATTTATTGCATAAATACTTCCTTTTCTTTTTCTTTTCTTCTTTATTCTTTTATTTATATACAAAAAGTGTTAAAAATGCATAATTAACAAATGCATGCAAAATGGTAATTTTATGAAATTAATGGTTATTTACAGGTATTTGACTAAGGAAAAGATGCTAAAATAAAAGAATAAAGGCGATGAATCGTGGATTCATCAGGACTCAAAGAATTAAGTCACCATGGACCTGAAAAGTCTTAAACCTAAGCCCTATAAGGTTCCTCTTAGAAATTAGGTGGATTAAGATCTTAATCAAGCTCCATTTCTCAATTTGATTCCAGGCTTAGTTTAAATGTCAACTATCATCCAGAAAAACTATATACATATGTACAAAAAGATGCTTATTTACACAAATTTTACAATCATGCAAAATTTTTGAAAAATGTTTTGAAATCATGAATGATGATGCATGAAGTGCAAGTTTTGCAAAAAGATATTTACACACATTTACACAAGATTTTTGCAAACTTTTGATTTTCAAAACATTTTGGAAAAATTTTGTACTATATACATAATTTTGATACAAAAAATATTTACACAAGCTTTACACACAAAATATTTTTGAAATCATTTTTACAAAAATAATTTGTACACTAGCTATGTATGTGCAAATAAAAGAAGATTATGTACATGAAAAAATTTTCAATTTTTGTGGTTTTTAGCCATTTTTATTTATTAACACACTCACACAAAGTACGAGTTTTGGCTAAAGTATATATGAAATATATACACACCCCCCTATACTTAGCTCGAACGATGTCCTCGGAGTCAAGAGCGATGAAGAAGACATAACTCGTGCTATGTATAGGGAAGTGAAAAGGAAGGCTATACAAAAGGAAAATGAAAAGTCAAGAAGGACTCGGGTCTTCCCCCTATACTTAGGATCAAGTAATCCTAAGTATAGCAGGCTGTACACGAAGGAAAAACCGAGTGGAGAATGTACAGGGTCTACCCCCCTATACTTAGGGTGAAATATCCCTAAGTATAGGCAGCAAAACAGGGGTAGCAAGACACGAAGAAAATGACGAATATATACAAGAAGGAGGATCATCACTCCCCCTATACTTAAGGTGAAGAACTTTTAGTATAGGCAACAACAGGAGTGATGGAACAGAACGAAGAACAACCCGGTGTTTTCACCCCCCTATACTTAGGATGAGCAATATCCTACGTATAGCAAAGATAATCCTAAGCGAGACCTGGGGTGAAAACAAGAACGGAAGAAAGAAGGATCAAAATAAGACGAAACACGTATATACAAAAGAGTACAATGTTGAGGTGCCTCTCAACAAGCGCTAGATTTTACGCCCCTAGCTGGGCGCAAAGGCTAGGATAATGCAGTATCAAGGTTCAGGACGGCATCGGTAAGGCGAATGCCGTACTGTCGCCGCAGTCTCGGTGTGAGAACGACGACGAACTCAACAGTGTAAAGTAAGACACCCAGGTATGCAATCAAGCGGGTGTCTGCTACCGGCCAGTGATATGGAAAGAAGTGATCGGGATCCGGTAGCACGAAAGAAATCCTCGTCTCTGGATCAGACTGGAGTGAGAGTGTGGAGCCGAAGAAATCGAATGTGGAGAAAGATGGATCAGTAATAGAATCCTCCACATCAATCACCGTCTCAAAAAGACGTGGAAGGTCAAGATCAGGAGACTCTCTCGGAAGACTGATATCCGATGAATGAAATGGAAGAAGATCAGGCAAATCATCGAATATCTCCAGGATGGGCTCATCCTCGCGAGGGTCGTCGAGGTGAGAAGAATCAGAATCAGAATGATCTAAGGACTCGGTTTCGTGTTCCGTCAGATCGGAAACACTCTCAGTAGGTGAAACCGAGTACTCATCGAGTGCGACATCCTCCCGCAGATAACCCTCGGGGAGAGATGCAGGATCAGAAGTGAGAAGAAGAGGATCAGAATCTAGGTAGGCATCTGCGCTGCTATCAAGTATCCACTCAGTGCACCAGGCTGCATCATCATCTGAAGTGTAAGTCTCGGCAATCTGGAAGCAGGAGAAGGTACTAGTCATCACCGCGGAAGCTGGAAAAGTGTCTGCTGCTGATCCTCGCTCTGCGGCTATGCTGGCTGTCAGCTGGTCCTCAGGAAATGTATCTATCTCAACAAAGTGGAGGACCAAAGGCTCGAAGACGGGACTCTCTATGTCTGTACTCTCAAAGTGTTGTCCCTCCTCAAGCTGTGGCTGCTGGGCTGAGTCCTGGTGACTGACTGCATCCGAGAGGTGTCTCTGCAGGAAGGAGACTGACTCCTCCGGGACTGGAAGCTGAAGTGTATGAATCAATGGCTGCAAAAGCTGGGGCTCCTCCGGCTCCTGGAGTATCAGCAGATCTGATATCCAAGACTCGTCAACAGGGAACTCTGGGGCTAACTCGAACTCCAACTAGAATGCCAACGGGAACTCAAGTAGACTCTGGGTCCGAACCTCTGCTATCGCAGTCATCTCCTCTGTCAATGGTGCGGCATCATCCAAATCCTCGGGCTGGTGTGTAGAAACTGTCTCATCATGCAAAGTGACACACCGCACTGGTACCGCATTGTCCGCATGTGTTGTCCCGACCATGGCATCTCGCGAAGAAGATCTCTGTGAAAGTAACCTCGAGATGGTATCCAGGAAGTGAATGTCGGAACTGCGGTGTGAACCGCCACATGTGGTAATCACCAGTGCTATCTGCTCTGCGGTCATCCCCCGCATGGAGATCTCTATCAAGTCTGTAAGTGGAAGTCCGTGCTCTGGAAATCTCCTCAAGAGGTCAAGAAACCTCGGCCATGCCTCGTGCAATGGCTCCAGGGGGTCAACTGAAAAGTCCATGATCAAAGACCGCATAAACTCTGCTCTGCGTGGGGGAAAGTATCTCTGCAAAAACTCTCGGCGTAGCTCTCCCCACGTCTCGAATGTCCTTCCCAATCGTCGGTGCCACCTCATGGCTCTGTCGTGAAGCGTGAATGGGAAGATCCTGCTCATCAGCTCCTCTGCAGTGACGTCTGAATATCTCTGTGCTCTACAAAACTCCTCGAAAGCTGACAGGTGAAGATACGGCTCCTCGTGCGCCTCTCCTGAAAATGTCGGCAGTTGCTGAACGTAACCCAAATCCAAGACGAATGGACTTAATGTAAAAGCTGACTGAGCTCCATGTGCTATCTGCTCATCCATCCTTCTGGAATAGGATCTGTCTGCTACTCTCCACTGCTCTCTCGGGTCATCAATGGAGTGCACTCTCAACTCAGCAACAACATCGTCCGGGTCTCGCATCTGCTCTAGCTGGTATCCTCGGACGTCTATCACAGCATGCCCAGAGTGATAAGATGAAAGGGAGGGAGGGAGCGGGAGGTTGGTCGGAGATCCGACCTCCCTAGAAGGTGGACTGGAGTGATGGTCAGAAGACGGAGAAGAAGCCGTAAGAGTCGGCTCCAAGTGAGGGGGATCCATCATCCAGGGGTAAAGGAGAAGAGAAATGAAGGGAGGTGAGGGAGGGGAACAAGATCGAAGGGATCTGGCAATCAAACAAGATGAACAAGCAAACCCCCAATTCACCTACGCACACAGAGCTGAAGACCGAAGGGATCGGTCAATTATCTTGTCAATTTTATTTTAGGTGATCATCCAGTCTATCAGAGCGATTACGTGAGGTAAATAGGTGTCCAAATCTCTCTCAACCGACTGTCCCGTACTGAAAGCCGGTAATCAGTCAAGAAAAGATCGGAGGCTCTATCCTAATGTGCGGATCACTCTCTCGCTCATCCAAACCAGACAAGGAGGGGGTTACTCTCCCCAAGACAGATTTTTAATGAAGTGTCTTTTAGGTCAAGTATGATTAGCAGTCCCGATTTTATTGTTTTTGTTTTTAGATATTTTTCAATAACAAGCAACGCCTAACGAATTTTTCGATTCTCGTGATTATTAAGTCAAAAACAGGGGGGAGAAGTCGAAAAAGCCGATGCACGAGAAATCAATGATGCATGCAAAGTCAGAAATGCGTACCTGCCTCCAGCTCTCTACATGTAAAATGATCCGCACATAAAATAAAGACAGAATTAAAACTAAGCTAAATGATGCAGCGGGAAAAAGCCGAGTCCTAGACGAGCAACTTCTAGCGAAGAACCGTCTAACCGGTCACCGACCTCCAAGCCAAAGGGTCCGGTCTTGGCTCGTCCCTCCCCTGCCCGACAAATCGGGGGTAGGAGTAAGCGCTTTACAGGACGAGCTACGGCACGTAGGCTACGGAGGCTAGCGAGTCGGTTATTTTTATTATTTATTTTAAGTAGGTCCAATTACGGTTCTATAGGAACAGATATGCCTTAAGTGTGTGGATCCTACTCAATTACGTCACAATCATCAGAAAGTCCTAAATCTAGGGGCTCGACAAAACCGCGAAAAACCGGAAAATGACAGTAAGAAATAAAAAGAAAGCCGCGAAGAAAACCGCGAAAAACCGCAAGTCCTAATGGGTCCCCCGAGCACACCGGTGCTCGGCGAAACAGATCCACTACGGTAGTGTCCACACAATCTCAGAAGTGTCCTGTATTATTACAATAATAATAAAAAAATGAAATAAAACTATCCTAATACCTCACCCACTCAACTCTCTCCTCTCGCTCTCTCCTGCGGCTTCGTAGAGAAAGAAGCCGCCTCCAAGTGCCGCGGCTGCACCGGCTCCTCGAAAGTAGCCTCCGCGGTCCTCGGGCCCTCGCAAGAAAGAGAAAAGAAAAGTGGTCAGACCAATAAAATTAATCAAATGATAGAGGAAAATAAAAGAAAATACAAGTGAGGGTATATGTGCAAAAATGGAAAATAAAATAATCACACAAAATAAAACAAAAACAAAAATAAAAGAAAATCAAAATAAAACAAAATAAAACAAAAAGAAACTATAAACAAAAGCCGCGAAGAGCCGCGAGCTCCGAAGAGCCGCGAAAAGCCGCGAAAATAAAAACAACACTACTAAGCCGTGCTCCCCGGCAACGTCGCCATTCTGATGAGCGCAAAATCCCGAGCGAACGAGGTAAAGGTACTAAATAGGTCGTTGCGACCTCTATCACTCAGAGTCACTCAATCAAGAAAAAATCAACCACTCAAAATAAGTCAAATCAAGCAAAACAAAAACGAGAGCGGTCTTAGCTATGGGATTAACCTGGTATAGCTCCCAGGGTCGAACACAAGGAGCACGGGTTGGCCTAGGGCCTATGAAGTAGTAAAAAGAAAATAAAATCAAAGAAAAGTATTTTTTTAGTGGTTTTTAATAATTTTTATATTTTTTTAGGATTTTAGAATATGAAGAAAATAAAAGAAGGCAAATATAAACACACTTTGGCAATTTATTTAACACACCAAAAATCAAGCAAAAATTCAAGAAAAATGGTTTTTATGTTTTTTAGGTTTTTAAGTGTTTTTGGTGAATTTTTGATAATTTTCTAATGTATATTTTATTTTCTAAAAATCAAACAGTGCTAAAAAGCCTAGGTACTGTCCAGCAAGGCCTGAAACCCAAAAATAAAATATTTAAGGATCTCAGAAGGCCCTGGAGGTAATTTTCCTGTATTCTAGAGAAAATAAGGAAAATTTGGGCACCAAAATTATTGTTTTTGGATTTTTAGATTATTTATTATAATTTTTTTGTGTTTTTAGGTGTTTTTAGATTTTTAGGGTTTTTAAGTGATGAAAAATAGCCAAAATTGGCTAGAAAATCAAACAACAAACAAAGAACAGTAGCTAATTTTTTTAGAATTTTTGGGGGTGATTTTATATTTTTTTGGGATTTTTAAACCTAGACAGTAGCTAAAATAGATGTTTTTGAATTTTTAAAAATACTAAATAAAATCAAAAATGTCCTCAAAAATTCTCAAAAATCCAACAACATGGCAGGAGCCATGTGTCAAATTTTCATCGAATTTGGAGGTGGTTTGATATTTATTCAAAAATCAAAAAGGGGGCACTGTGCACATGGACTTAAGTGCAAATACCCGAAACTCTGGGGGTCCAGGTGCAATTTTCCCAGCAAGTCACGCGCGTGGCGCGTGCCTGGGGCACTCAGGGACCTTCTGGTAATAAAAACCAAGTTCTTGGACCTTTTGGTAACTCGTACCAAAAAGTCCAAGGGTACGGTTGCAAATAACCCACTAAAATCCGCACATGCGTGAATAAAAGGCTCACAGGGGCACAAATGTAAATACCAGAAAGTTTCTATCCATTCATTAACCAACCAGAAGTACAGGGAAATAGTTGCAAATAACCCAGACAAACACGTGACGAAGCACGTGAGATCACATACACAGGGGTATAAATGCGAAACTAAATAAGCACGAGGTCCGAGGTGCAAATTACCCTACGTAAATAAAACTACTAAAATATTTACAGGACTGACACGTAAAACAAAAAGCTAAGAGGGGGCCTAAGTAATTTACCCTTTTATTAAGGTCGAGGGACGGATGCACGACGCGTGGCAGATCGAACGGCTCTGTGGACGCGCCGCACACCAAAGGGGACCCTCGAATCGATCCGATGGCTGAAATGCTCCCACGTGGCAGATCCAACGGCTCTGGTGCGTTGTGGGGCTGCGAAGGACTCCGGGCTCGGATCGGATGGACGAGGTGCAGCCACGTGCTCGATCGGATGGCTGAGAGGCATTGTGGCTTAACCTCGCGGCTCAACGGTGAAGATCGATCCTCGTAAGATCTGGCGGTGGATGCTGCTCCGAGGATGAACGGCTACGATCTAATCTGGAGCACCAAGGTCGATCTGACGGCGGACGAGGATGCTGGAAGAACTGGCGGCCGGCGAGCTTCGCCGGCCCTCTACGTGTACGTCGGTCCTCGTCTACCGCTCCTGAGGTGCGGGAAAGCTTCCTCGTGAAGCTCCGCACCCGATGTGCTGCTCTGATGGACGCGTGGAGCTCCGGAGAGCTCCGGCGACGTGGAGGAACGGGAGCTGCTGTGCCCAGAAGTTCCGACCTCCAGATGAGGTCGATGGACCTGGAAACCTGCACAGAAAGAAAGAGTGGTCGATGGCAAACTGCCTCGACCCGTCAGAGCGGGCGGAAAGTGGCCGGTGGTGCGATGCGATGGCTCTCCGGCGAGCAGCGGAGGGGTGAGAGCCGAGACCCTGCTCCGGGGCGAGCCGAGACCTCCTCCTGGGCTGCTGAGATGGTCAGAAGGAAGCTTGAAGATGTCCGCAGCTGATGGGCTCCTCCAATGAGTCCAGGAGCGTCTAGATAGCTCCGACGACGCAATGCACCTGGAGCTGCCTGTGCCTCCTAGTTGGACCTCCAGATGAGGTCCCTTCGACGCTTCAACCTGCACAGGGAAACCACGGGGTCGAGGGCAAACTGCCTCGACCCGTTAGAACGCGAGAGGGATGAAAGGCGAGGCGGGGCGACGCTCTCCGACGAGGTGACGGCGGAGGAGAGCAATGAACCTGCTCCGGGGTGAGTCAGGGTGAGTGGAAGGGTGGAGAAGGTGGAACGGAGGCTGGTGAAGGTGGTGGTCAGGTCGGAAGGCTGAAGGGGTGACTAGAGCTAAGTGAATCAGCCGGCGAAGGCCGGCGGCGTAAATTGGGGGAAAACGAAAATTACACTAACCTAAGGGAAATCTGACCTAAAGGATGGGCGCAATCGACTGGGCTGGAGGTCGGGGCCTCCGGGGGTCTTTGCCTCAAAGGGGTCGTTGGGTCCCGAGGCTCAGGCGCACCTCGCGGCGGCGCACGACGATGGGAATCGCCGGATCAGTGGTTTCCGGCTTCTCGGTCCTCTCTTCGACGCTCCTACACGTGTCTGTCACTCAGGTGGAGGAGAGGAGATCATCGGAGGCGAGGGGGAAGGCCAAAGATGGCGTGAAATTGCGGCCGGAGGTGAGACTAAATACTAGGAAGGGTCCGGCAAGAAGGAGTCGGGCAGAGTTCAGTGAAGCACGGATCCCTAGGAGAAGCGCAGGGCGTGGATCACGGATGTGGGAACTTCAATCGGAGCCCGAGGTTTGGTTATTTGGAGATCAGATCAAGCAGGGAAAATTAGGCAAAGTTGGGTTGGGAGCAAGGATCCGAGTGTGGCGGTCTTGGGGGGAGAGTTGACCGGGGGTCAACAATCCCCCGTGGACCGATCACAAGCCTCCACTTATTAAATATTTGGAAATTCAATTAAAATTATTAAATGATTTTATTTCGAAAAAGTTAAAACATGAAAAATGTTTATTATTTTTCAAATTATTTTTAGTGATTTGTATTTATTTTTTTGAAAAATAATTTATGTATTTACATTATATTATTATTATATATATGTATATTTACAAAAGGATTTTTATTTTTATTTTTAATTATTTATTTTTATATAATTATTCCAATTTTATATTTTATTTATTTATAACATAAAATTTGGAATAAAACTGTATTTTTATTTTATTTTTATTATTTATTTACATTAGTTAAATAAATAAGTTTATATACATATTTACATGGTATATGTACAAGGTAGAAAATAAATTTTTTTTATTTTTATTTTTATTTTTATGATTTTTATTTTATTTTTATAAATATGTATAAATTGACAAAAACATATTTTTATTTTTATTTAGAGGAAAATAAATTTATTTATATACATAGGTGTATATGATTGACCCTATCTCCCTCTACTTGGCTTCTTTTGCGGTCAGGCCTATGCTGAGCCCTCCCTTGGGATTAGGTCACTCAATATTTATTCTAAATATTTCCCTCGTTTTCTTTTATTTCTTTATTCTTTTATTTATGCACAAAAACATGCTAATTATTGCTATTTACACAATGCATGCATTTTGACAATTTATGATATTTACACATATCTACATGGTGTTTTGCAAAGGTTTTGTAGCTAAAATAAAAGAATAAAGAGTGATGAATGGGTATTCATCACCCCCTATACTTAACTTTGCTAGTCCCTTAGCAAACACTTATTTGAAAAAGAAGTGAAAAAGAAAAGAAAAAGAAAAAGAGAGGAAATACAAGGATCAATGCTGATTATTAAACTTGCCTTCATTAAATTGAAACATGGAGCTCGGTCAGATCTTTGAATTATTAATGTGTCGGAACCTTATTTGGACTTAGGTTTAAAACTCAACATCCTCTAAGATCCATGAATCTATAGTCAAGACTCCTTAATAATCCAGATCAGAACAAGTCTACATACACAAACCCTGAAGACCATGAATCTTTCCTTGTACAATGTAAGTGAGGTATAACTCTCCACCTCAGAAGTAGCAAAATGACAACCCTCCCCAACAAGGTAACTCTATGACCCTAGTCTGGCCACTCTTTCCTCGAGGAGCGGGGTATTCCCTTCTAAGTTCAAGTTCAACCGGCTCAAGAAGAGGGGGAAGAAGAGAATGGACCACGGCCAGTGTAGCCATGTATCCTTGGGAGCTCAACCAGTGTAGCTAAGTCTCCCTGCTGCAAGCTACATAAGATGGAACATGAGTCTTAAGCTTTGCTTATTGCACTAAATACACTCCGGTGGGATTATCATTTTCTTTCAAACCCACCACTTTTTTGGAGTTCTTTTCTTTTTGCACTTTTTTTTGATGTGCATCTGTACAACATATCTACAAAGTGCAACATATATACATAAGGAGCTTTTCCTCTTGAGCCAGTAGACTATACCTCTTTTGAAGCATTATTACAACCCACAACTCCTGTCGTTAGACCTCATGGCAACCAGACCAAGTTGAGACACACTTCCTTCACTACAAGAAGAAGAGAGGTTCCGCCTAGAAATACTACCCTCATATGCTACCACAAGTCAAGGAAGACTACCTCCTCACCACCTCATCCGTAGAGAGCTTGGTGTAAAGTGCGGGTCCAAGTCAAGCCATTGTTTATATGAGTCATGTGTGTGTTGTTAAGTGCTCTACTTAGGCTCATTGAGATGACATATGATCATAGCCTAGTGGATTCAAAGAATTAAGTCACCATGGACCTGAAAAGTCTCAACCCTAAGCCCTATAAGGTTCCTCTTATAATTAGGTGGATTAAGATCTTAACCAAGCTCCATTTTCCAATTTAATTCCAGGTTAGTTTAAATGTCAACTATGATCCAGGAAAAACTATACAAATATCTACAAAGATGCTATTTACACATATTTACACATGTGCAAAATTTTTGAAAAATATTTTGAAAACATGGATGTATGCATGAATGCAAGTTTTGCAAATATTTACACAAATTTACACAAGGTTTTTGCAAACTTTTGATTTTCAAAACATTTTACAAAAATTTTGTACTATATACATAATTTTTATATCAAAATATTTACAAGCTATTTACACAAAAAGTTTTTACAAACATTTTTACAAAAATAATTTGTATACTAGCTATGTTTGTGCAATAAAAGAATTTTTATTTACAAGGAATTTTTTTTAATTTTTATGGATTTTTAGGTTTTAGGTTTTTAGCCATTTTTATTTATTAACACACTCACACAAAGTACGAGTTATGGCTAAAGTATATATGAAATACATACACACCCCATATACTTAGCTCGAACGATGTCCTCAGAGTCAAGAGCGATGAAGAAGACATAACTCGTGCTTAGTATAGAGAAGTGAAAAGGAAGGCTACATACAAAGACGAATGAAAGAATAGAAATGAAAGAGAATCTCAACATTCCCCCCTATACTTAGGATCAAATAATTCTAAGTATAGCAGGCTGTACACAAAGGGAAATCCGAGAGAGAATGTACAAGTTCTACCTCCCCTATACTTAGGGTAAAATATCCCTAAGTATAGGCAGCAAAACAGAGGTAAAAGAAAGAATCAAAAGAAACTCAAAAGTCTCACACCCCCCTATACTTAGGGTAAAGTGCACCCTAAGTATAGCAACGTCGAAGATGTAAATGGGGTGTTGGACTGAAGAATGTGTGATATGGACAACTGGATCTATACAAGTCGGGAGAACAGTGATAATCAGGCGTGAGATGCAATAGATGTGAGTCAAGAGACCACATCTCACGCAAAGTGAATTGGGGCAACGTCAACGACCCGTGGCTCATGATCTAGATATGGCTTGAGCCGCTGACCGTTAACACGAAAGTTACTCTCAGACGACAACTCAGATATATCGATAATCCCGTTGTCGTGTACCTTTCTAACCAAGTAAGGTCCCTTCCATTTGCTCTGTAGCTTCCCTGGGAATAATCTCAACCTATCATTGAACAACCATACTCGTTGTCCTGGCTCAAACTGCTTGTTGCTGATATGAGAATCATGCCACTCTTTCACTCTCTCCTTGTACTGTAGGCTGCTCGAAAAGGCTGTATCACGAAGCTCCTCCAGGGCTGCTAACTCTACCCTCCTCTGATCTCCTACATTCTCTGGATCCAAAAGTATATCAGTGACTGCCCAAAGTGACCTATGTCTCAGCTCAACAGGTAAATGGTAGGGATTGCCATAGACGAGGCGAAAGGGAGATGTACCCAAAGGCATCTTGAAAGACGTCCTATATGCCCACAAGACCGAGTCCAAAAGCTGAGACCAATCCTTTCGGTCAGGGCGGATGACTTTCTACAATATAGTCTTGATCTCCCTGTTCGACACTTCAGCAAGACCATTCGTCTGAGGGTGGTATGGAGTGTCAACTTGATGGTCCATGCTGAACTCGCTAGCAAGGGCCTTTACCTTGTCGTTGACGAAATGAGTCCCCCCGTCAGATATCAATACTCGAGGGACCCGAACCGTAAAATGATATGCTTCCTCAAAAATATGCAAACAGTCCTAGCATCTGCGGTTCGGGCGGGGATGGCCTCAACCCAATGACTAATATAATCAACGGCCAACAGAATGTACTCGAATCCCTGACTCCTAGGGAATGGACCCATGAAATCGATGCCCCATGCATCAAAAACCTCACAGAAGTGAATCGGCTGCATCGGCATCATATCACGCTGTCCACAAGTGCCTATCCTCTGACAGTCAGTACACCTCTTCACGAACTCATCAGAGTCCTTGAAGAGAGTAGGACACCATAGGACGGATTGGAGCACTTTCTGTGCCGTTCTCCTCCCAGAGTGATGTCCTCCTGCCTCAAGCTGGTGGCAGTAAGTGAGGACGCTGTGGTGCTCCTCCTGAGGAATGCACCTATGCCAGACGCTATCCCCTCCTTCATGATAAAGGACGTGATCCTCCTAGTGGTAGAACTTGGCCTTCGCGAGGAAGGTCTCAAGTCGCTGCCTGGGCCAATCCTGTGGGATTTTCTTGGCAACAAGAAAGTTCACAATATCGACATACCACGGGAGAGAGGCGATAGCAAGGATCACCTCATCTGGGAAGGTCACACAAATAGGCTCAGTCTGCTCAGAATCCTCAAGATGCTCTAATCGGGAGAGATGATCCGCCACCACATTCTTGACTCCAGGCTTATCCTTAATCTCTATATCAAACTCCTGGAGTAGAAGGATCCATCTGGTCAATCTAGCTTTGGCATCCTTCTTTGCCATGAGGTACCTGATAGCGGTATGGTCAGTGTAGATGGTCACTCTAGATCCAATGATGTAAGATCTGAACTTATCTAGCGCGAAAACTACGGCTAGCATCTCCTTCTCAGTGACTGTATAGTTCCGATGCGCGGCATCCAAAGTACGGCTAGCGTAGTGAATGGCAAATGGGACTCCATCCCTCCTCTATCCCAGCACTGCCCCTACGGCAAAATCGGAGGTGTCCGTCATGATCTCGAATGGGAGAGACCAATCAGGTGGCTGGAGAATAGGAGCCTCTACAACACAGCTCTTGAGAGTCTCAAACGACGATAAACACTTGTTATCGACAAGGAACTCGGTGTCTTTCGTTAGCAGATCAGTCAACGGTCGGGCAATCCTGCTGAAATCATGAATGAAGCATCAGTAGAAACTGACGTGCCCCAGAAAAGATCGTAACTGCCGCAAGTTGGACAGTGGATTGAGTTTTCTAATGTCATCCACCTTGGCCGGATCAACCTCCATGCCCTTGTTGGAGATGATATGGCCTAGCACCGTCCCCTGAGTCACCATGAAGTGACTCTTCTCCCAAGACAACACATGGTGAACCTCAATGGATCGCTGAAGGACTCGGTCTAGGCAGTCAAGACAGGAGTCGAATCTGTCACCGCAGACCGAGAAATCATCCATGAAGACCTCCAAGCACTCCCCCACCACGTCCAAAAATATAGACAACATGCATCTCTGAAATGTCGCAGGAGCATTGCACAACCCAAATGGCATGTGTCTGAAAGCATATGTCCCGAAGGGACAGGTGAAGGTGGTCTTGTCCTGGTCCTCGGGCGCGATGGCCACCTGATTATAGCCGGAGTACCCATCCAAGAAAGAATAATGGCTATTCCTTGCCAGTCTCTCAATGATCTGATCAATAAAGGGCATGGGGAAATGATCCTTTTTGGTGGTCTGGTTGAGTCGTCTGTAATCTACTCAGACCCACCAAGAAGTGGGTGCCCGGGTAGCGATCTCCTCTCTAGACTCGCTGACAACTGTAGTGATGCCCGTCTTCTTAGGCACCACATGCAACGGACTGACCCACTTGGAGTCGGAGATGGGGTAGATAAAATCGACGCTCCACCATTTCGAGATCTCCTTCATGACAACATCTCTAAGATTCGGGTTCAGCCGCCGCTGGAACTCACGCGACGGCTTTGCCTCCTCCTCGAGGTAGATATGGTGGGAGCACATGGCCAGACTGATTCCCCGGAGATCGGCTACACTCCATCCTATCGCCTTGCGGTTATTTTTAAGAACCCCCATCATACGGGATTCCTGCTCTCCAGTCAAATCTGCTGAGATAATGATTGGGTACATCTCATGCTCACCTACAAGGAACCGATACTTCAGCGATGCTGGTAGCGGCTTCAGCTCTGGACAAGGAGGTGCCGACGGATCTGGCCTCTGAAAGGTCTGAGTGAATGCTGCCAAATATGCATGGGAGAATGGAAAATCTCGCTCACAATCTGTATCTGGAGAAGGCTGCTCGGCTGAACTGTCTCTGCTCTGCATGGAATCAACCTCCTCCCTAGCTGTAGGTTTAGTGGAAGTCAGACATGGTATAAAATCATCAAACTCTGCCCAATCAATATCTAACTCCAAGGGATCTGTATCAGACTCACAAAAAATCTGTCTCGCGGTCAAGAACCGGCTCTGCTGCCTGAACAATATCCTGGACCAGGAATGCGCTCTCCAAGCTCTCCTCTGCTGGCGTCTCTGCATTAGCGAACTCTAAGGGTGAGAGGATGGCCTGTGCGACTGGATCTGCCCAAACTGCCTCGTCATCTGTAATCACAAAATCGTAGTCCTGGTGGATGTCTCGCCCTGCCTCTGTCATCTGCTCTGAATCGGAAGTCGGCTCTGAGCAAGTTGAATCTCTGGCTCTAGTGTTCTCGACCGTCTCTATTTGTACACTCTCACCCTCGATGCGATAGTATACCTTCCCGCTATCATGGTCGGTCACCGCCTTGGCTGTGGCCAAGAACGGGCGTCCTAGAATGATCGGGGTATCAGTCACAAACTCAGGGATCTCCATGTCCAACACAACGAAGTCCACGGGGAATTTCAGGCCCTGAATCGTGATGACAACATCCTCAGTATCCCCTTCGGCCTCTTGATAGATCGATCAACAAAATAAAGGACCATCCTGCTCTGTCGTAGAGTGCCCAACTCGAAGCGGTCGAGAAGGGCTGCCGGAAGTAGGTTGATCGAAGAATTACTATCTAATAGAGTGCGGTCGAACCTCTGCTCATGGATATGGCATCTGACATATGGGGCTCCTGAATCTGGCCTCTTGGCCGACAGACGGTTCTGAATCGCAAAATAAGTGGCACGAGTAAGCACATGGATCTCAGACTGATAGTTCCTCCTCTTCCTCCTGACTGTGGTCCTGTCTCTGAGTGATCTCTGGAGTAGAGGGATGTGCTCCAAGGCCTCCTGAAGAGTCAGCTGGATATGGAATCTATCTATCATCTGCTGGCTGAACTCTATCTGGTGCCATGTGAAGTGCTCGTGGAAAGGGGATCACAGGGTCCTTCTCAAATGAAGGACTAGGAGAGGGTCTAGGCTGCTCAAGTACGACGGAATCCACACATACATCATTAAGCACCACAGGTGGATCAGAATAAAATAAACCCTTTCCAGAAAAGTCCTGAGATACATGTACATACGGAAAAACAACAGGACTAGTAGAACTGGGAATGGTGGCTTCAGTGCCTCCCTCGGCATGTCAACTCGCGGCATCAGCACCGCGCTCTGGCTCAGCAACTATGGTGGCATCAATACCACCTCCTCCAACTCGTGAAGCGACGGCCTCAGTACCGTCGGCTGGATCCACATCCATGGTGGCATCAGCACCACCGCCATCATCTCTCGCAGCCTCAGTACCGTGCTCCTCCTCGCCTGGCACTCTGGAAGTGGTATGGGGACGTCGCTCAGATAAGGCACCGCCTGCTGGCATCCTACCACTCCTAAGTGTAAAAAAATCAGCATCAAACATGTATGCAGACAAATCACCAAATGAATCACTAGGAGTGGTAATCTTTGTGAACTCTACCTAGTCAGACTTCCTCTTCAGATTGTTCGGGTTCGACTCAATCTGGGCAGGGATGGCGGCCTTCCCTCTCACAATCTCCCGCATCTCCTGGCGAACTCATCCATCTCCCGTCTAAAGGTAGCCTGCTGCTCAGTCATGAGACATGCTAGATCGTCTAAGGTGGGGTTCTCATAGGCTGGCCCATGAGAACCTGACGGGTGGCCTCTATGGTAGTGAGGCTGCTGCTGCTGGTGCGGGTGAGAGGGGTACTGCTGATGATACTACTGAGGCTGCTCTCGCCTCCAAGACTATCCCTGCTGATAGGGACGAGGACCATACTGCTGGTGCTACTGGGATGACTGCTGCTGGTGGTGAACTGGGGGCTGGGGCTGCTGGTGCTGCTCTATGGCCGTACTGGCCACCCTAAACTGGAGGCTGCTGCTGGGAACTGGTGCCTCCAGCTGACCAGCGGAATCTGGGATGGTCTCGTCAGATACCGGGTTGGGGGCGGTCGTACCAAATCCCGTTTACATCCATCAACGGCTCCGGCTCATAGGTGGGTGGAGGGAGTACTGCTAGGGGATGATCCGGCTAGTAGACCACCATCTGAGTGTCTGGGGATGGTGGTGACTGGTAGTACGGCTGTGGCTGCTGGTACGGCTCCGCCTGTACAAGTCGAACCTGTCTAGGCTGACTGGAGCGCTGGGATGAGCTACCACTACTGCTCGGATCTCCTCGTACCTGAAGACGGGGCTGAGAAGCCGTCTGTGCCTCCTGGAGACACATGATCTGTGTCTTCAGGTCACTCAGTGTTTGTGCCATCTGATCCATCTGCGTGATACCTTGGCACTTCTTCTTCTCTATCAGCTCGATCCAGTCCAGCTTCTCGCTGATGATCCCCATGTCTGCGGCTGTAGACTCGGCCTGTGCGGCTACTGCAGACGAAGTAGAAGGAGCGTCATCGACCCATGCTATCCTCTGGTACTGCATGGTCTGTGGCTGTGGCTGTGGGTGTCCCTAAGTGTAAAGACAGGTCTGGGACATCACTGTATAGTTCTCGCCCATCTCCTCGTAGATGGCCCCGACCTGGTCCTCATCCTTGGCGAAGTAGGAATCGCCACACGAAGCATTCACCAGGCCCTGTAGCTCTATTGTCAACCCGCAGAAGAAACTCTGAACTAGGTTCGACTTCGTGATGTCGTGGTGCGGGCATCTGTTGGTAAGCTCTCTAAACCTCTCCCATGCCTCGTGAAACTGCTCGTTGGGGATCATGGAGAAGTTGCTAATCAGGGCCCTCGCTGCATTCATCCGCCCGAGTGGATAGTACTTGTTCAAGTACTCGGTACGGAGCTGCTCCCAGGTGTAAACGAATCTCCCCAAATGCTTCAGCCAGTTGGCTGCTCTGTCGTCCAGGGATAAGGGAAAAGCAATCATGCGAATAGTGTCCTCGTCCACCTGACGATCATGGACGGTGCTGTAGATCATCTCGAACTTCTGGAGATGTAGATGGGGCTCCTCAGTGGCAAGCCCGTGGAAGCGGGGTAGGAGTTGAAGTGTGTTCGGGGGGAACTTGAAGTCCCTCACAATCGCAGGAAGTACTACCCACCGGTGTGTCAGTGCCGATCCGAGGTTGTGCAACTCCCGCATCAGTCTCGGCTCTGCTGCTGCTGCTGCTGCGGCTGCTGCGACTGCAGCTGCTGCGGCTGCTGCTGCTGCGGCTGCTGCTGCTGCCGGCTCATCAGGTCTCCGTGGTCCGTCTCCTCCGGGCCCGCGCTGCTCGCGGTCGGCTCTCATCTGCTCCATCTCTCTCCTCATATCTATCATGAACGCCCCCTGATCCCTAATCTGCTGCTGCATCGTCTCGAGGGAGGCGATCAGGGTGGTGTTGATCGCACCCTGGTCCAGGACGTATACGTCTGCTCTGGTCGGGGACCTCCGGTGCAGTCATCGCTGCTACCGGCCATAGTCTCTGCAAAGGCAAAAGACCCAAACTCAGGTGCTGATAAATCTATCTGCTGTCTCTCATCTGGCACTGGCATCTCAGGAATAGAAGAAGGGTGGTCAAGGAGGAACAGGGAGGAATCGAACTCAGGTTCGAAGAGCGGGTCTGAGCTCTCACGAACCAACCTAGATGAACGGGCTGGAGTGCGGTCAAGCGGTGCAGCCAGGGGCTACCTAAGGGACCTCCTGCCCATCATCTTGATCTGGCGAGTCGGGTGGATGAGATCTGGGAAACAAACTAGATGAGCAAACAAACCCCGAGTTCACCTACTCCACGCTGAGCTGAAGACCGTAAGAGTTCGGTCAATTATCTTGTCAATTTTATTTAGGTGATCATGTCAGGATATCAGAGTGGTTACGTGACCTGTTAGCTAGGAATCCGATTCCCCCAGGAGACTGTCCCGATTCCGAACTAGATCTTTCCCAGTCAGTACAAGCCGCGGACCGTTTACCGGCTACCCGATTGGCTCGCTCTGTTAAGGAAATCGCGGCCCGCTTTATCGGAGATCGGAGCGATCCTCACTGGAGAACGACTAGCCCAGAAGTAGTAGTCTGAAAAGGGGTCAGATATGGCTCTAGCCTAGGATGCGGGTCACTCTCTCGTGCAATCAAACCAGACAATGAGGGGGTTGCTCTCCCCAAGACAGATTTTTAGGTGAAGTGTCTTTTAGGGTCAAGTTTATTTAACAGTCCCAAATTTTATGGTTTTTATTTTTTAAGTATTTTTCAAATCAAACAACGCTAACGAATTTTTCAATTATCCTGGTTATTTAAGTCCAAAAATAGGGGGAAAAGCCGAAAAAGCCGATGCGCGGGAATCAATGATGCATGCAGAGTAAGAAATGCGTACCTGACTCCAGCAGTCTACATGCAGGGTGATCCGCGCATAAAAAAAAGACTGAATATAAACTACCTATATGATGCACGTGAAAACCGGCCCTAAGCAAAGCAGTTCTACACGAAAGAACAGATGGCTAAGTGGTCAACAGGAGGGGTCGGTGTCCGGTCTCGGATGCCGATCAGTGCCTGCCACAACGGGTCCTGCCAGCGCTATATACGACCTCTAGCGGCTGGGACCCCTCAAGTGACCAAGTAGCCTTTTCTTATTAATTTTATTTAGGCCCAATTACGATCTAATAGGTACAGGCAGATTATTAAGTGTGTGGACCCTAATTATTACATCACAATCAATGAAAATCCTAAGCTAGGTCTAAAAACCGCGCAAATCAAATGGCAATAAATAAACGATCAAAACTCGGGAAAATCGGCGAAAATCACGGTGAGGTCCCCTGAGCACACCGGCTCGGCGAAACAGACCCCGATCTCAACCAAGTCCAAGTGTTTGAGTCTGGCCCTGTGTTATTACAAATTAATAATTGAAAATAACTCTAAACTAAACTAAACTAATCCACATCTATTCCACGGCTCCCGCACTCCTACTCGGCTCCTCGCGCTTTCCTGCTGCTCTATAGAGAAGAGAGTCGCCTCCGACTCTCGCGGTTGCGTCGGCTCTTCGAGAAGAGCCGCCTCGGTCTTCGGGCCCTCACAAGCAAACAAGCAGAGGTGTCAAACCAGATTATTATAAAAATAAAGTAAAAGCACTAAAAGGAACTAAGACAACTATATGCAAAAATAAACACACAAAAATCAAACAAAAATGAAACAAAATAAAACCAAACAAAAACAGAAGCAAAACCAAAAAGAAAACAGAGGAAATCAGAAAGCCGCGAAAAGCCGCGGAAAACCGAAAAGCCATGGAAAAAGACGCAAAAAATAAAAGAAAACAAAAATCGAAGAACGACTACTAAGCCGTGCTCCCCGGCAACAACGCCATTCTGATGACCGGAAAATTATTCTCCTAAATTCGGGTAAGGTAAAAATAACTCTCGGATCATTGCGACCCGGATCTTGGATGATCGAACTCAACAAGAAAAATAAGGAACCACCAAAATCATATATAAAACAATGAAATCACAAAGCAGTCCTCGCTAATTTTATTAACCTGGTATAGCTACCAGGGTCGGACTCAGGGAGCACGAGTTGGCCTTGCGACCTCCGAAGTAGTCAAAGTCAAAAATAAAGAAGAAAATATTTTTGGTGGATTTTAATTATTTTTGATTTTTTTGTATTTTTAATAATGAGGAAAAATAAGAAAAAGGGAAAACAAGCAAACACAACAATTTATTTAAGCACTCAAAAATACTCCAAAAATTCAAACAAAATTATTTTTGTGTTTTTTTTATGTTTTTAAGTGTTTTTGGTGAATTTTTCAAAATTTTTCACTTTTTAGTTAATTTTATAAAAATCAAGAAAGAAGAAAAATAAGGGTTACTGTGCATCCAGACTTGAAAGATCAATTAAAAATATAAAATTGATCTATAAAAGTTTGGAGGTAATTTTTATGAGAAATATATGTAAAAACTAAGCTACAGGAAAAGAGTTTATATTTGTTTGATTTTTATAGAATCTTTTAAATTTTTTATAAGGTTTTTAATGTTTTTTTATTTTTTTGGTTTTTATAAACCCAAATAAGCCAAAAATTTGACAGAAGCTAAAATACACTGAAATTAACTAGGGATTTTTACGCGGCAGACCCTGGAATCTTTTGCAATTACCGCTACGACCTTTGAAACATCGTAATTCCTCCCTCGACCCTGTAAACTTGCTCCGTCTTACCCAACAAACCCTACCGTTAAATTGACACATCTAAAGTTAACTTCCTTGGGTTAAAAATGAGTTAATCTAACCACTCTGCAATCGGACGGTTAGAATCAAGTAAGAGAAGAAAATAATTACTCCCTCCTCTTACATCCACCAATCCTCCCGGCACCTCTCCTCTTACACCCACCGCCGCTTCGTCCCACGCCATCCTCTCCGCCGCCACCTTCTTCTTGACTAGCAATGCCACCGCCCCGGCCACCTCCTCCACGACGGTCTCATCCCTCAGTGCCTCTATCAGCGCCGCCAGGGCCCCCGACTCCACCATTCGCTCGCAGCAATCGTCATTCGTCGAGATATTGTACAGACCCCTCACGGCGTCCTTCCTCCCTCCCGGAGTTTCGTCCCGCAGCATTCCGACGAGCGCCTCCAATGCTCCGTTCTCGTTGCTGATCAGCTTCCTGCATCGGTGCTCCGTCGACAGCAATCCTCTGCAGCAATCTGCTGTTCTTGACCAGATCTTCTGGACGACAACCAAACAGCAAGAACCTGCAGTAGCGAGTGAGAGCTATAACGCCCTCAAGAACAGCAGACTCGACGTCGACATGCTCTTCCTTGTGGCGAGCGACTTCCTCCAAGAACTCCATCTCGTTCTGGCAGAGGCGTGCATTGCGGATTGCTAACCGACCGACGAAGGCGGCCTCGAGCTCGGATCGACCGGGGACTTGGGAATTCTCAAGCCCGTCGAGGAAGGAATAGATTTTCACCAGCAGGTTCTCATCTTCGGGGTCGACATAGAGCTTGGAGCTCTTCGCATGCCGCTGCAGAAGCTCCAACTGCTCTTCTACGTCAGCGTTGAGGCCGAGTTCGGATGAGAGCAGCACGTCCAGCAGCGTGTAGAGCTCCTGCGTGATGTTGCAGAAGTAGCCAGAAATCTTTGTGTTGAGCAGCAATACCCACAAGCGGCTCGATTGATGGCAGTAATCGAGGAGGGCCTTGGAGCGATGGAGCAAGGTATAGAGCTCCTCGAAGCAGAGGGTCGAAGCAGCGGAGAAGGTCGGAGGTGGGTTCTGCTTGAGGAAGTCGAAGAGAGAGTGGAGTGCCCTGACCTTCCTGGCGAGGGAGCGAGAATTGCGACTGGAGGACGGCCGGGGAGGCAGCAGCTGCGATGATGTCGGTGGAGACGGCGTTGAGGGCGCGGATGAGGCGGGCATCGGTGAGGTGAGTGGGTGTGTAGAAGCTGGCAGGTGTTGGCAAAGAGGAGAAGAGAGGAGCCATGGGAGCTCTGCGTGTTTGGGAGGAAAGGGGACGTTGTTACGTGTAAGAGCGGAGCCGTGGGAGGGAATGGCATTCATAGTAAATTAAATAAATAAAGAGGGTAATATGGACATCTTTTTAACGGAATCTGGTAACATTTAACGGACAAATGGATGGGGATTAACCACAGGGTTTGTGGGGTAAGAGTTAACAAGTTTACGGGGTCGAGAGAGGAATTACGATGTTTCGAAGGTCGTAGCGGTAATTGCAAAAGATTATAGGGTCTGCCGGGTAAAAATCCCAATTAACTATCACTAATTCTTTTAGAATTTTTAGACGAATTTTTATATTTTTCTTTGATTTTCGAAGTCAGACAGTAACAAAAATCAATGTTTTTGAATTTTTAAAAATATCAAAAATCCTAAAAAATGTCCCAAAATTTTAGGGAAATGTTTAGACAGTAGCAGGAGCCAGTATCCAAATTTTACCTAATTTAGATTTAATTTGATATTTTATTTAATAAAAACAAGGCACACAACAGTCAAGGACCTAAATGTAAAGAAAAGTATTTCCAGGACCAAATAATAACAAGAACAGAAAGTTTAGGGGCCCTTATGCAAAAAGTCCTCAAAAGCACGCGCAAGGCATGTGAAGCAGGCACAGAGGGGCATAATTGTAAATCCTATTTACAAAGATTCAATCAATAACACCAAGGAAATACATGACTTAAACTACAAATAACCCAAATCCTCACGTGTCGATGCACGTGGCTCACATAGACAAGGACTAAAATGCAAATGCAGGAAATATAGAGGTACAGAGTGTAATTTTACCTAATTAATAACAACGTGCTAAAATATTTACAAGATTGAACAGTAAATGCTAAAAGAGGATGGGCCTAAGTGCAAATTACCCCTTTATTAAGATCGGACGGCTGAAGGGTTGCCACGTGGAGGATCAGATGGTGGGAGGATGTGGCTAACCCTTTGCTGAATCGGCGACGAGGAAGACGCCACGTGTAGATCGGACGGCGAGGGTAGCAGACGCCTCTCGCGGATGAACGCCCTCGATCGAGTCCCAGATCGATTGAACGGTGGAGGCTTCTCGTGAATGGATGGCTTTGATCATATCTGGGGTGGGAGGCTTGATCGAACGACAACTGGAGGTTCTCTAAGAATAGCTCATCGACGAACTTCGTTGGCTCAGTGCGTGCGGTGGAGACCTCCTCCTGGGCTGCTGAGATGGTCATAAGGAAGCTTGAAGATGTCTGCAGCTGATGGGCTCCTCCGATGAGTCCAGGAGCGTGGCTCCGACGATGCAATGCACCTGGAGCTGCCTGTGCCTCCTAGTTGGACCTCCAGATGAGGTCCCTTCGATGCTTCAACCTGCATATGGAAACCACGGGGTCGAGGGCAAACTGCCTCGACCCGTTAGAACGTGAGAGGGATGAAAGGCGAGGCGGGGCGACGCTCTCCGGCGAGGCGATGACGGAGGAGAGCGATGAACATGCTCTGGGGCGAGTCAGGGTGAGTGGAAGGGTGGAGAAGGTAGAACGGAGGCTGGTGAAGGTGATGGCCGGGTTGGAAGGCTGAAGGGGTGACTGGAGCTAAGTGAATCAACCGGCGAAGGCCGACGGCGTAAATTGGGGGAAACCGGAAATTACGCTAACCTAAGGGAAATCTGACCTAAAGGATGGGCGCAGTCGACTGGGCTGGAGGTCGGGGACCTCCGGGGGTCTTTGACTCAAAGGGGTCGTCGGGTCCTGAGGCTCAGGCGCACCTCGCGGTGGCGCACGGCGATGGGAATCGCCGGATCAGTGGTTCCCGGCTTCTCGTTCCTCTCTTCGATGCTCCTGCACGCGGCTGTCACTCAGGTGGAGGAGAGGAGATCATCGGAGGCGAGGGGGAAGGCCAAAGATGGCGTGAAATTGCGGCCGGAGGTGAGACTAAATACTAGGAAGGGTCCGGCAAGAAGGAGTCAGGCAGGGTTCAGTGAAGCACGGATCCCTAGGAATCTTGGGAATATCCACATCTTTAGTTTTCAATTAATGGTATCCAGATCTTACATTAATCTTAGAATACCCAGTTGAACCCTACAATGGGTTAAAAAGATCATCTATTCTTGGCAGAGGATATTTGTTCTTTATTGTCCTCTTGTTTGATTGTCTATAGTCAATGAACAATTGTATTGACCCATCCTTCTTCCTCACAACAAAACAGGTGCACCTTATGGCGAAGTACAAGAACGAATTAATCCTTTGTTTAACTGTTCTTTTAAATGTACGTTTAACTCCCGTAACTCAGCTAGTGCCATCCTATATTGAGGGATAGAGATAGGCTGAGTATTGGGTATGAGAGAGATTTCAAATTCTATCTCTCGCTCATGTGGTAATCTAGCTATTTCATCTGGAAATACACCAAAAAACTCGCACACTATAGGTACATCTTCTATCATTCTATCTGACGCTGATGTATTGGATACATAAGCTAAATAACCTTGGCACCCTTGCTCTAACAACTATTGTGCCTTCAAAGTAGAGATGTATTTGACATTATCATTGGATGTCTTTCTAATGAAACGAAACTCTATCAAGTTAGAAAGGTGAAAATTTATTGTCTTCTAGAAACAATTAAAGCATGCATGATGCCTTTCTAGCTAGTCCATCGCCAGGATGAGATCAAAATCATCCATTTCAATAAGTAGCAGATAAGAAGGTAACTGATGCTATGCAATCTATACCACACAGTCCTCTAAGATCTCTTGAATTATAACTACATGACCTCATGATCCCTTAATCAGATAAGGGTTTTATACTTTTATTAGAATCTTATCTTTATGGTGGGAGTCAAATAATTTTTATTACCTAAAAAGGGCCTCCTCTACAACTCCTCCAATTTTAATAGGAGCATACTCAGTGGAGTTTTGGTAGCTATATTCTTCCTGAGAAGGGTGACTATAAACCTTAGATCTAGCATTCATCGGTCGAGATGCCTCGAGTCTCTGAATCTAGCGTTGAGATCCTACTCTAATGCAAACAGTCTTTGTCCCATCTCTTGGAGCATTACCTTCATAGTACTAATTGCCTAGACACGTCTTGGTCTGTCATGATCCTCGGATGAATCAAGGCCAAAGGTTAGGTTCTATACGTCTTAGCATGATGTACATAAGGGACAATGACTTGCGAATGGCACTGCGGTCAATTATTAAGATCAAAGGATCTTAATACACCCTTAGCTTCTAAATACCACTCATAGTTGTCAATTATTGAATAACTTACTGGAGTAACCGGGATCTGATACCAAACTGTCATGACCCTAATTTCGGATAATCATATTCTCCCATTTCTGGATCTGATCAATCATCGATAATTTATTCAATAATCACAACTGACATTCAGAAATAGACCGCACTTAAAATTATTAAGAAATAAGTATCTCAACCTTTTTCCATTCACAAAATAAAGTTTACATGGTACTTTGTCCCACTATAAACTTTTACATGTGCATCAACTGGAAATGAAATACATAAAAAATTACCAACTACCTTATGGAGAGATGCTACTATGGCTGGCCAGATGGCTACTGTCCATGTGATGACTTTCCAGTGACTGTTGGGTTTGCAGAAATCACGGGACAAAGATTAGCGAGTGTTAAGTAACAGAGAAGAGTAAAGTAAAGAAGTAGAGTAGTTTAACAAAACTTATTATACTAGAAAGTTTCATTTCTTCTCATTAGTATAAGTCCTATTCCTTCTATTCCACATCAGGGATTGGTTCAGGAAATTTACCTCGCCTCTCATGGACTCTGAAGCTGTGGACACTTCGGGATTGGATATTGTGTTGATCTGGTGACTTTATGCCTCCACACATTGCCACAACCCATCCTCCAATACTACCATGACAGTTTCATTTTCTTTTATTATCCAAGGTTTCTAACCCTCAATCTGAAAAACAAAGAAGCACACCGTCCTTGAGGACATGGTATCTTAAAACCATAAGCTAACTTTTAATCACATATACTAGCAGCTTTAAATACACGTTATCTTAACCCTGCATCTATCCAACCACTGTGCCTCCACATGGCACGATCACATCTTCAGTCAGTCAACCCTCGTAATGGCAGTCGAGTACCACGTGTTGCAAATCATTCATTCATTTCGTGCACACTTATCATAATAGGGCAACCGTGTACCACCTAGGTATGGCCTGCCAATACGGATGTTCTTTTGACAAACAACATGTTGCATGCCCGACCTGTAGTATCTACTCCAAGTGATCCTTATCGTAAAAGATAGAAAAAACATGGAAATGGGATCCCATTGATGCCATGTCCATTTTCATCTAATATCGGTGTAATATTGCACATTAATCATAACAACTTCAAGGATGATTCCTTACACCAACTCTATTTTAATAATTATTTTAAAGTAAATCATGAAACAAGCATATGAGTATTTTTCAAAATACAGAGCACGATAAACATAAATTTTATCCAGTTCAGCTTGGAAACCCAACAATAAGAGGCATGATTTCGTTACCTAATCGATCTCTCTCTCACATATGCATTGCTTTATTGTGATTTGTTTTAAGAAAGAGTGATCTACAACTCCTGGAACGATCGAATTTCACTTTCGTATCAAGAACATGAAGAACGCGTCAAGAACACGAAGAATGAACGAAGAACACGAAGAATACAAAGAACATATTTTCTCTCAAATTTCAGCAGAACTTCCCCTTATGTGGGGTGATATTTCTAGGGACATTTCAACAGCGTTTCCCTTATATCGGGACATATTTCTTTGAAAACTTCATCAGAGTTTCCCCTTATATCGGGATATATTTCAAAATAAAAATGGAAAGATGTTTCTCTATAAAATCATCAAGAGAAAAACACTAGCGAAATAGAAAAAAACACAATAGAACTAAAAGCAATTGAGAATCGGTAGACACCACGTGTCTTAGGTGAGTTAAGTGTGCGTCGAATCATAGGGTTTACTGACGTGCCTATCCGCCCACACCAAAATAGAGTGTTACACAGATTTCTCCACAAACACCTATAAAATCGATGAAAATTGCTGAATCGACAAGTCTCTTGTCAAGGGTGAGCTACTCATACAAAGAACATGTATGATCACTAATGGCCTAACCGCCCTCACGCGAGTAGGGATATGCTCATATTCCTCCTTGAACCATAATATAAAATGAATTGTAAAGGAAGAGGATCAAAAATCTAGCTTGAAAAGGAATTGGAATCAAAAGCCTATCTCAAGTTAGAGCTTACTTACGAAGCCAACTAGGAGAGGATCGTACCGTCCTCCTCCTCGTCCTCTCGGCAACGCTTCACTAGCGCTTCTTCCTCACCTCCCTCTCCTCCTCCCGAACTCTCGACCCTAGCCCTCATGGTAGTGGTGGTAGAGGAATCATAGAGAATGAATGGGTAGGGGGGGTATTTATAGGCTTTAGAAAACCACTGAGCATGGTTAGTAAATCATAGTTTAATACTTAACCGTGGTTAGCGGCTCATGGTTTTGGTTAAAAAATATCCAAAATTTAAGGCTTAAGTTAGAACTTTCTAGAAGCTTCTAGATTCACTAACGCACTTAATTAGTGTTAATCACGATTAACTTTTACTAATCATGATTTAACTTTTGCGACTCACACTTAACTTTCGATGTCCTTTGATTAGTACTCGGTAATGATCGTTAGCAATTCTCAATCCATAATTAGTTTCTTTAATCATGTTTAATTAGTCTCAATGATGGTCATTAAGGGTCAATGACATCTTAAGCCTTCTTGCTTCTCTTTCTTCCGAAATTATAATAATTTGAAACAAAGTCCGATTCACATGAAATAAATTTCGTTGGTTTCCTCTTGACGAGCCTGATCTTTTGATATAGGATCTGAGAGGGGCCTAGCTCAAGGCTTACAAGGTCTCTAATGAATCCATGATTCACATCTTTTATTCTTTTATTTTAGCCAAATTCCTTGTGCAGAATAATTGTAAATATATATCAATTACAATAAATTAGCATTATGCTTTCATATGTTAATATTGTGTAATTATCATTCTTTTTGATCAAAATAAAAGAATAAAGAAGAAAAGGAAAGAAAATAAAATAAGGATGTATTTATGCAATAAATGCAGACTGACCTGAACCTCAAGAGAAACTGATCGACAAGGAATAAAGTAGGGAGAGACAGGGTCCTCATTCACTGTATATATGCATTACTACTCATTCTGAATATTCTTTCACCTCTTTTCTAAATAAAATAATTTCAAAATAATTTAATTTCCTTAATAAAATTTGTAAATAAAAATGTGACGAAAATAAAAATAACTGCAAAATAAGATTGTGTACAATTGTACAACACATATACTTGTATATATTTATTTATTTATTTTGTAAATAATTTGTATATACTTTTATAACTATTATATATACTCCTAATAATTATATAAAAATGAAATAAAATTCATAAAACACAAAATAAGATAAAAATAAAATACATTCTTCATTGTATAATAACACCAATATTATATATATTGTACATAAACTTATTTTATTAATAATTGTACTTAATTTATAAAAATCAAATGAAAATATTTTTACACTCTTTAAATTATTTTGTAAGTAAATAAAATATAAAATACAATGTATCTTTGTAAAAATAATAAAAGAAAAATACGTAGAAATAATATATAAGTATATTATAACAATGCATAGTATTATATACTATCTATACTGTGTATACTTATTATTAAAATTATTAAAAATCATAGAAAAATAGTTTGAAAAAAAACTTTTTTATTTATAGCATTTTTATTTTAAAATCATTTCCTAATTTATTTCTAATTATCTTTATTAATTTCCCTATTTTGTCCTTTTGTCTATCCTGTATGTTTCCTCCACCTCCTCTGATTGGTCCACCTCGATTTTGTTGACAGAGGTTAATTGGTCCCCCCCTCCCCCTCACTCTTTCTGCTTGGGTCGGGTTTGCCCTGATCTTCTCTCAATTTTCTCACCTCGATCCGAGAGAGTTGTCCTACGTTCTTTAGCTCCTATTAAATGACACAGATCCCAAATCCACACCCGATGCCAACTTCCAGGATATGTGCCTTGGTTCGCGCAATTTCACTTGAACATTCCTGACCCCCACTGCCTATAAGAGCACCAACACTTGCATATTTTCAGACATCTTTGGTTGCTCCACCACCTCCATTATGCTCAGCCCCTTTCCTCCAGAGTGATAGCAAGAGAGAGGGCGAGTAGGGAGACCCCAAGTCGCGAGTGAGCCCTAGGTCCGACAGAATCTTCGCCATGGTCCACCGTAAGGAGCCTAGCCTCTTGCTTCACCGAGCTATCGACACACTGACCCCCGGAGACCCTCCGTCTCTAACCCAGGCGACTTCATTCCTCACCAGGTATTCTAGATTGATTGGAGGCTCGCGTTTAGTCGTGATTTCTACTTCCATATAGAGCATTGCATCCTAGTCCTTAGACCTGATCAAAGCTCCACTTTGATCCATCATACGCTTCACACATCATACCACCCGCTTCTCCATCTCACTCTGCCATCTGATCATCGACCCAATTATCAGATTGGGTTGAATCTCATGTCCCTTCTTCCATGACACACTAGACATGACCCGTTCGCTTCCCCCAGTCATTTCATTGTTTCTCCACATCTAACCATTCGTTGGAGCGCCATCTCCGAGCAAGAGCTTCTGTGTAGGACTGAGGCTGTAGAAGACCTTGTCTAGAGGTCAATTTGAAGATGCACAACATAACAGGAAGTCCCCAGGTCCCCATGCATCTCCAGGACTCATTCTGAGGTCTTGGACCCTCTTGAGAGCTTCCATAGCTACGGGTCACCATCAACAACATTTACCCCATCCGAGCAGCTCCCGGAGATGCCTGAATCGCACACGCTCATCGATCGAAACTCGCCAGAGGCGAGTTCTTCTTCAATTCATCCAGATATCCTCCATGCCATTGGATATGGTCGCCCTACCAGTTCTGATCTCCATTGTTCACTCTCATGGCGCCCGAGCCGTTGGATCCATCTGCAGATCGCTTAAGCACCGCTCATCGCCAAATGGGTATCCTCTAATCTGGACCGTTCATCACAAGTGGATAGCTCTTGGTCGTTCATTGGAGCGCGAATCGGGGCACGACTCGGGGTAAAATTCGCATCTAACACCTTGGTGTTTTGCATTTACAATTCAGTCCTGTAAATATATGTGGTAGTGTAATTTGTTTTGGATAATTTGCAGTAAGGACCTCGTATTTGTTATATTTGCATCCTAGTCTAGATGAGTTGAAGTCACGTACCCGTGCACATGTATTTTTGTATCATTTGCATATTTGAACCTAAGCTTTCATGTGTTATTAGAAATAGAATTATTTTTTGGATATATGCAAATCTACTCCCGTGAGTGATGAATCACGTGTACTGCACATTTTTCTGGCTAATTACATTTTTGTCCCTATGTTTTTATTATCTATTATTATTTGGCCTTTGAAATGAAATTAACTACATCTCGGTCCTCTGTATCTAGGTTGTTATTCACTTTCATATTTGTTGGAATAAATACCAATATAAACTAAAAATTCCCCAAAATTATTATTAGTTCTTGTTACTGTCTACTTTAGGTAGTAATTTTTGTGTGTTGGATTTATTCTATTCCTATTATTAAAAATTCATAAAACAACTAAAAAGTCCATGTTTGCTTTAAAAATCATAAAAATTCAAAAATTGCCTTAAAAATTCTAAAAAATTAGAATAGCTTTATTTTGGTTTTAATTCGGTACAATTTTCAACGCAGTTGCTTTTTATAAAATAACTAACAATTTGCAAAACCCAAAAACACCATAAAAATTATATAGAATCAAAGAAAAATCCAAAAATTGTGATTTTAGTTTTTATTTATAGATATTACCTTCTAGTTTCTAACAATATTAGTTTCATGGAGTTTTAAGCATTTTTGATATTTTTAATTTCCAAAATTTTCCTAGTTGTGCACTGTTTAGTTCCTTTCTCTATTTTTGATTTTTTATAAAATCCAAAAAAGACATCCAAAAATTCTCCAAAAATCACAAAAACATTAAAAAATTATTAAAAACATAAAAATATTTTTACTTGATTTTTCTGATTATTTTTACCCTATTTGAAAAATACAAAAATAGTGTGCACCTGCCTTTTGTTCTTTATATCTTTATTTTCATAATTTCCAAAATTAAAAATTTGCAAAATTAAAGACAACTAAAAAGAAAATTAAAATCCTTAGAATCTTTGTGATTTGCCTACTTAAGTTTAATTGTGTTCCTTCTGTTCGACCCTGGTCGCTATATCAGGTTAATAAAAGTAGCTTAGACCACTGTTTTACTTGCTTGATTTGTTTGTGGTTGAATAATTTTCTCGATTTCATCTTGGTTGATTTGGGTGACAACGAGACATTAATTAATCAACTTAACCATAGCCGGTCGAGATGCTCATCAGAATGTCTCCGTTGTCGGGGAGCACAACTAGGTAGTTAGGATTCTGTTTTCTTATTCGTTTCTTCTATGTTTATTTTCTCTTTATTTTCTTTTTATCTTATTTTGATTATATTTCTCATAACTATTTTTAACACTCTTCTTGTTTGTCCTTTGTTGCGAGGGCCCGTGGAGCAACGAAGGCGATCTTAAGAGAGCTGACGCACCCATGCGAGGCCGAGGCCGTACGTTCTACACCGACCGATGGGAGAGAGCAGCTGAGGAGGAGCAGAAGGAGCAAGAGAGTGCTTCAATGATTAGATTTTATTTCATGCATTTTTTTCATATTTGTATAAACTTGTTATAACTCTCAGAGAGTCTGGACACTATTATTTCGGGGTCTGTTTCGCCGAGTGCCTGTGCACTCGGGGGACCTCACCGAGTTTTCTTCATTGTTTTCACTGCCTTTATTTCATTTTATTTTATTCTATTTCTCATGGATTTGAGTTTTCCTACTTTATTTTATTTTGGTTTTTTGTGTGTGAGCCCTAGAATTAGGCTTTTATTTTGTTGAGCCATGTAGTGATTAGGTCCAAACACCTAAAAGAAATCTGTTCCTTTAGACTCGATTGGACTTAGTCAAATAAATAAATTGTTAACTATTTGGATTTGAGACTGCGTGCCGAGAGAGGTCACATATAGCGCTAGCATGACCCGTTATGGCGAGCACCGAGCTGACTCCAAGACTGGACCTTGGGCTCATCTCTTGATAGTTAGAACCTTGTTTTTCATGTAATAGAAGTTACTATTTAGGGCAATTTCTTCTTGCATCATATAGGGATATTATTTTCTATCTTTACATTTATGCGCGGATCATATTGCATGTAGACTATTAGAGTAAGGTATGCCTTCTATTTCGTGCATGCATCATTGATTACATCGCGCATCAGCTTTTCCATCTTCCTCCCCCTATTTTCTTTAACTTAGGAATAAAAGGAAATCAGAAATTCATTAGATAGTTGTCGTTATTCAAAAATACAAAAAAGTGATAATCCAATAAAATCAGGACTGCTAAACAAACTCGACCCTAAAATAAACGTAAAGATCACATTCATTGTTTTGGGAAGAGTAACCCCCTCATTGTTTGCAGGTACTTACCTCCAGATAGAGTGGGTGAGGACATAGCCGCTAAGGATTAGTGTAATCCCTGGACTTGTGCCCTATGCTCTTGTACATTACTCATTGATGTATGGTTGAGATGCAAGCACTTGTCTTCGACCCTTAGCAGAAGTAGTCTTGTCCAAGATTGGGTGTGCACAACCAGCTTGGTCAGGTTCTACCCTAGGTGACCTCACCCGTGAGTTTGATTAAGTAATTGTATTCTCACTAAACTCTAAAATAGAAAATATTAATGACCGAGCTTCAAAACGATCATCATTACATCAAGTTGGTGAACTGAGGGTTTGATTTCTCATCATTGTTTTCAATCAAGATCTACTCTTCATTACTCCCTACATCATGATGGGTAGGCGGTCTCTTAGGCTCCTTTGGTGGCATCTCTTCACAACACACTTGCCCATTCATCTAGGGAGGTTCCTGAGAGCTCAGACCGACTCTCGGAACCCGAGTATTCCACCTCCTTCTTTGACCTTCCCAACCCAACACCCGAGGTACATAGCAACAGTCAGAGCAAAATATTTTTGACCTGGTGACACCTGAGGTCTGCTCTTTTTCCTTTTCAGAGTCTGATGAGATAACCCAAGAGCAGAGAGAGGATGAGCAGCTAAATATTCACGATGTAAATGATCAGGCAGCAATCAATAACACCTTCCTAGAATCCTTAGAGGCTATGCATAGACAGATCCGGGACTAGGGGGTTCTCATGACAGAGGTGAGGTGGGAGTTGACTCAGATGAGAGATGGGAAAGTAGATGTGAGAGATGACGAATCAGTGGTGGAGAGATTCCTAGACCTGAGGACTGAGTAGATGCGAGGGCAGATGCGAGACCATTGCGTGCCATGAGGGTGTTGCACAACCCTAGTGCGACTCTCACTCACAGATGGATTTGGCTTCCTGCCATTTTAGGACATTTTGAGCTCAGGCCCCAGACGATCCAGTTGTTGCCCAAGTTCCATGGGCGCACCACCAAGGAGCCCCATCTACATCTCCAAGAGTTTGAGATGATTTGCAGCACAATCCACAACATATTGGCTGACGAGGACACGATCAAGCTGATAGCCTTCCCATTTTCCTTGGTTAATAGAGCAACCTACTGGCTAACGCACTTGGGGAAGGTTGTCACCACCTGGGAGCAGTTGAGGATCGAGTACCTCAAAAAGTACTATCCACTAGGTCGGACAAATGCAGTGTGAGCCATGATCAGCAATTTCACCATGATCCCAAATAAGCAGTTCCATGAGGCTTGGGATCATTATAGAGAGCTCATTGACAGGTGTCCACATCACGATATTAGCAAGAGCCCATCTTAGTATAAAGTTTCTTTTGTGGGATGACACCTGAGCTACAAGGGCTTGCCAACATCTCTTGTGGAGGATCCTAATTTTCTAAGGATGAGGATCAGATCTAGGCCATCTTTGAGGACATGGCTGAGAAGTACACAGTGATGACCCAGACCCGTGTCTAAACTCATGGAAAGCCCTCCCCCCAGGCTTGTCTCACCACATAGTTGCACGTATAGAGGCCGATCCTTCTTCATCTTCGACAATAGTAGCACTAGTAGAGTCATTAGCTGTAGACATGGGCACCATTAGCTAGAAGTTGGACCGCATGGAGATTATAGAGAAGAAGACGTGATAGGGCCTAGACAAGCTTAACAGGATGACGAGCCGGCCCAGACTTTGAGTGACCTTAAGACGCAGACCATGTGCCGTCAAGAGGCACAGACAGCTTCTATGCCACAGTCTAGGCCACATGTTGATTAGGGGATCAAATCTTCACAACCATTCACCCCGTACAGACAGGTCCACCACATTCAGGCGGAGCACATTCAGCCAGCTTCCCAGTACCAATTTCCACCACCACCTTCACCAGACACACAATTGATAAAGTACAAGAATAATCAGCCACTGGCATCCCTTCCCCTACTATTGCACGAGTAGATAGAGTCATTGATGGAAGACAATGGGATTTGACATTCTCAGTACCAGCAACAACCCAGTATCCACCCTTATCACATGGCTCTCAGATGGTCTAGTGGAGGTTCTCAGTCCCAACAGCAGCCTCTGGCACATTTAGGGAAGGGTACCCAGCAGCACCAGCCCCAGTACTCCCAGCACACCATTCCTCAACCCCAGTACTAGGGTCAATAGTAGAGGAAACAATAGCCTCATTCTTAGTTTCATCGGTCTCCCCCTCACTCTTACTAGCAACAGCAACATGGCCAACCTCAACACTTCTAGAGAGGCAACCCATCCGGTTCTCATGCACCCTCATATGAGAACCCAGCTTTGGAGGATCTCGCATGTATGCTTACATAGCAACAGACTACTTTCTGGTGAGAGATGGATGAATTCATGCATGATATGAGAGAAATCATCAAGGGAAAGGCTGCCATACCCACACAGTTCGAGCCAAACCTGAATAATCTGAAGAGGAAATCTGAGCGGGTACAGTTTATTGAGTCCACCGCTCCTAATGAGATACTTGATGATATGCATTATTTATTTGATGTTGCTTTTGTGGTACTTAGGAGTGGTAGGAAGCTAGTCGGCGACGACCAGCAGGATGCCCATTTAGGAGCGCCCGATGAGCTAGAGAGCGGTGCTGATGCCGTTGATGTTGATGTTGATGGTGGTGTTGATGCCACCCACTTTGAGGATGTACCCAGTTGACGGTGTTGATGTCGTCCTTTCTCTAGATGCTACATACGATGGTGATGATGCCACCAATATTCCATATGATGGGCTCGAGCGCGTACTGATGTCCCTACTTCAGATGTTGTCTGTGGTACTGATGCCACTAAGAGTCCATGTACAGATACTCCAGTTGTTTTGACTTTTACTCATGCACATGAGGACAAAGATTTTAGAAAAATACAAAAAATGGAAAAATTTTGAAAAATAAAAATATGAATAAAGGAAAGGTTTCTATTTCTTCTCCAGTCCATCTAATTTGATACTTGATGATGCTTACTTGGATTCCATCCATTTGCATGATCAAAGACATGTTCCTACTCCAGACCTTCTAGTTTCAGAGGAGGGTCCCTCGATCCCCTTCCCTCAAGCAATCCAATTAGGGAAGGGCCAAAATACAAAAAATCCCATAAAGAGACAATAGTTAGAGTTCATCGAGTAGATGATAGACAGATTTCATATCCAGCTGACTCTACAGGAGGCACTAGAGCACATCCCTCTCTTCTATAAGAACATTAGAGAGAAGACCACAATCCGTAGGAAGAAGAGGCGCAACCACAATGCAGAAATCCATGTGCTCACCCGTGCCACATGCTTCGCCATCTAGAACCGATTGTTAGACAAGAGACCAGATGCAAGGGATCCATATGTCAGATGCCACGTTCATGAGCAGTGGTTCGATCGTACTCTATTAGACAGCGGATCTTCGATTAACTTCTTTCAGTAACCTTACTTGACCGCTTCGAGTTTGGCCCTCTTCGACAGAGCAAGATAGTACTCCAGATTCAAGAAGCTGAAGGGGTTACTGAATGACATAGTTATCACCATTCAGGGCCTAAAATCCCCATGATTTTCGTTGTGTTGGACATGGAGATCCATGAGTGTATGACCGATACCCCCATCATATTAGGGTGACCTTTCCTGGCGTCAACAAAGGTCATGTCCGATCATGATAGAGGGAAGGTATACTTTCGCATTGAGAGCGAGAGTATACAAATAGAGACGATTGAGGAGATGAGAGGAAGAGATTTACCTAGCTCAGAGCAGATGATAGATACAGAGCCATACATCCACCACGGGTGTGATTTTGTGATTACTAATGACGAGGCAGTTTGGGCAGATCCGACTTCACGAGCTCTTATCACATCTTTAGACTCCGCATATTCAAAGATGCTAGCTGAGGAGAGTTCGGAGAGCACACTTGTGGCACAGTATACTTTAGAGGCTGATAATGCAAATTCTGTTAGCGAGGTTGATTTCATTTCGTGTCATTCTGATTCAGATCCCTCAGATTCAGACATATATTTTGATTAGCAGGATGAGTATTTGTTGTGTTTGATGTCTACAGAGCCTACAACCAGGATGGAGATAGAGCTAGTGCAGTTGATAGACACCAGTAGAGTCATCTTCATCGAGTTCAAATGAGCGACGAGAGTTCTCCCATTTAGATCTGGTCACCTTCACTCAGATTTTTTAGAGGCAAGATTTTCCAGCTCCCACATGCCCGGTATTGAAGACCTTACTGCATAACATGAAGTACAGATTCCTTACGAGCGAGCTAGATATGTTTCCAGTTATTATCTCAGCGGATTTGACTGATGACCAAGAATCTCGTTTGATGGAGGTTCTTGAGCGGAACCATAAGGCAATCAGTTGGTCTGTAGTAGATCTCTGGGGGATAAGTCTGGCCCTGTGGTCCTTCCACATTAATCTCGAGGATGACGCCAAGCATTCCCACGAGTTTCAGCGTAGGCTAAGCCCCAATCTTCGAGATGTGGTCATGAAGGAAATATCCAAGTGGTACAACAATATTTTTATCTACCCCATCTCCGACTCCAAGTGGATTAGTCCATTACATGTGGTACCCAAGAAGACATGGATCACTACAGTTGTAAGTGAGTCTGGATAGGAGATTGCTACCCGTTTACCCACTTCTTGGATGGTTTGTGTGGACTACAGACGATTGAATTAGACCACCAAGATGGATCACTTCTCTCTGCCATTAGTTGATCATATCATTGAGAGATTAGCTGGGAATAGTCATTACTTTTTTCTTGATGGGTACTCGGGGTATAATCAGGTGGCCATTGCACCCAAAGATCAGGATAAGAGGACAGTCACATGTTCGTTTGGGACGTATGCTTTTAGACAGATGCCCTTTGGATTATGTAATGCTCTAGCTATATTCCAAAGGTGCATGCTTTTCATCTTTTTAGACATGGTGGGTGAATGTTTAGAGGTCTTCATGTATGATTTATCGGTCTACGGTGATGGGTTTGATGCTTGTCTTGCTTGCCTAGATCGTGTGCTTTAGCAGTGCATTGAGGTCAACCTTGTTCTATCTTGGGAGAAGAGTCATTTTATGATGACTCAAGGGACGGTCCATGGTCATATCATCTCCAACAGAGTCATGGGGATTGTTCCGCCCAAGGTGGATATTATCAAGAAGCTCACTCCACCGTCCAACTTGAGGCAGTTGCGGTCTTTTTTGGGGCATGTCGGTTTCTACCGAGGGTTCATTTAGAACTTCAGTCGTATTGTCTAACCGCTTACTTATCTTCTCACAAAAGAGATCATTTCCTTGTAGATGATAAGTGTCTTTCGTCATATGAGATTCTCAAGAATTTGGTTCTACAGGCTCCTATCATTCAACCACCCGATTGGTCTCTCCTATTAGAGATCATGATGGACGCTTCTGATTTTGCCATAGGAGATTTGCTCGGACAGAGGAGGGATGGATTTCCTTTTACCATTCACTACGCTAGCTGTACTTTGGATGCCACCCAACGAAATTATACTGTTACAAAGAAGGAGATGCTAGTCGTAGTCTTTGCTTTGGATAAGTTCAGATCTTATATTCTCAGATCTAGAGTGAGTATTTACATTGATCATGCCGCCATTTGGTTCTTAATGGCTAAGAAATATGCCAAGGCATGCTTTACTAGATGGATCCTTCTACTCTAGGAGTTTGATATTGAGATTAAGTATAATCTTGAAGTCAAGAATGTGGTGGCGGATGACCTCTCTCAATTAGAGAGACTACCACACCTATCACTGAGGCATTCCCAGACGAGGTGATTCTTGCTATCACCTCTCTCCTAAGTTATGCTAACATTGTGAACTATCTTGTTGCTAAGAAAGTTCTACAAGGTTGGACCATGTAGCGACTTGAGCCTTTCCTAGCGAAGGCCAAGTCGTATCATTGGGAGGATCCCACTCTTTACCGCGAAGGACGGGATAGTGTCTGGTGTCAGTGTATTCCTTAGGAGGAGCACCATAGCGTCCTTACCTATTCTCACGAGCTTGAGACAGGAGGACATCAATCTGAGAAACAGACATCACAAAAGTTTCTCCAATCCAGCCTTTGGTGGCCAACACTCTTCAAGGATTCAGATGAATTAGTGAAGAGGTATATTGATTATCAGAGGATGGGTAGTTGTGGTCATAGAGACATGATGCCGATGCAGACGATTTACTTCTGTGACGTTTTTGACGCATGGGGCATCGATTTTATGGGCCCATTCCCTAAGAGTCTGGGATTCAACTACATTTTGTTGGTTGTAGATTATATGAGCCATTGGATTGAGGCCATCCTTGCTCGAGCTGCAGATGTGAGGACTGATTGCAGATTTTTGAGGAAGAATATCATATCATGGTTCGGGGTTCCTAGAGTTTTGATTTCTGATGGGGGGACTAACTTTATAAGCGATAAGGTAAGGGCCCTTGCTAACGAGTTTAACATAGACCATAGAGTTGCCACTCCATATCATCTACAGATAAATGGCCTTGTTGAGGTTTCAAACCGTGAGATCAAGACGATATTGCAGAAAGTTGTTTGTCCAAACCAAAAGGATTGATCACACCTTTTGGACTCAGTCTTGTGGGCCTATATGACATCCTTCAAGACACCTTTGGGCACATCTCTATTTCAACTCGTCTATGGCAAGCCATGCCACTAACCTGTTGAGATTAAGCATAAGTCACTTTGGGCAGTTATAGATATATTATTAGATCCAAAGAGTATAGGAGATCAGAGGATAGTAGAGTTGGAAACCCTAGAGGATCTTAGAGATACAACCTTTTCGAGTAGACTACAGTATAAGGACCGAGTGAAGATATGGCATGATTCACACATCAACCATAAGCAATTTGAGATGAATCAAAGAGTATGGAACTTTGATGCACAACTGAGAATATTTTCATGGAAATTACAAAGCACGTGGAAAGGTCCATATTTGGTCAAAAAGGTGCACGACAACGACAGTATTGATATATCCAAGTTGTCTTCTGAGTACACCTTTCAAGTCAATGGTCAATGCCTGAATCCATTTCTCGATCATGACTTGTTGACAATTGATGTTGCCCCGATTCATTTTGTATGAGATGTGCTTTTGACTCTCTTCTTATGCACCTCATGCCCGAGTTACACTTCTTTCTGCCTCCTTGTATATCCATGTTGTCTATATCCATTCATTCATTTATCCATTTGTTTAGCACTTCATGCATTATCCTATGATTTTTGCTATGGGAGGGGGTTCTTAGAAACACGACTGAGGTTCGGAGTGGGGGAAGAGAGGAAAACTACAAATATGCATGTCCTAGTGGTAGATCTCATCTCTGGAACGATTAGGCAGTTATCTATGACGACCCTTGCCCATGATATGATCGTCGAGTCAATTCACACATTCAAATTAGAGCTAGGAATGCGTCAGTTTGGTTTAAATCATGACGGTCGCATGAGTGCTTTTCACTTGACGAGAAGAAGATATTCGAAAGGGTTGTGGTGCATGCAAAATCCCCCATGACCATCTTCCAAAAGTTCTCAATCGAGAATATATATTAGTTTGCATAGCGTCACAAAGGATAATAAATATAATATACATTCAACCACACTCTGGATAATCCACCTCCGAAGCACTACAGACGAGACAAAATCCGACAGCCAATTGCTGAGTATGAATAAGGGGAGTGGAGGGGTTGCGCGCGAGCCGAGTGACATAGGTGCTTACTTAGGATGCACTTTATCCTAAGTATAGGGGGTGTTGAACTTGTGTTGTTCATATATATGTTCGTCCTATTACCTTTGTTTTGTTGCGTATACTTAGGGAAATCCGCCCCTAAGTATAGGGGAGGTAATATCTATTGTTCCTTCCTTTGATTACTCACTGACTCGTCCCTCAACTGTTAATATTATTTTCTGTACTCAGGGATCTTTTACCCTAAGTATAGAGGGGACAAGTCGAGTCCTTGATTTCATGTACATTCTCTTCCTCGATTTTCCCATTCCGTTTAGACTTCTATACTTAGGATTATTTGATCGTAAGTATAGGGGGGATCACCGACTTCTACTCAATTCATTCATGCATTCTTTGAATTATTGTAGTATAGGATTCTTTTCACCATTCTTTACTTAGCTCGAGTTATGCCTTCCTTTATCACTCTTTTGATCACTATGAGGACATCGTTCGAGCTACGTATAGGGGGTGTCGTATATATTGTATATATACTTTAGCCATAACTCGTACTTTGGGAATAATATGGCTATTATTTATAAAAATTGGTATAAAAATGTTTTTAACAATGTTTGCAAAAATGTGTGTATAAAATTTGTAAAATGTTTTGCAAAACTTTTTGTAAAAATGCTTGTAAAAACCTTTGTAAAATTGTTTTTATAATTTTTTGTAAAATATTTGTAAAAATGTTTTGTTTGTAAATTGTTTGTAAATTTTTCTGTATATGGTATAAATATTTGTAAAACGTATGAAAGGAAAATCTTTGTAAAAACCTTTTTGAAAAACTGTTTGTAAAGTGATTTGCAAAAATTGTTTGTAAAACTACTTTTGAAAAATATTTTGAAAATGTTTTGAAAAATTTTGTAAAATAGTTTGTAAAAGTTTTGTAAAATATTTTGTCACATGGGTTATAAATTATGGGTATATCAATAGTTGTATATATGTGTTATTTGTAAACTTTGTATATAAACTCTTGTGTATAAAATCCCTTTTTAAAATTTTGTAGATAAAATCCACTTGTAAAAATTGTTTATAAAACTTGTAAATAAAACCTTGTAAATATGTATGTATTTTTGTTAATTTTTGTAAGAACATATTCTTGGAAAAACTTTGCAAAAGGATTTTGTCTTTTATTTCCTTTTCTATTCAAATATTTTGTAAAATATTCCTTACACGCGCATATGCATTTTTTAGAATAGTATTGACATTTAAACTAGTCTAGAATAAAATTGAAGATTGGAGCTTGGTTAAAACCTTAATCCACTTAATTTCAGAGGAATCATATAGGAACTAGAATTGAGACTTTTCATGTCCTAGCGACTTTATTCTTTGAGTCCACAAGACTATATTCACGTGTCATATTGATTGGTCCGAATAGATTAACAACTCATGCATGATTCTTCTAGACAGTGGCCTTAACTTGGACAAGCCCTCTACACGTAGCTCTTCATGGATGAGGTGGCGAGGGGGCAAAATCCTTTGGCTTGGGGTAGAACAGGGCTATATAACAACTAGTGGGAGCATCCATCTTCCTCTAGGGAGGGTTGTGCATTGGCATTGAGGTCTAAGGATATGATGTTGTGGGTTGCAATAATACTTCAAAAAGGGATAGTCTACTGGCTCAAGAAGATCCTTATGTACGTGATGCACCTTGTAGATATGTTGCATATATGAAAGAAAAGGAAAAAAATGCAAAAACTCCAAAAAAAGGGACATGCCTGATTGAAAAGTAAATGCCTACCGGAGTGTATTTAGTTGAATAAGCAAGGCTTAGATCATTCATTGCCTCGTCTCAGGGAAGCTTACTGCTAAAGACTTGTCTACACTAGTCAAGCTCCAAGGGATACATGGCTACACTGGCCACTGTCCATTCTCTTCTTCCCCCCTCTTCTTGAGCTGGGTGCACTTGAACTTAGAAGGGAATACCCCGCTCCTCGAGAAAAGAGTTTTCAGATCGGGGGACTAGAGTTACATTATAAGGGGGGTTGTTTCTTTGCCATTTCTGAGGTGGGGAGCTATATATCACTTACACGGTACATGTAAAGATTCATCGTCATAAGAGTTTGCATATGTAGACTTGTTCTGACCTGACTATTGAGGTAACATGAATAGGAGTCTTGTGGAGCATAGAGTATGTTTGGTTTTATGTCCATTTCCCAATAAGGTTCCACCAAACTAATAATCCAAAGGTCTGACCGAGCTCTATACTCCAATTTTATGAAGATAAGTTTAATAAACAATATTTTTCTAAGTTCTTTGTTTTTTTCTTTATTTCTTTTTCACTTCTTTTCCAAATAAGTGTTTGCTAGGGATCTAGCATAGGTAAAGTATAGGAGAATGATGAATCCATGATTCACATCCTTTATTCTTTTATTTTAGCCAAATTCCATATGTAAAATACCTATACATATCATACAATAAATTACCATTGTGCATGAATTTGTTAATATTGTGTGATTAACATTCTTTTGATCAAAATAAAAGAACAAAGAAGAAAAGAAAAAGAAAGAAAATAAAATAAGAATGTATTTATGCAATAAATGCATACTGACCCAAACCCCGAGAGAAGGTCAAATATTGGCCTGATCAGAAGGAATAAAGTAGGGAAAGACATGGTCCTTATTTACTGTGTATATGCGTTACTACTCATTCTGAATATATCCTCCACCTATTTTCTAAATACAATAATCTCAAAATAATTTAATTTCCTTAATAAAATTTGTAAATAAAAATGTGATGAAAATAAAAATAATTGCAAAATAAGATTGTGTACATATGTACAACACCTATACTTGTATATATTTATTTATTTCTTTTAAAGAATTAGCATATATTTTTAAAAATATTATATATGCTCTTAATAATTACGTACAAATGGAAAAAATCATAAACACAAAATAAAATAAAATAAAAATCCATTCTTCATTGTATAATAACACCAATTGTATATATTGTACATAAACTTAATTTATTAACACGTAATTAATTTATAAAAATCAAATGAAAATATTTTTATACTCTTTAAATTATTTTGTAAATAAAAAATATAAAATACAATGTATCTTTGTAAAAATAATAAAATAAAAATACATGGAAATAATATATAGGTATATTACCTATGTATAATATAATATATTGTATATAATATGTATATTTATTATTAAAATTATTAAAAATCACAGAAAAATAGTTTGAAAAATAATAAACTTTCTTTATTTATATCATTTTTTATTTTAAAATAATTTACTAATTTATTCCTAATTATCTTTATTTTGTTTCCCTATTTTGTCCTTTAGTCTTTCTTGTCTACTTCCTCCACCTCCTCTGATTGGTCCACCTCAGTTTCGTTGACCGAGGTCAGTTGGTCACCCCCTCACTCTTTCATCATGGGATAGGTTTGCCCTGATCTTCTCCCAATTTTCTTGACCTGATCTGAGCGAGTTGTCCTCCGTTCTTCATTTCCAATTAAATGGCACGGATCCCTAATCCACGCCCGATGCCAACTTCTAGGACCTGCGCCTCGATTTGCACGATTTCACTCGAACATTCACAACCACCCACTGCCCTTAAGAGCACAAACACCTGCATCTTTTCAGACATCTTTGGCTGCTCCACCACCTTCGTTACGCTCCGCCCCTTTCCTCCAAAGTAACAGCAAGAGAGAGGGCGAGTAGGGAGACCCCAGGTTGCGAGTGAGCCCTAGGTCCGATAGCATCTTCATCGTGCTCCGTCGCAAGGAGCCTAGCCCTTGGCTTGGCTGAGCTATTGAGGCCCTGACCCTCGGAGACCCTTCATCTCTAGACGAGGCGACTTCGTTCCCCACTAGGTATGCTAGATTGATTGGAGGCTCGTGTTTAGTCATGATTTCTACTTCCATACAGAGCATCTCGTCCTAGTTCTTAGACCCAATCAAAGATCCATTTCTATCAATCAAACGCTTCACATACCGTACCACCCGCTTCTCTGTCTCGCTCCGCCATCTGATCATTGAACCAATCATCGAATTGGTTGAATCTTAGGTCCCTTCCTCTATGATACACTGGACCTGACCCATTCGATTTCCCCCAATCATTTCATTGTTTCTCAACCTCTAACCCTTCATCAGAGTGAAATCTTTGAGTAAGAGCTTCTGTGCAGGACCGGGACTGAAGAAGACCCTGTATGGAGGTTGACTTGAAGACGCACAACAGACCCAGGAAGCCCCCATGTCCCCATGCATCTCCAGGACTCATTACGAGGTCTTGGACCCTCTTGAGAGCTTCCATGACGGACCGCCATCAGCAACATTTCCCCCATTCGAGCAGCTCCCAGAGATGCCTGAATCTCATGTATTTGTTGATCGAAACTTGCCGGAGGCAAGTTCTTCTCCAGTTCATCCAGATGTCCTCCATGTCGTTGGATATGGTCGCCCTGCCAATTCTGATCTCCATCGTTCACTCTCGTGGTTCCCAGACCATTGGATCCATCTACGGATCACTTCAGCACCGCTCATCGCCAAAGGGGTATCCTCTGATCTGGACCATTCATCATAAGTGGATAGCTCTCGGTTGGTCGTTGGCGTACGATTAGAGCTGAACTTCACATCTAACCCCTTGGTGTTTTGCATTTACATTTCAGTCCTATAAATATATGTGGTAGTGTAATTAGTTTTGGATAATTTATAGTAAGGACCTCGTACTTGTTATATTTGCATCCTAGTCCAACTGAGTTGAAGTCACATGCCTGTGCATGTGTATTTTTGGATTATTTGCATATTTTAATCTAAGCTTTCATGTGTTATCAGATAAAAGTATTTTTTGGATATTTGCCAATCTACCCTCATGAGTGATGAATCACGTGTAGTGCACGTTTTTATCTAGATAATGCATTCTTGTCCCTGTGTTTTTATTATATGTTATTATATGGCCTTTGAACTAAAATTATCTAAGTCTTGGTCCTATTTATCCAGCCTTTCATTCTCTTTCATATTTCTGCAATAAATACCAATTTTAACCCAAAAAATTCCCTAAAAAATAGTATTAGCTCCTTCTAATGTCTACTTAGGTGGTAATTTTTTTGCATTGGATTTATTCTATTTTATATTATTAAAAATTCAAAAACCAACTAAAAAGTCCTTGTTTGCTTTAGAAAAATCTAAAAAAATCGAAAAATGCCTTAAAATTCTAAAAAAATAGAATAGCTTTATTTTGAGTCGTTTTAATTTCGATCCAATTTTCAATGCAGTTACTTTTTATAAAATTCTAAAAATTCGAAAACCCTAAAAACACCATAAAAATTATATAAAATCGTAGAAAAATACAAAATTGTGATTTCATTTTCTGTTTGTAGATATTTTCTTATAGTTTCTAACAAAGTTGGTTTTCGGGAGTTTTGAGCATTTTGGTATTTTTAATTTGCAAAACTTTCCTCGATGTTTACTGTTTTGTTCTTTTCTTAGTTTTTTTTTATATAATCCAAATAAGGTATCCAAAAGTTCTCCAAAAATCACAAAAACATTAAAAAATGGTTAAGAACACAAAAATTTTTTACTTGATTCTTCTGATTATTTTTATCCTATTTGAAAAATACAAAAAGAGTGTGCACCTGCCTTTTGTTTTTTTGCCTTTATTTTCATCATTTCCAAAAATTAAAAATTTGCAAAATTAACAACCACTAAAAAGAAAATAAAAATCCTTAGAATCATTATGATTTGACTACCTAGGTTTAATTGTGCTCATTATGTTCGACCCTCATCTCTGTACTAGGTTAATAAAAGTATCTTACACAATTGTTTTACTTGCTTGATTTGTTTGTGGTTGAATAATTTTCTCAATTTTGGCTTCGTTGATTTGGATGACAACAACACATTAATTAATCAACTTAACCCTAGTCAACCAAGATGCTCATTATTACGATAGAGATTGCGCACATCAAATCTGACTATTACTTATTCATGTGGTTTGCGAAATAGTATGGAAACCTTTTCCGAGTCTATCTGGTTTTGTGTTGCAATTGGAGTTCTACGTTATTGTTATATCGCCCCTATGATGAGTACTTGATTTTATTCGGATAAGTTATCCGTTTAATATTTGTTCTTTGTAATGTGCAAGTTCAAACCGCCCTTTAAGTTGTATCATATCCGAGGTCACATGATTTAGATTTACATCCAGGTTCGAAGAACAAAGGGTGAATATGTTTCCCAATGTGGTATTTTTTGCAGCGATGTTTCGTGTTTCAAATGTTTTAGAAACATACGACATTGATATTGTTCACTCTATTTTGAACATAAATTTTGGGGGTATTTATGATGTCTACAAATCTTGGAAAAACCCCAAAAGATCTATCAAAAGTTAGAATCGTCCAGGAGAAGATTCAAATGTAGAAAGTATATGCAAGATCTAATGTCGATAAAAAATGTAGTATAACATTGTTGAATTTTTTTGCTATTATTTTTTAGCCATATAACAAATTAAAAAGGGATATTTACCCAGCAGACCCTGAAATCTTTGTAAATTACCTCTACGACCTTTGAAACATCGATATTCCTCCCTAGACCCCGTAATCTTGCTAACCATTACCGTGCAGACCCTCTGGTTAACTCCCATCCATTTGTCCATTAAAACTAATCGGATTCCGTTATATTTGTTTACATTATACCCATTTTGTTTGTCAAATTTACATTCATTGCCATTTCCCCTTGGATTTGGCCCTCCCCACCGTCCTCCTCGAAACCTCGAACCCCACCGTGCCGCCCAAATCCCCGGCGTCGCTTCCCCTGCTCCCCCGCTCGCATCCCCCGCCACATCCCACTCCTCTGCTCGATGCCCCCCGGCCACCGCCTCCCTCGCTCGAAGCCCATGCTCCCCCCACCCGCCGCCTCCGCCCCTCTGCCCTCAGCCCCCTCTGCGCCGACGGCTCTGCCGCAAGGCCCCGATTTTGCCTCCAGCAGCGCAAGCACCCCACCACCCGGTTCTCCACGACTTCCACTTCCAGCCAGCAACTGGGGTGCATCCACGCAATCCCAAGCCACCTACCGCAATGCGAACCAATGCCACTCCCAAATCCACTACGTCGCTCCAGGCGCTGCCACGACTATCGTGGTGCCTCCGTTGCCCTAGGATCCTCCAGTCCACCTCTCGTGACCCCGTGTGAGGATCTCTTGAGCGATGCTCACCTCCAGCCGTCAAAGCCCGCCGCCGGCCCTAGCGCGCCTCGGCTGCCAGCCACCGGAGCCGCTACTACAGCCCACTGGCTCCTGTCGTCGCACTTGCTTGGAGGAGAAGGCAAGGCGGTGGCACTCTCCCCCTCTGTCGAAGAAGAAACAAGGTCGAAGAACCCTAAGGGGTTTTAAAATTGGAAAAAAAAGAGCCAACCCTTACTTCGTCCAGCAAGAATGAAGAAGGAGAGAGTGTGGAAGAAGGAGGGGGAGAGAAGAAGAAAGGAGGGCCCTTGGATTTGCTAGGGTTAGATTAACTCAACTTAAACCCAAACTAGTTAACTTAAAAAATCTCAAATTAATGGTAGGGTCTATAGGGTAAGACGGAGCAAGATTACGGGGTCTAGGGAGGAATATCGATGTTTCAAAGGTCGTAGAGGTAATTTACAAAGATTTTAGAGTCTTCTGGGTAAATATCCCAATTAAAAATACTAAATATGACCTCATTAATCAATTCCCTCATGAGCATAGAAATTGTTTTGCACGATTTTGAGCGTGTGACATGAGAAATTGGATTTCCCAATGGTTAGAGTCAGAAGACAACTCAATAAACCTAATGACTTATTTATTTGTATTTCCAAATGCAAAATATATGTGAATATATATGATATATTCAAATATGGAGTTGGTCCTAATAATTATGAAATATTTGGGGTCATATTGATTTTAAGTCCACATTATATGGTGCCTTCTGGTTCTAACTGTGATGGTCACAGTTGCGAATTCAGAACCTGAAATCTTTTGTATTTTCATATTTAATTTTATGTGATTAATTATTATGGCCTTTTATCGTATATGTTCCAATATGATTATGTACATTTATGATTAGTGTTAATAATACTCAAAGAAATCGATTTAGCTCACATAGCCTCGACTAGGAGTTAAAACAACATTGTATCCACTATATTGGACAAATGAATCTCATTACATGTCAATGTAAATGATGCGAAATAATATGATTTATTTATCATTATAGAAAGTAATATATACTGTGGAAAGATTTGTGAGCGGACCGAATTGTCGACTAGTTGACTGCAATCGAAAAGGGCCAATAACTAGTATTAAGGAAAATTGATTTTATAATTGCATAAAAGAAATCAATTGTAGTGGATGTGGTCTATCCTTCCACTCTCTCAACTCACCTATTCATTAGGAAGAGCGAACTGGTAGGTCCATGCTTCTCTGGCTTGTGAGGGGGGAAGGGGGGGTCAAGAACTCTCATTGGTTGTTGTGGAAGTCCCTCTGCCCTTTGGGGATACTTGTACTAAGTTGATTCTAATAAAGCTCGTTGGTTCCACTAACCTGATGTATATCTAGTATAAAAGAGAGCTAGATTGAGAGAGTATGTGTGACATCTGGATCCAAATAATCCGAACTCAACCCAATTATGGTCCATTTAATATGATAAAACTAGCTATCAATATTAAATGATCTGAATCGATCAATACATCTAAAATTAAAATTTTGTTTGGGATCAATCGATCAAAAATCAATTGCATTGTAAAGCATACCTCCAGAAAAGCTGTGATGCAATTGAAAATCATAAAAATAACCCAAGACCATCATAAAATTCGTCTCAACAAAATAAGACCAACAAAAAGATTGCATGTCAATTGGATGCCATTGGTCATTTAAATCACATAATTTTGATAAAAAAATCAAGGTCGTATTTCTTCAATTTTTGTATCTATCTTGGATCAGAAAAGTATGAAATTTATATAAGAGATTCGAGGTACAAATGTGAATGACTTTGGTATCCAAATAAGAGAGAGAGAATAAAATTTAAATTAAATTTAATTCCAGCACAATCTGTTGCAGTCAACATTTGGCCCTTCTCTCCCTTACACCTAGAAAACACAAATCCTCTTCTCCCCCTTATTAATATCAACCCAAGGCCTCCCTTTTCCCCACATTTCTTTCTCAAATCCCCCATTCATTTCCAGCCGAAGGAGAGCTCCCAACCTCCTCTCATTCAGCTGCAGCTGCAGAGCAGCTCCCTGCTGCAGGAGGTGCCATGAGTCCCTTCCTCGTATTTCTTTGATGTAAATATTGTAGCAAGAGTTGTTGCTAGGTATCAGTCCTATTGCATGTTGTTGGAACTACTGTAGGCAGCCACTATAGCTGTTGTTATTGCGATTGGAGCAGCTGCAACCCCCCTTTCCCCTGATGAGTTGCTCTCTTCCAAAGGAGCCATTGTTGTTGTCCAAGCAGCCATCTGCTACTACTGCATGCAATTTGATCCTCCAACCTTGGAAGATCCATAGATACAATCCTACACCATTCTCTTGCAGCCATGTACGTGTTTACATACATTCTGCATTTTAAAGGCCAAAATTTTAGATCATTGAATTATAAATTAAAAAAGGAAAAAATTATGCAAGATTAAATGTCTGAACGACTGCTAAAACTTTAGTTTAAAGAAAAAAAAATTGATTTTAGATATGTGATGAATCCACGATTCATCATCTTAATATCTTAATCTTAGCAAAATCCGTGAGTAAATTCCCTTATAAATGTCAATAAAATCAATAAACTAACAAAATGACTCTTGTAAATAAAACACACTAATTATTGTATATTAGATTATATGAAATAAATTACACATAAAAAAAAGCTGCAAAAATAAAGGAGTGTTATACTTGTAAATAGCCCAAAACTTCATGTATTTTTAATAATTTCATTTCAACTCCTTTTTGCCTAATTCTTTCTCTAACTTGTTTATAAAAATGTATATAAAAATACAAAAATACAAAACAAATTTCATCTCAAATAAATGCTCCTAGATCCCAAAGAGAAAAAGCCGTAAAGTCCAACTTCCAAGCTAAATTCCCGCTCCGTATCAACTCCAAATTCACAAACTCACTTTTAAAGTTCAAGTTAGAAAATTATCTATCCAACGGAAGTGGTTTCATTAAAATCGGAGCTCATTTGCAAAAGTTGGATTTTGGGACCTAGATGCACATTGTACAGTATGTATATATTCATACTTTCTTCATTTTTTATTGTATCTCTCTTAATTATTAAAAATACAAAAATATCATGTTTGTGTTGTATTTTATTTATATTATTTTATTGTATTTTTCCGTTGTAAATATCTCTTAATAAAAAGACAAAAAAATTACATATTAGAAAAGTAAAAAAATGTGTACATGTTGTTTGTCTTCCCTTGTAAATTGTCCACTATCTATTTTATTTTTTTATTCTATTGTAATTAAAGTAGATAACTTTATTTTATTCATTTATTTATTTTATTTTACATTCTCTACAATAACCACCAATTCAACTCCATTATTCCATTATTTTTTCCCAACTTCCCATTCAACTCCATTAATAATACAACCTCCCATTCAACCCCACCACTTTAATAACCTCTCATCCCATCATCTTTATATACCTCTCATTCTCCTCATTTTTGCCTTTGATCCATCTTTATGTGAGGAGAGCCTAGTTCCCTGAGTTGAATCGGTGACAGCGACGCAACCGCGGTCGAGCGACGACGACCCTCTCTCCGGTGTGATCCGTTGGTTTTTTGGCCAACATCGCAGCCGCAACCGCGCGCTGCTCGAGCTCATCGCACGCCGGCGATTCGAGCGAAGACCGTGCTCTCGTGAGCACATCATAGGCATCCGTCCATCGTAGGTAATTTTTCTTTTTATCTCATTTTATCATATTGTCATCTTTGCATTTTTTAAGCACATCACATTACCATCACCCCACCACATTTTATTTCATCACATTATTTTTTCCCCCATAGTGTACATCCTCTAATTAACAAAACAAAAAAAAATTAAAAAAAAATTATTTCATTACCACTTAGCTCCATTTCAACATCACCACCTTCATCATATTACCACCATCCTCATCATACCCCTTTTCATCACCACACCATCTTTCTTTTTTTCTTTTATTTGTTTCCTGTTTATAAAAAAATTTTATAAAAAAAATTAAAAAAAATTAAAACAAAAAGAAAACCTTTTCTTTTTATTACAGCAGTGAAAATAAATTAAAAAAAAAACAAAAAAAACAAACAAAAACACGCAGCAGCGGTGGGGAGTTCCCACCGCCGCTGCCCCTCCTCAACGGCAGCCCAGCCGCCACGCCGCCGCCGCCCCTCCTTCTCCCTCCAGCCGACCGCGGATCCTCGCCGCCCTTCGCCGCTCTAAGCGGCCGCGCAAGGCGGCGCCCCTCCTCAGAGCCCCCCCGTCCAACCTTCAGCCGTGGCCAGCCCCCCCGGCCCCTCTCGCTCCCGCAGCTCCGGGCCGCCTGCCAGAGCGTCGCCTTCCTCCGCCTCACCTCCGCCGCTGTGAGCGGCCGCGCGCCGCTGCGCGTACGGCCGTGCGCGGGCCACGCCGCCGACCTCCCATTGGGTTCTTCCACCTGCGAACAAAAGGAAGAAGAAGGTCTTTCTCTTTTCTTTTATTTTTTTATTGTAAAAATTGCATTTTTTATTTCTTTAGTTTTTATAATTACAGTTTAGTCCCTGTGCATAAGTTCAAGTTGTAATTTCATTTTCTGAATTTGCAGAGACACCCCTGTGTTCCTACTTTAATTTGGACCGTGTTTATGCACATTTATATTCAATGAAAAATACCACTGTGTTGAGCAACTAATTGTGTACGTTTTGAGTATTTATTTGGATTTTTATATTACATGAGTAATTAATTAAAAATGATTAACTGAAACTTTGCATATTTTACCCACTTAGTGCTCTTAAATTCATATCTAACACACGGTTGCTCCAAAAATTCCACAAAAATTATATTTGATGCTTTGATGAGTGCTTAACTTACTGTCCAAATTTCATACAAAATGGAGTTGTATTGTGCCTTAAATAAATTGTAGAGTGATTTGAGTTTTTGATTTTTAATTAAATCCCCGTATATTCTTTTTGTGAAATTTCAACTCTCCTGGATTCTAGATCTAAATATCTTTCTGAGATAAATCGCATTTTGATTAATTTGATAACGTGGATTTATTAGGAATTAATTACTCACTGTCACTCTGTTTCTACTAAAAAATACATAAAAAATTTATATTTTGTCAAAAAATTCCAAAAACATTACTGTAGCTTCCTTGCATCATGTTTTAGTTCCAGTAATTTTTTCATAATTTTTGCTTTCCGTTTGTGTGATAAATTGTGAAAAAACCCATAAAAAGTGTGCATTTTTCTTTATTGCATTTTAAACCTAAAAAATACAAAAAAATGTGTTTTGTGTTCTCCACTGGATTAGGACTTTAGAAAAAATATAATTTGGCTAATTTGGACTAATTTAACATTAAAATTAATTTGGCCTTGTTGTATGCTTTCTTAGTGTCTTGATTCACCCGCATTTTGTTTTTGGCATTCTACTTGTATAAAAAAATCTAAAAAAATACCACTTGGAAATCTAGACCTAAGTTTTTGAATTAAACCCAAAGTTGTTCCTTTGCCTCCCTGAGTTCGACCCCGGACTTGCCCGGGATATAAATTAAAGCCGAGACACTCTTCACGGAGATCTTCTTTCGGTTCTGACCGAATCGCTAAGTACACGTGCTACAACGTGACCTAATTAAGAAAGTACACGAGAATGGAAATGTAGAGATAGCCGATCTCACAGATGGTGCACAATCTCATGTGGTGAATGGACAACTGTTGAAGCATTTTGTTGATTCCAAAGAGCAGTTAGTCCAAGTCGAGGTCATCAACTTCATTCAGAGTGAGCACAGAGCAGATACATCTTATTACTCTTCATGAAGATGCAGCATCAAGATTCAACATCTTAGAAGATTCCATCACTCTTTTACATATTCTCCCTTCTTTGTATATTCTCGAGATCACGTCGGTTCTCACACTTACTCTTGTCTTATACTTAGGCTGATCAAAGCCTAAGTATAGGGGGGGACCGATGCCCGCCATGTGTATTTACTTATCATTTCTCCTCTTGACCTCGTCCGCCCCATTTTTTCTCTTCTTCTACACTTAGGCTGTCCAGAGCCTAAGTATAGGGGGGGCGGATCGACTTCTATACTTTCAATTATTTTAGCTTTCCTACGCTTAGTACGAGCTATGTCTTTTTGTCACCTAGTGCCATGAGGACATAACACAAGCTAAGTATAGGGGGGCGTGTATATATTACATATATACTTTACCCATACCTCGTACTTTCACGTATTTTATATATATATATATTATACAATAATTATGGGGTGGGTAAAAAAAACAAAAGTAAAAAAAAAACTTTTTCCTAAAAAAAAACTTTTCAAAAAGAAAACTTTTCTTATTCACCTATTTTTTTTCAAAAAAAAAACTTCTTTGCCTTTGTTTGTCAAAAAAAACAAAAAAAAACATTCATAAAAAAAAACTAAAAAAAACTAACTAACTAATAAGTTGGTTTAATCCCTGACACAATTCACTTTCACACAAGACTAGTGATGTTCAAGAACACTTGGTTTATTAGGTCTTTAGATTTTGAGTTAACCAGCCTTAGTCATTAGGGTCCTTGACTTAATTATTCACATTTCCCTAGTTTGAAAGATTTGTATGCTATATTGCATGCTTAGTCTCTACCTTAAGAATATGATCAGCACCTCACATACACGACGGCAGTTATGATGAGATGAGTTGAAATTTCACTTGAGGAACTAGGATAAGGGATTTGAGTTTGGACTTGATTTGATGATGCTCGAGGATGGGATAAAATCAATGAAGGCTTCATGAAACCTGAGTGTCAGCACATTTAGCCAGTATGAGAACATGGTTCTTGTACTATCTCTTGATATTTACCTATGTGCCAGGGTGTGATAAAATAAAAAAAATGTTGATCAGTGTACGCCAACTCTTGGTAAAAGCAATGGAGCTAGCCAAAAATACTACCAAGCAATGAAATGTCAAAGAAAAGCTCTCATTCCACAAAGTCAATTATCAAAAGAGCTTCCACCAAAGGCGAGCGCTCCCAACCATTTCAAAGTGTCCACTTGGACCACCGCTATTAGGACCAGGAGTCGGGCTTGCACCAAAAAAGGGCTCTGCATCGTAAATGCTACAAGTCTGGGTGTAGAAGGTACGATAGGTACTCAAAAAAGGCACGCCCCGGTGTACTCCCAGGAAAACAAGTGCAGACGGCTCCAACTTCTCTTGACGGACGCACTGATCAACACCAAAAAAATGTGTTGCGTAATAAGGCACTTGAGAGGATCCTTGTTCCAATGAGAGGGAGAGAAGAAATGACACAATCCTATACCCTTCATCAACTGGCCTGCCATCTACAGTTTCAAGTCTGACAACTAAAGAGACGGTGGATTGGATGCAAGAAATGATTTATTCCCTAGTGTTGAGGATCAGGTCCATAGGAGAGTCTCTTGGACTGGAACCTTGGGTGACGTTGTGACTCTACTCTTGTAACTGCAGTCAACACTTAAAGTCATATCCCTTATATATACGTATACAAAGAGAGTCTGATGATTAGGGAAATTGGGTACCTTTTGACTAGAGCTTGGTTCAGCTTAGAATTTTAGGATCTCTAAAATCGAGAGTTCTTGAACGGATCAAGTCTTGTATTCACATGCACAGTCAGGGGTTAACCCAACTTATTCATTCTTTATTTGCTCGAGGACTAGCAAAGTTTAAGTATAGGGGGGTGATGAATCCACGATTCATCATCTTAATATCTTAATCTTAGCAAAATCCGTGAGTAAATTCCCTTATAAATGTCAATAAAATCAATAAACTAACAAAATGACTCTTGTAAATAAAAAAACTAATTATTGTATATTAGATTGTATGAAATAAATTACACATAAAAAAAAAGCCGCAAAAATAAAGGAGTGTTATACTTGTAAATAGCCCAAAACTTCATGTATTTTTAATAATTTCATTTCAACTCCTTTTTGCCTAATTCTTTCTCTAACTTGTTTATAAAAATGTATATAAAAATATAAAAATACAAAACAAATTTCATCTCAAATAAATGCTCCTAGATCCCAAAGAGAAAAAACCGTAAAGTCCAATTTCCAAGCTAAATTCCCGCTCCGTATGAACTCCAAATTCACCAAACTCACTTTTAAAGTTCAAGTTAGAAAATTATCTATCCAACGGAAGTGGTTTCATTAAAATCGGAGCTCATTTGCAAAAGTTGGATTTTGGGACCTAGATGCACATTGTACAGTATGTATATATTCATACTTTCTTCATTTTTTATTGTATCTCTCTTAATTATTAAAAATACAAAAATATCATGTTTGTGTTGTATTTTATTTATATTATTTTATTGTATTTTTCCGTTGTAAATATCTCTTATTAAAAAGACAAAAAAATAACATATTAGAAAAGTAAAAAAATGTGTACATGTTGTTTGTCTTCCCTTGTAAATTGTCCACTATCTATTTTATTTTTTTATTCTATTGTAATTAAAGTAGATAACTTTATTTTATTCATTTATTTATTTTATTTTACATTCTCTACAATAACCACCAATTCAACTCCATTATTCCATTATTTTTTCCCAACTTCCCATTCAACTCCATTAATAATACAACCTCCCATTCAACCCCACCACTTTAATAACCTCTCATCCCATCATCTTTATATACCTCTCATTCTCCTCATTTTTGCCTTTGATCCATCTTTATGTGAGGAGAGCCTAGTTCCCTGAGTTGAATCAGTGACAGCGACGCAACCGCGGTCGAGCGACGACGACCCTCTCTCCGGTGTGATCCGTTGGTTTTTTGGCCAACATCGCAGCCGCAACCGCGCGCTGCTCGAGCTCATCGCACGCCGGCGATTCGAGCGAAGACCGTGCTCTCGTGAGCACATCATAGGCATCCGTCCATCGTAGGTAATTTTTCTTTTTATCTCATTTTATCATATTGTCATCTTTGCATTTTTTAAGCACATCACATTACCATCACCCCACCACATTTTATTTCATCACATTATTTTTTCCCCCATAGTGTACATCCTCTAATTAACAAAACAAAAAAAAATTAAAAAAAAAATATTTCATTACCACTTAGCTCCATTTCAACATCACCACCTTCATCATATTACCACCATCCTCATCATACCCCTTTTCATCACCACACCATCTTTCTTTTTTTCTTTTATTTGTTTCCTGTTTATAAAAAAATTTTATAAAAAAATTAAAAAAAATTAAAACAAAAAGAAAACCTTTTCTTTTTATTACAGCAGTGAAAAGAAATTAAAAAAAATAAAAAAAACAAAAAAAAAAAACACGCAGCAGCGGTGGGGAGTTCCCACCGCCGCCGCCCCTCCTCAACGGCAGCCCAGCCGCCACGCCGCCGCCGCCCCTCCTTCTCCCTCCAGCCGGCCGCGGATCCTCGCCGCCCTTCGCCGCTCTAAGCGGCCGCGCAAGGCGGCGCCCCTCCTCAGAGCCCCCCCGTCCAACCTTCAGCCGTGGCCTGCCCCCCCCCCCCCCCCGGCCCCTCTCGCTCCCGCAGCTCCGGGCCGCCTGCCAGAGCGTCGCCTTCCTCCGGCTCACCTCCGCCGCTGTGAGCGGCCGCGCGCCGCTGCGCGTACGGCCGTGCGCGGGTCACGCCGCCGACCTCCCATTGGGTTCTTCCACCTGCGAACAAAAGGAAGAAGAAGGTCTTTCTCTTTTCTTTTATTTTTTTATTGTAAAAATTGCATTTTTTATTTCTTTAGTTTTTATAATTACAGTTTAGTCCCTGTGCATAAGTTCAAGTTGTAATTTCATTTTCTGAATTTGCAGAGACACCCCTGTGTTCCTACTTTAATTTGGACCTTGTTTATGCACATTTATATTCAATGAAAAATACCACTGTGTTGAGCAACTAATTGTGTACGTTTTGAGTATTTATTTGGATTTTTATATTACATGGGTAATTAATTAAAAATGATTAACTGAAACTTTGCATATTTTACCCACTCAGTGCTCTTAAATTCATATCTAACACACGGTTGCTCCAAAAATTCCACAAAAATTATATTTGATGCTTTGATGAGTGCTTAACTTACTGTCCAAATTTCATACAAAATGGAGTTGTATTGTGCCTTAAATAAATTGTAGAGTGATTTGAGTTTTTGATTTTTAATTAAATCCCCGTATATTCTTTTTGTGAAATTTCAACTCTCCTGGATTCTAGATCTAAATATCTTTCTGAGATAAATCGCATTTTGATTAATTTGATAACGTGTATTTATTAGGAATTAATTACTCACTGTCACTCTGTTTCTACTAAAAAATACATAAAAAATTTATATTTTGTCAAAAAATTCCAAAAACATTACTGTAGCTTCCTTGCATCATGTTTTAGTTCCAGTAATTTTTTCATAATTTTTGTTTTCCGTTTGTGTGATAAATTGTGAAAAAACCATAAAAAGTGTGCATTTTCTTTATTGCATTTTAAACCTAAAAAATACAAAAAAATGTGTTTTGTGTTCTCCACTGGATTAGGACTTTAGAAAAAATATAATTTGGCTAATTTGGACTAATTTAACATTAAAATTAATTTGGCCTTGTTGTATGTTTTCTTAGTGTCTTGATTCACCCGCATTTTGTTTTTGGCATTCTACTTGCATAAAAAAATCTAAAAAAATACCACTTGGAAATCTAGACCTAAGTTTTTGAATTAAACCCGAAGTTGTTCCTTTGCCTTCCTGAGTTCGACCCCGGACTTGCCCGGGATATAAATTAAAGCCGAGACACTCTTCACGGAGATCTTCTTTCGGTTCTGACCGAATCGCTAAGTACACGTGCTACAACGTGACCTAATTAAACAACGTATCTAGCGGCTCGTCAATATGTTACTGTTCAAAGTTTTAATTTGAAACATATATTGCTGCTCAAATTTTTAAATTAAAAATTCAATTTAAAAGATATGTTATTGTTCAAAGATTTGATTTTAAAAATATATATGAAATTAGATATATGAACTATTGCTCAATTTTTAAAATTTAAAATTTGATATGTATATATATGTGAAGTTGAATGACTCAACCATAAAAAGCTTTTCGGGGAAACAACTCAGGGTATAATAGTGCTTACAGAAAATCTACAATTCTCTATCAGAAACATCACTACATCATATCTACTAGAAATTATGAAAAAAATTAAACCTTTCCACCCTACAACTAGAATCAAGTATATACAAGGAATCCCATGAACCTTTACGAGCTATTATTGTGAATGTAGATCTACTTGTTCTCCCTTAAATGACAAAGGTATTAAAGTTTTCAATTACTCATACAAAAGAGGAAGAAATAACATGAGATGGAATAATTTGAACATAATAGGATTAATGACCTTTGTGTCTACAAGGAAGATATGAACTCATATGCCTCATCTGAATTCAGTACGAGATATTAAGTTATGGGAGATTTCTCATTATTCAGTTATGTCACATGATTGTCATCTCCGTGTAAAGGTGGTGATTAATGGAAATGATTGAATATGAAGAATTCAAAAACTACATGTTGAATGGTGTCTAAAGGGAAAACGCGCAAGCAAGCAATTCTATGCTCGCAAAAGATTGTCTCATTCTCAAACAACCAGGTCATGAATCGCCTGGAGGATTCAATTTGAAATCATGAAAACAAGTATAAAAAGCTGATATGTTCTCACCTTAGGTTCATATGTACATTAGCCCCAATGCATGAGATTTGCACATTCCATGCACTTATTGTACGCCACACGGATAATGATGATAAAGTTTCTCTTTTGCAGTGGGTAATCTAGCATAGAATTAAACTAAGATACAGATCCAATGAGAGATTTCTAATCTTATGATTGTAAACATGATAACCTGTGACCACAAGGACTGATCATCTTCATGAAATCATCCTTTAGGTTTACTCTACTAAGTAATAATCACTATTAATAAGATTGTTGACTAGATGCTTAAATCCGTAAAGTTAACCACAACAGAGATCGAGAAAGAATGAGGAATAAAGTGATGGTGAATCAATGATGATTGATAATTAATAGTGCCAGCCATGGTGACCCTTACACCTGTCTATACGAAGGTGCAATGAAGACTCAACTTTTGTGAGGGTCTAAAGAAGTCTACACTAGGCGAAACCTACACTGTCAATGAGGCGACCGCTCATGAAAGTCAAATAATCAACAATTAATCCACAAATAGATAAAGCAGTGCATAATAGAAATGTGGAGTGAAAATTTAGTATAACTCTACAAAAGATGTGTATAGGGAAAGTAGTGTAGAATATCAAACATAGGGAACAAAGGGATTAGACAACAAAAATTGGCAGAATGTTAACAATTGTTTTTGGTGTTTTTGTGAAGAATTTTTTATTTTTAGTGGTTTTTAATTATTTAATTTTTTGGAATTATTGTTTTTTATTTTTTTAGTTTTATAATTTTTATATTCCTTTTTATATTTTCTGATTGTTAATTTTCCTTTTCTTTTTAATTAATTATACTATAAGTACATAATATATGTAGATAATATAGATAATAAAATTATAAAAAGAATATAAAATCAGGAAAATACCTTAAGGTATAGTCCTTTTATTTTTTAAGGTTTTAGAAAATATTTTTGGTATTTTTTTATAATTATGCTAATATCAATATTATAAGTAAATATAGGTATATAGACAAATATGTCTTTTTAATATTATAAAATATCTATAAATACTTCAAAATTAGAGAATGAAATGTTTTTGGATTCTTTATAATTTTCTCCATATTTTATATTTTACTCAAAATTTTATTTTTTTTGTATTATTAATTGAATAAAAATTTCAAAACAGGGACTTATGTTAATAGGCTGAATTATTTTGGAATTCAAAAATAGCTAAATAGTCAAAAAATTTCCAAAACTATTTTTAATCCATAAGAAATAAAAGAAAGAAAATTCAGATATAGAAAAATGCAATTTTTAAATTTTTAAATGTTTTTTTTATAATTTTTGTAGTGTTAGAGAGGGTTTGTAGTTTTATGATTTTTCTTGGAATGTTTTTAGTGATTTTTGGTCTATAGTTGTAAAATAGGGTAACATCAGCCTCCCTCGTACCAGCAGAGTCATGGGCCACATTAGGCCGAATCATCTGAGGACGTGCCTGTAAACCCGATCCACGATTGTTTATCCCAGATCATCAAGAACATGGTTGAGATGAGCGAAAAGATCGACGACCTGACAGCCGCCAAGATTGTTATTCCGGCTCAAGTCGAAGCGAATTCGAATAATTTCCGTAAAAAAGAGTAGTTAGTCTATAGTGCCCCACCTGAAATAGAAGAAAGTAATATGGCTTTATCTAATTCTATAACTCTCAAGAGCAGTAGGATACTCCAAGCAATTGTGACAGCAAACGGGAAGTAGAAAGCATCTGATGGCGAGTCATCATCCAGGCCAGCAAATAGGGCCAAGGAATTTTTTTGATGATGCAGCAACTGATCCAAAAATAGAAAAAATGAAGAAAATCGGAAAATACAAAAAGAAAGTAGCAGACAAGGTGAAGTCGTTCCAGCAATGGACAAGCAAGCTTCAACAGGCGAGTGAGAGACAGTCGACGGAGCCGAGCCTGCAATGGTCCACCAGATGTAGATGCTTTTACACCTTTTTGCAATCTACCTATACACAAAGATATGGATACAAATTTACAGCATGGAATTTTTTCTGATGTAAATATTCTTTTTCCTTATGTAATTAGAAAAAAATAATAAAAAAATGAAAAATGCTTTATCTGATCCATGCATTGTGGAAATATTGCAAAATATTATGCTTGAAATGTCATTGCTCAAGGCCATGGAGTACATGCATGTTGTAAAAAAGGGATTGAAAGAAGCACGTATAATGAAACGTCAGCCCTGCGAAACCAGCGTCGAAAACCTGAGAAGCACATTCTTACTATGGTTACAGTGAATGCCATCGACAATCTCCCAAATAAGAAGAAAAATAAGGGATCTCCTCTAGTCATATGCCAGATTTTCAATCAAGAGTTTGAGCACACATTGCTCGACAGTGGGTCATCTATCAATTTATTACCTTCATCCTTGCTTATAGAATTTAGCTTAGGGCTGCTTAAACCAGCCAAGATGATTCTGCAATTCACAGACAGATCAGTTAAGTGGCCTCGGGGCATGTTGGAGGATGTGATCATTATCGTTCATAGGATGCAATTCCCTGTTGATGCTATTGTCATGGACATGGACACATCCACACCTCTAATCCACACCCTGATTATTCTTGGACGGTCATCAGTCGAAGCAGTAGTGGACTACGACACTGGAAATATCACCTTCTACTCTAGTAGCGACGAAGTGCAGATAGAGACGGCCCTAGAGCCAAAGCCAGCAGAAATGGTATCTGTGATGAGAGAGCTTGCGACACATGAATTAGAAGACTGTGACATTTTAGCTGAGACCAGAGACACAAATTTGGTCTTGATGACAAAGAAACAAAGGAATTCCTCTCAACTGAGGAAGGCTAGACAGTGCAGTCAATCTAACCGATGTCTTGAAGATGAGATTTTTGTCGATGGATATGCTAAAATAATTTAATAGCCATCTTCGTCTGAGCACGAAGAATTCCTTACATATCTATGTGATGTTCTGAGTTTAGATTCTGAAAGTTTAATGGAGGACATTAGGTAGAGGAAAGATATGACACCTGTCGCGGTTGTTGAGGTTACCACCAAGTTAACTCCAACTCCACCATAGCTCAAGACTTTTCCCTCTAACATAAAGTATGCCATCCTTGTAGGAGATCCAGATATGTATTCGGTCATTATCAATTCCCATCTGACCGAAGAACAAGAATCTCGTCTGCTTGAGTATCTTGAAAGAAATCGCAATGCGATAGGCTGGAATATAATGGATTTCTATCGGATAAATCCTTCACTCTGCTTGCATCACATTTACCCTGAAGAAGACAACAAACCCTCCTAATAATTCCATCTCATACTGAACCCTAACCTTCGGGAGGTTGTCATGAAAGAAATTACCAAATGGTGTGATGTGGAATTCATATATCCCATCTCTGATTCAAAGTGGGTGAGTCCCTTGCATGTAATACTGAAAAAATCTGAGATCACCATTGTGACAAATGACAAAGGAGAAGATATTCTGACGAGAGTATTGACTTTCTGGCATGTCTGTGTAGACTACAGACAACTAAATCTTGCAACTAAGAAGGATCGCTTTACACTTCCCTTCAATGACCAAATAGTCGAAAGATTAGCGGTGAAGGAATTTTTCTGCTTCTTGGAAAGTTGCTCTGGATACAATCAAGTTGCCATCACGCCTGCAGATCAAGAGAAGACTACCTTCACCTATCCGTTTGGGACGTACGCCTTCAGAAGAATGCCCTTTGGATTGTGCAATGCACCTGATACATTCCAAAGATGCATGTTAGCAGTTTTTGCTTATATGATTGGTAGTTTCCTCAAAGTATTCATGGACGACTTCTCGATCTATGGGGACGGCTTTGACCAATGTTTGGGATACTTTGACCGAGTTCTGAAGAGGTCTTGTGAAGTAAATCTTGTGCTCTCTTGGGAGAAGAGTCACTTTATGGTGACTGAAAGCATTATGTTGGGTCACATCATCTCTAAGTGTGGCATGAAGGTTGACCCAAACAAGGTGGACGTGATTTCCAAACTTGAGCCAGCAATCAATTTGAAGCAAGTTCAGTCATTTCTTGGGCATGTAGGATTCTACTGAAGATTTATCAAGACTTCAGCAAGATTGTACGACTGTTGACTGAGTTGCTTGGAAGGAAAACCGATTTTGTTGTTGACGATTGGGTTCTCCAATCCTTTAATCTTTTGAAGGATCTCATCACACATTCTCTTGTCTTACAGCCACCTAATTGGTCTCTTCCTTTTGAGATCATGATGGATGCCTCAGATTATGTAATTAGTGTTGTTCTTGGACAAAGATGGGATGGACTCCCATTTGCGATTCACTACGGTATCCAAACACTTGATGAGGCCCAAAAAATTACACTATAATAGAAATAGAACGGCTAGTCACAATATTTGCCCTGGAGAAGTTCAGATAGCATTTACCAGGATCAAAGGTCATAGTCTACACATATCACTCTTCCATCTGGTACATCCAAAGAAAGAAATATGCCAAGCCCCATCTGATTTGATGGCTCCTTCTGCTCTAGGAATTTGATTTAGAAATCTGAGACAAGTCAGGAGTCAAGAATGTGGTAGTAGATCATCTTTCCATAATCATTGAGATTGAGACCCATGAGTAAAATGTAATTCCAATCATAGATACCTTTTCAGATGAGGCAATTTTGTCTGTCGCCTCACTCCCCTAGTATGACATAGTGAATTACCTTGTCTCCAAGAAGATTCCACCCGATTGGCCGAAGATCAAAGTTGATAAATTCTTGTCAAACATACATTTCTAGAAGTAGGAGGATCCTCATCTATTTAGAGAGGTAGCTAATTGCATCTGGAGGAGGTGCATACCTCAGGAGGAAATTACATATGTCCTAGAACATTGTCATAAACTTGAAGCTTGAGGACACTGACGTTACGCGATTTCACCCTTCTAATAATGCGGAATTTACACCTTTGTTGCAGCCGGGTAAAATCAGATCAGTCAAAAACCACTTCGAAATAATGTATCAAATTAAAGGCAAAGCGGTTGATTTATATTTTGCTTGGGCAATCCCAAGGTTGAACTCAGGGACACGAGCCTCTTAAGCGCATATTTAGACTGTTATTATTTGAACTAAGGTTGAATTAAAGATCCGTAGGTCAATGAATGCATGAAGACACGATACACGAGTAAACATGAGAAATACATTTTTTACTTTATTTTAACATGCAACAAGACGCAAAGAAATGCAATGTGAATATGCCCTAATTATCATAATATTTGAGCCATTTAATCACGAGTCAAATCAGGTTCAATTTATGAAGCTAGTCTCATTAATGTAGAGACACAAGGCATGTAAAGCATTATATGAGAGACACTTAGTTTGAATAAAAGCATCAACAATCAGAGTGTCAAAATAGGAATTGAATTATACCATTAAAAAGATATTTAAACCAGCTTCGAAACGAGATCAAAATCGACTCAAATGGATATACGATGCTCAAGATATTCATAAATGAAATCAGAGGCATAAATGTAAGAAAAACATAAAGATAACTAGCAAACAGGTCCCTGGGAGGGACTAAAATGCAAATAAAAATAAGCACGAGGCATTCCCTTTAAATTACCCCATAAACGTGGGGGTATATTTGCAATTATTAAAACCCACGAGGGCTTAAGTGCAAAATACCCTAGGCATGTGTTGAATACACGTGAGTCAGGACCCATTTGCAAATTGAAAGAGTTTCTGGGGAACCCCTGCAAAATACTTGGCCGGTCACGTGACATGCACGTGATGCGAGGTTCGGGTGGTTTGCAGGCTCGAAGGTGGCTTGTACTTGCTTCAGCTAGGCTAGGCGTGTAGCTTGGGCTCGGTGTAGCTTCGGCTCGGCTCAGGTGAGCCGAACCTGGAGGACCAGTGCTGAAGCTAGGGGTCGATAACATGGCCGTGTGTGGACCATCCGATCAATGAAGATCAGATGGTGGCTGAACGAAGATGGGGCGACAACGTGGTTCCATGATGGATGTTTGATCTAGTACATCCGATGGATGTTGTAGTTTGCAGTTGTGGGCAACATGGCCGAACGTGGGCCGTTGGATGGACATCAGGGAGATGCATCCAACGATAGCTGCAACTTCATCTTCCTCTGCTACTGGCGGCGAAGACAGACCTCTGGCGGTGGGCTCCGAACTCTGCCTCTTCCCACCGAGCACGACGAAGACTCCCAGCTGCTCTTGATTGGTGGAAGATCATCGTCATAACTCCGGGAGACTGTTGGAGGTCTTGGAAGAGATGGGCGACGTCGGTACGCTAGAGGCAGAGCTCTCCAATCTTACTCCGATGAGGCTTCGGCCATTAAGAATTTCAGGACCTGCAGTGTTAGTGTCCCAATAGCCGAAGCACAAGCTATATTGTGTGACGTGAAGCGAATGCAGCGGGAGCCTAAGCAGATGGAGGAGATGAAGGCTCGATGCTCCTCCGTTGTGAATGGCGGTGGAGATGGGTCAGAGGTGATCATGTCTTGAAGAAAGGGGAGATGGATATTAGGGTGATGCTCGTGAAGGGTTGATGTATGGGGAAACTCAGAGGATGTTTAATGGAGGTGGATGTGATGCGTAGGAAGCTAATAAAATAGGAGAAATATAAAGAAAATGTAAAGAGGGATCAGAGGTCTTACCTAGGCATTGGAGGTCGTTGGGGGCTTGTGCTTGGGGTTCTATGCGATCCTCGGGTCTTCGCTGAACTCCATCAGCCGGGTAGAGCAGCTCGAGCGGAGACGGGGCTCTTTGATGCAACCTTGAAGGCGGCGGGTCTCACCGAGGGTAGAAGGTCGTCTTCGCTCAATCATCGCACGTACCCCTGTCATGGGGAGGTGGAGGAGGGCTGGGCCTTGCCCCTCGTAAAGGTTGACGAAGGTGAAGTGAGGCGGAGGTAGCATATTTAAAGGATGAAGGTGGTGGTTCAGATGGAGGTGGAAGTGATTTGCATGGGAGAGATGGAGCGCGAGGAGTGTTTATGAGGCGACCCATGAGTCCCACGAGGATGAGTGATGACCGGACTTGGTCACGGGATGCTCGGTTGGTGGAAAGAGTGGCTGGAGAGTCCATGGGAAAAGAAAGGGGGTAATGGGTCGGTGAGGTGGGCGAGGAGTCTCCGGAGGTTGAAGAAGATACCTCAGTCGTTGGATCTCGTGATCCAACGGTGGAGAAAGTGTGCACATGGACAACTCGGATTAGATTGTTAGAGGATGGAACGAAGGGCATGATCTAAAACCACATGTCTTAAAGATAGGAGGGCGCTGACGAACGAGTTAGATGGTTTCTGGAAGGTGAGATCGAGGGTTAGGAGAGAGCCACGTGTCGTGAGTCGGTGTGAGTGGAAGTGAACGACCGTGATGAAAGGTGGGTGTCGATCGGGTGGCTAGGAAAGCAGCGGAGATGAGCGGCTGGGATGGAAGCATCTTGGAGGAGATCGAATGGCTACAGGTGTGACACGTGGCGAGCTGAGGTGAAGGCGGAAGCGGACAGCGGCGATGAGATCTGGGGCATGATAAAAGGGCTGAGATTTGAAGCGGGATGAACGATGGCGATAAGGATGGGAAAATGGTAATCGAACGGTGGGAAATGGAGGGCACGTAGTGTGCGCAGAGACGGGCTGCGTGGCGCAACCAGAAGATGCCACGTGGCCCAATCAGGTTATTTGAAGAAAGAAAGTTAATTATGAGGGAGAAGGAGACCGAATTTAGAAAAACTCAAAACATGAAAGTTATAGATCTTGATGAGACCTACAAGTTTCATGTTGACAAAAAATGTAAAAGAGGTCAAACAAAGGGAGAAATAATTTGTGAGCAATTTTAAAAGACTTAAAAACACTACAATTCTTAATTTTGCTATGTTTTTGTCTTTCTAATATTCACGGCTCTGATAAATACAAGGATTTATTTGGTTTTTATTGACATGAGTTTAAGGAAGGGGGTTAATAACCGCGAATTAGTGGCATGAAACTGGGTTTCATCAATACCCTATACTTAAACTACGCTCATCCCCGAGCATCACAAAAGAAATGAATGTGCATACATGATCTGATCTGTTCAATTCCTCTCAATTTTAGAGATCCAAAATCTCAGAGTTCAATCCAGCCAATCAAGAGGCATCCAAATCCTCTAATTTCCCAAACTCTCTCTTTGATACATATAAACTAAGGTTATGAACTTAAGTGTTGACTGCATTCATTAGAGTAGAGTCAAAACATCACCCAAGGTCCTGGTCCAAGAAATTCTCCTAAGGACCCAATCCTCAACACTAGGGAATAAATTAAATATTGTGTCCCAATCAACCGTCTCTTTAATTATCAGACTTAGAGGTGTTGGTGGCAGGCCAGGTGATGGAGGGTTTTGGATTGTGTCATTTCTTATGTCCCTCTCATTGAACAAGGATTCACTCTGTATATATCGTATTTGTATTTTAGCTATAGTTTGAAAAAAATGGAAAAATTAAAACTCTTGACTAAAGTATAATCTTTTGAACTAAGTGACAAAATTATTTTCAAGGTTTTTCTATATTATGTTACACTATTTTCATGAAAATATTTTTGAAAATGATTTGAAAAATGGGGTTTTCACTTATTTTTGGAAAATCGTTTGAAAAATATTTGGAAAATCTTTATTTGTGTGACATGATTTGAAAATTATTTTCCTGATTTCAAGGAAAGTTGAGTCTAACCTGTGTTCTAACTTTATTAAAAATCCATAAAAATGAGAAAAAAATAAAAAAATTCCTTTAAGAGTCAAAAGTGACTACTAAACCCAAATAAGTTGCTGCGTTCAGTGAGGGATTTTCCTTAGCAGAGTAGGCGATTTAGAGGACATCGTGCAAGGCTCCGTCCTCAAGCAACGGGCTCTGGCATGTACTTACACCTATACTGGTTGAATGCAGATGCATCTACTCACTTGAGTTTAGGCAGTCATTAGGTCTTTTAAAGTCTTCATAAAAAAATCAAAACTTGGATGAAGGAGTTGGAATAAATCCCCTACATTTTTTCACTTCCACACAGGATTGGTGATGTTCGAGGACACTCGATTTATTAGGTCTTGAAATTTTAGGTTAACCAGCCTTAGCCATCAGGGTCTTCGACTTAATCATCCACATTTCCCTAGGTTTCTAGATTTTCATGCTATATTGCATGCTTAGTCTCCTACCTTAAGAATATGATCAGCACATCACATGCACGACTGCGGTTTTGATGAGATGAGTTGACATTTCACTTGAGGGACTGGGATGAGGGATTCAAGTCTGGACTTGATCTAATGATGCTCGAGGATGGGGTAAGATCATTGAAGGCTTCATGAAACCTGAGTGTCAACATTTTTAGCCAGTATGAGAACTTGTTTCTTGTACTAATCTCTTGATTTTGACCTAAGTGCCAGGGTGTGAAATAAATAAAAAATGTTGATCAGAGTGTGCCAACTCTTGGTAAAAGCAGTAGAGCTAGCCAACAATATTGCAAATCAAAGAAATATCATTGTTGAAAAAAATCTCTCATTCCACAAAGTCATATATCAAAAAGAGCTTCCGCCAAAGGCGAGCGCTCCCAACCATTTTCAAAGTGTCCACTTGGACCACCGCTATTAGGGCCAGGAGTCAGGCATGCACCAAAAAAAGGGCTATGCATCATAAATGCTACAAGTCTGTGTGTAGAAGGTACGATAGGTACTAAAAAAAGGCACGCCCTGGTGTATTCCCAAGAAAACAAGTGCAGACGACTCCAACTTATTTTGACGGACGCACTGATCAACACGCCAAAAAAATGTGTTGCGTAATAAGGTCATAGGTCCGTTTAAGTATAGAAAAATATACAGGAACTGAGGAGGATCCCCCTATACTTAGGTTAGGAATAACCTAAGTATCAAGGCAAGGAAAGATGAGTAAGAAAAATCACGGGAACTCTGGTCCCCCCTATACTTAGGTTGAGAGTAGCCTATGTATAAAGATGGATAATTGATGTTGGGAGAGACCTGAGGTGAACGAAGAAATCGGATGGATATACAAATGAGCGGATGAATCTTCGGAGTTAAATGGAGCACCTAAGGTCTAGGGGGGATGTCGAAACAATCAAGGCTCAAACAAGCATGGAATACCCTTAAATTCACCAACTCACACGTGAAACCAACAAATGTTGGTTGATTATTTGTCGTTTTCATTGGTGATTAAAACATTCTAGTTTACACGGAAATCAAGAAAAGGTCAAATAAAAACATCCTATGTAAACAAGGGTGTTGCTCTCCCAAAATAAGATTTTACTCCATTTTAGGTGGACTTGTAATTATCAGTCCCAATTTATTTACTTAAGGTTATCTGATTAAAGGCAATCATAAATCAAGCAATCATCATCTACTGCTCATTCCCATCTTCCATTAACCTCGGTGATCAATCCAGGAAGGAAGGTCGAGAAAATCCATGCAGTCGATAAAAATCATGATCTAGACTAAGCGAGAAAACATGCAGTGCCTTGAGCAAAAATGTGTGAAAACTCAAATTGAATTTAAAACCAAATACACAAGTATGCAAGTCGATGAAAACCGCACCTAACAAGCTTCTATTAGCGGGAACAATAGATTTTATTTTGGCTAGATGAAGCGATGTCTATGTGTGTCTTGAATTATGTGTGTCCTACCTACGATCAAACACATAAAAATAAAATTTGAAAATAGCTCCGAGAGGCATGTGCCTAATCCTAGGTCGACACTCGAGTGGGACGATCCCCACACAACCACATATATCTCGTTCTTTTACAAGCGCAAGTCTTCAATCGAAGACCACTGTAAGGATGATTATTACATGAAATGGATAAAATGCAAGACATTTTTTTTCAAATTTTCTCCAAAATTGCTTTTGCAGCTTCTCACAGCCGTGAAACACCTACTCCTCGATTCCTTGACTCCAAGGGCCCTACCACAAAAACAAACGTTAGATATCATCGAAAAAATTTTAGTGATGCAAGACAACATGAACAACATCACCTACAAATCAAAAATTAATACTTAATTAAATAAATAGAAATCCAAATAAAACATAAGATGAGCCGCATCCCCAGCAACGACACCATTTGACATTACGCGATTTCACCCTTCTAATAATATGGAATTAACACCTTCGTTGCAGCTAGGTAAAATCCGATCAGTCAAAAACTGCTTCGAAATAATGTATCAAATTAAAGGTAAAGCGGTTAATTTATATTTTCCTTGGGCAAGCCCAAGGTCAAACTCAGGGACACCAACCTCTTAAGCATATATTTAGACTCTTATTATTTTCAAAGAAATGCAATGTGAATATGCCCTAATTATAAGAATATTTGAGATATTTAATCACAAGTCAAATCAGGTTCAATTTATGAAGCTAGTCTCATTAATGTAGAGACACAAGGCATATAAAACATTATATGAGAGACACTTAGTTTGAATAAATTCATCAAATATCAGAGTGTCAAAATAAGAATTGAATTATGCCATTAAAAAGAGATTTAAACCTGCTTCGAAACGGGACCAAAATCGACTCAAGCGGAGATACGATGCTTAAGATATTCACAAATGAAATCAGGGGCATAAATGCAAGAAAAACACAAAGAAAACAAGCAAACAGGTCCCTGGGAGGGACTAAAATGCAAATAAAAATAAGCGTGAGCCTTCCCTTTAAATTACCCACACGTGTGGGGGTATATTTGCAATTATTAAAATACGTGAGGGCTTAAGTGCAAAATACCCCAAGCGCACATGGAATGCATGTGAGTCAGGATCCATTTGCAAATTGAAAGAGTTTCAAGGGAACCCCTGCAAAATACCTGACCGGTCATGTAATGGGCATGTGATGGCAAGGTTCAGGTGGTTTGCAGGCTCGGAGGTGGATTGTACTTGCTTCGACTAGGCTCGCTGTGCAGCTTGGGCTCGGTGTAGCTTCGGCTCGGCTCGGGTAGGCCAAACCTGGAGGACCGGTGCTGAAGCTAGGGGCTGATGACATGGACGCATGTAGACCATCCGATCAATGAAGTTCAGACGGTGGCTGAACGAAGATGGGGCGACAACGTGGTTTTATGATGGTCGTTCGATCTAGTACATCTGATGGCTGCTGTAGTTTGTAGTTGTGGGCAATGTGGCTGAACGTGGGCTGTTGGATGGACACCGGGGAGGTGCATCTAACGGCAGCTGCAACTTCATCTTCCTCTGTACTGGCAGTGAAGATAGACCTCCAGTGGTGTGCTTTGAACTCTGCCTCTTCCCACTGAGCACGATGATGACTCCCAGCTGCTCCGGATTGGTGGAAGATCACTGTCATACCTCCGGAAGACTGCTGGAGGTCTTGGAAGAGATGGGCGACGTCGGTACGCTGGAGGCGGAGCTCGCCAATCTTGCTCCGATGAGGCTCCGGCCATTAAGTATTTCAGGACCTGCAGCGTTAGTGTCCCAAGAGCTGAAGCACAAGCTATATTGTGTGGTGCGAAGTGAATGCAGCGGGAGCCTAAGCAGATGGTAGAGATGAAGGCTCGATGCTTCTCTACCATAAAGGGCGGAATGGGTCAGAGGTGATCAGGTCTTGAAGAAAGGGGAGATGGCTATTAGGGTCATGCGCATGAAGGGTTGATGTATGGGGAAACTCGGAGGATGTTTAATGGAGGTGGATGCGATGCGTAGGAAGATAATAAAATAGAAGAAATATAAAGAAAATGCAAAGAGGGATCAGAGGTCTTATCTAGGCAATGACGGTCGTTGGGGGCTTGTGCTTGGGGTTCTATGTGATCCCCAGGTCTTTGTTGAACTCCATCAGCCGGGTAGAGCAGCTCGAGCGAAGGCGGATCTCCACGCCGCAGCCGTGAAGGCGGTGGGTCTCACTGAGGGTGGAAGGTCATCTTTGCTCAATCATCGCACCTCCCCCTGTCACAAGGAGGTGGAGGAGGGCTGGGCCTTACCCCTCATAAAGGTGGATGAAGGTGAAGTGGGGCGGAGGCGGCGCATTTAAAGGATGAAGGTGCTGGTTGAGGTGGAGGTGGAAGTGATTTGCATGGGAGAGATGGAGCGCAAGGAGCGATCCATGAGTCCCGCGAGGATGATTGATGACCGGACTTGGTCGTGGGATGCTCGGTTGGTGGAGAGAGTGGCTGGAGAGGCCGTGGAAAAAGAAAGGGTGTAATGGGTCGGTGAGGTGGGCGACGTAGGCGAGGAGTCTCCGGATGTTGAAGAAGATACATCGGCTGTTGGATCTCGTGATCCAACGGCTGAGAAAGTGGTGCACACGGACGACTCGGATCAGATCGATAGAGGATGGAACGAAGGGCGTGATATGAAACCACGTATCTTAACGATAGGAGGGCGCCGACAAACGAGTGAGATGGTTTCTGAAAGGCGAGACTGAGGGTTAGGAGAGAGCCACGTGTCGTGAGTGGGTGTGAGCATAAGTGCACGACCGTGATGAAAGGTGGGTGTCGATTGGGTGGGTAGGAAAGCAGCGGAAATGAGCGGCTGGGATGGAAGCATCTTGGAGGAGATCGGATGGATACGGGTGCGACACATGGCGAGCTGAGGTGAAGGCAGAAAGAGACGGCAACGATGAGATCAGGGGCATGATCAAAGGGCTGAGATTTGAAGCGAGATGAACAATGGCGATAAGGATGGGAGCTCACTTCCAACATCTGCGGGGGCTCTTCATCAATGATCTCTGCTGGTGGCAGTGTTTGATTGAAAAGTTGGGCATAGGACTGTCCTGAACCCAAGGATGTGGTGACCCTGACAACGGTTTCTCCTAGATGTGATGCACTTATAGAACGGGAGCAGCGGAAGTAATCGCTGTAGGTATCCGGATCTTGGACACCTTCTCAGTCAGTTCCTCCATTTGCTTTGGTATCTGAGAGATCCTACTGTCAATGTCATTCACCCTTTTATTGATCTTTTCCACAACTACAAGCTGGTCTCATGTTCAAAATTAGATCCTCATGTTAGCCATGTGAACCCGAGGCGAAACATTCTTACAATAAGTGTTATTGTAATAAATATGTTTTATCAATAAAAGTTATTGATTGTTTACTCCCTTTCTGAAATTAAGTGAATGAATGCACTATAAGGTCCCTCTGTACAATTAGGGTTATTTACCATGGCCATCTTGATAATCATATAGCTGTTGATTCATTAGATGAATCATAGAGGCTGGTGTTTGGATGACTATCTAATGGGTTAGATAGAGGACTCATCAAGCACCGTCAAATGGTTATTAAGAGATGATCTCCAGCCCGATTAGGAGATGGCAATCCTTTCTCACATAGGCTGATATCTGACCGACCTCTTGATGCAGGTCCTCTGCATGGGAATAGTGATTCGGAGGTGTCAGATTAGTTAAGTCAAAGGGTTGACTTAGCGAGATCGAGATAACCTAAGTCCTATGTTGAATACTGTCACTGCATAGGCACACATCATTTGACCAGAGACAGATGTGTTACTATATGTCTGAGTATGTACATTTGGCAGACCATTAGGTTGATGACCTAATCAAGGTCTATACACCGACGAGCTGGTGTGCATATAAGGACATATGAGTAATACGATCTCTCAAATGGATCATACAGGTTCACTTATGAACCGGAAGACATGAACTCACTCATGATGTATTGGGACCGATCAAATTCCATGCATGGTCGTCGTGCTTTGGAAGAATGACAAGAATTTGATGGTATGATATATGCTTTGGGAAAGCATATGATCGATACCAAATCCCAATGACCAAGATTGAGAAACTTGGTGATCAAACCCTGAAGAAGATAGTGTAAAAATTGATCTATATCTTTAGGTTGATCATTGGTCTTCCAGTATGCAGAATGTGCAGGTATTGGGAATACCTGAGGGTGATGTGATCATAAACGATTGTACAACCATGACGCTTCCAGTCCGAGGGAGTGATGAAACAAGTCTGGATTTTAGTGACTCCTCTCAGTAGAGAAGTAACTTGATCTTAGTCCAAGTGTTGGACATTGATCTGAATGTGATTCAGATGCAATGAGAAGATCAAGTATACGGACTTGATTTAATCAAGCATTTGTGGGAGGTCCGTTAGATCTAGATTTGAGATGAGATCTCAACATCCAAGTCACTATACGTGGAACAATACAATCGCCCTGTCCTTATCTCCAAGTATCTGCGGAGAAGGCACATTATTCTTGAAGGAGTTCAAGAATAATTCCTGTGATGAATTTAATATCCAAGCAAGAAGGTCTTGATGATTAAATGAGATTTAATTATCAAGTACAATATGAATGAGATTCATGTTGTGAGAATGATTGTCTAAGATAATTAAATGGGATTTAATTATCAAGGATAAACAGATCATGGATAGTGATATCCAGATAACTGTGTATATTATGAATGAGATTTATAATATATCAGAGAGAGAGAGAGAGAGAATATTGTAAATAGCATTTGTTAATTATTAATGTGGATTGGATCTATATTAGTTAATTAATTAGAAATGCAATTTACAAATTAGTTTGGGATGTGAATATGATTCACATATTTTTCAATGGTATGATCGAAATATTCACAAATTAATTTGGTGGATATTATTGCAATAATAGTTATTGCAATTAATTAATAAATAATAAGATAAAATAAAAGGAGACAAAAATACCACCAAAATAATGGTGGCGTCACCTATGACTTAGTCATAGGTGACGCCTCCTATATTTTAGGGTGGTTTGTTGCCTCTCTTTATTTGTTATAATATTATCTCTTAATAATTAATTTATGTAATTAAATTTTGTTGATAATAATTCAACATATATTTAATTTAATATAAATTTATGTTGTTGGTTTTTAACCAACAACAATTATAGCCGTTGGACGGATCTTGGATGACAATAGCCGTTGGATCCATATGAGCCATGGATTGAGATCCATTGGATCTCAAAGTAGTTTATAAGGAGGGCAACCCTAGACCTTGAAGGGTACATCAAGTAGAAGACTACTCTACTTCTCTCTCCCCCTCTCATTCTCATCCTCTCTCTCTCTCCCTCTCTACAAGGTGGCCGACCACTTTAGTTGAGAAAGAGAGAAGTTCTCGCCTTCGCCATCGACTACTCGAGGATCTCCTTCTTGTTTGGGGCTGCTTGCTCTAGAGTAAGACGACATATTTCGTTGGACAAAATCAGGAGATTCGAGGCTTGGATCTTCGTCGAGGATTGCGGGAGTCACGCGTCTCATCATCGCGCCCGCAAGTGCTGTCTCCGTGGACCGGACTTGAGACAGGAGGATCTCTTGCTTTAGAGATCTCGTGAACGCAACCACGCTTCGAGAGGTATACATAACACTTTGTGGTTTGATGAAACAATCCAAGAAATGTTCTTGTGATCATGTGGTTTCATCATTTATAAAAATGTTTTTAACTTCCGCTGCATCTCGCGACTAGTGCGACTAGTCGCCCCGATCGTATGAGATACGATCATCACACTTCCGTGATGCGCTTGAGGATTCTCAATATCCTTCAAGTGGTATCAGAGCCTAAGGTCGGAAAAGGTTTTGGATATGATCCGTGAACCAAGGACGACTTGGGTTTGAAAAAGGTCGCGAAAGATTTATCGCATTTCAATTTCGTACCTCTGTCTAATTGGATTTTTTCGGCACTATTTAAATTTTTTAAACACGAAATATTCAATTAGATTTTGTTTCCCATTAAATAAGGAAACCATACGATTTGAGTTTACTAAATTTGGATTTAATTTGCTCAAGATATGACATTTTGAATATGTATGTATTCACAGTTGCGGGAGCTGCAGAACAGAACGTGATTAATTTGTTAATTACGTTTTGTTACGCCTCGAAATGCGTGAAATATCACTTAGGTTCTGTTGTAAATCAAGTTGGCAATCTTAGGGTACTAATTTTGCGAATATTGGATTTAAATTGATCAAGCTAAGTTAATTTTAGTGATTGGGGATCACTGCTGGAAATTAACAAAACTTGATCATTGTGATAGTCATTCAAATATGTTGATGAAAATTATATGTTAATTTTCTGAATTTGGTTATTGATAAATTTTTGTGAAATATTTAAAGATGATAATCAATTCCTTGAATGATATCCCACTAACTATAATGATAAGATAGTTGATCTTGATCATTAGTTAATTTGAAAACATCAACAAACATGGTTTGCATACATAATCCTAGGTCATCCTACAATAGTTGTAGGACAACTTTTATATGCAAAACCCTCTTGCTTGAATAGGATTGGGGATTTGTTTAGCAAATCTCCTTATAATATAATCAAAATTGTTTTGATATATTTTATATGGTATAATTTCGGTTGAAAGACCGATGAGCATCTCAAAGTACATGATGATCTATCTAGCATTATCCTTTCCTGAGGTAGATATGGTGTCTAGTCGGAGATCGTTGAGGTAGCGGGTTGCAACGTATGTGGTTCGTCCCACTCTCGCCGGTACTGGCCATGACAGCGGGTAGGGACTGGATAACGCCGGAGAAATCAAAGTGTATTTTTCTAATTATTAAAATTCGAAATAATACGTACTTTGAGATTATACCAACTATTCAAGTAAAATTCAAAGTTTGTTGATTGATAATAGGATGTATAGTTAATTTAATATGATTAAATTAATTATATCCTATTAAAACACTCTATTATGAATGGATGTGTATTTCCATTGGAAGAATTAATTATGTGAATATGATTCACGATAATTAATTATTTCAATTTGAATAAGAAGTGGAGGATCACATAAGTGACATCCATGGTCTCCCGTCAAGACAAAGAATTTCATCGCCAAAAGTTGTATATAGGAGACACCTGTCCGAAGTGACAGATCCTGTATACAATTATTTGGATCGGGTTCTTTGCTTCTCGAAAGAGTAAGGCCGTATACGTAGTGACCCCAATATCGGGTCCTCATATTATTGGGACGATATTGGATTGCGTATAGCGAGTATTAAGCATGTTGACGGTTGGTTCAATTAGCAACGGGTCAACATCATCTTAGGGGTGGTGGGCCCGGGTGTTAAAAACCGAATTGTGAAATGCAAGTTGGACTTGCAAGGCAGAATGCGTTCCCGCTTCTCTTTATTTGAGTCACAGGTTCTCATATTATTGGGATGTGATAAAGATAGAGAGGAGATCCCAGATCTTGCTTGAGATATAGCAGTAAGTATATCTCTTACTTTGAAAGACGATTAAGGAATAATCTTTCATCGTGGACATAGCAAGACAAATTTAATTTAAAATGCCTTAATCAAATATTTTAAATTGGATATATAATTACTTATATATATATATTCTAATATAGTGCATTCTTAATTTCGAGAGAAAATGAAGTGCATGAACCCTCTGAGCAGGCTACTGGAGGTCAATCAGTTGACCGGACCAAATTATTCGGATTGGATCCGAAATTTGGATATTGTCCTATCTGCGGAGCGCATCTCATATGTGCTAACTAAGGATAAGATTGCAGACCCTCTGACTGTGGAAGATAAAACTTTTAATGAGAAATATGATGAAGATCCTAACTTGACAAGGTGCTATATCCTTGGCTCATTATCCAATGTGCTTCAGAAATTATTTTGATATATATTATATGGTATAATTTCGGTTGAAAGACCGATGAGAATCTCAAAGTACATGATGATCTATCTAGCATTATCCTTTCCTGAGGTAGATAGGGTGTCTAGTCGGAGATCGTTGAGGTAGCGGGTTGCAACGTATGTGGTTCGTCCCACTCTCGCCGGTTCTGGCCATGACAGCGGGTAGGGACTGGATAACGCCGGAGAAATCAAAGTGTATTTTTCTAATTATTAAAATTCAAAATAATACGTACTTTGAGATTATACCAACTATTCAAGTAAAATTCAAAGTTTGTTGATTGATAATAGAATGGATAGTTAATTTAATATGATTAAATTAATTATATCCTATTAAAACACTCTATTATGAATGGATGTGTATTTCCCTTGGAAGAATTAATTATGTGAATATGATTCACGATAATTAATTATTTCAATTTGAATAAGAAGTGGAGGATCACATAAGTGACATCCATGGTCTCCCGTCAAGACAAAGAATTTCATCGCCAAAAGTTGTATATAGGAGACACCTGTCCGAAGTGACAGATCCTGTATACAATTATTTGGATCGGGTTCTTTGCTTCTCGAAAGAGTAAGGCCGTATACGTAGTGACCCCAATATCGGGTCCTCATATTATTGGGACGATATTGGATTGCGTATAGCGAGTATTAAGCATGTTGACGGTTGGTTCAATTAGCAACGGGTCAACATCATCTTAGGGGTGGTGGGCCCGGGTGTTAAAGACCGAATTGTGAAATGCAAGTTGGACTTGCAAGGTAGAATGTGTTCCCGCTTCTCTTTATTTGAGTTACAGATTCTCATATTATTGGGATGTGATAAAGATAGAGAGGAGATCCCAGATCTTGCTTGAGATATAGCGGTAAGTATATCTCTTACTTTGAAAGATGATTAGGGAATAATCTTTCATCGTGGACATAGCAAGACAAATTTAATTTAAAATGCCTTAATCAAATATTTTAAATTGGATATATAATTACTTATATATATATTCTAATATAGTGCATTCTTAATTTCGAGAGAAAATGAAGTCCATGAACCCTCTGAGCAGGCTACTGGAGGTCAATCAGTTGACCGGACCAAATTATTCGGATTGGATCCGAAATTAGGATATTGTCCTATCTGCAGAGCGCATCTCATATGTGCTAACTAAGGACAAGATTGCAGACCCTCTGACTGCGGAAGATAAAACTTTTAATGAGAAATATGATGAAGATCATAACTTGGCAAGGTGCTATATCATTGGCTCATTATCCAATGTGCTTCAGAAGCAGCATGTGGAAATGAACCAATGCCAAGAAATCATGCTGAATCTGAAAGAAATGTTCGGTGACATAAACCGCACACTACGTTACAATGTGATGAAAGAACTTATTCGCTGCAAGATGCGGGAAGGGACCTCTGTTGGAGAACACGTGTTAAAAGTGTTTGGGTACCTCTCTGAATTGGAAACCCTGGGGGCCTTCATGGATGCTGATATGCAGGCTAATTTTATTCTCCTGTCGCTCTCTAAGTCTTTCAACAACTTTGTCGTGTCGTACCACATGATCAAAGTTTTCAGTAACGCTGGGTTGTTAGCTGCATTAAAGTCTGCAGAAGATGTAATGAAGATGGACGGCCCCTCTGCTAGTGCAATGGTTGCACAAGTAAAAGGAAAGCGCGGTCGGAAACAAGGTTCTCGGAAGGGCCTGACCCAGAAGAGAAAGAAGAAGAATCAAGGAGTTGGTTCATCTTCTAGTGCTTCCACACTAATGACATCGACGAAGACCGATGTCTGTCACCACTGCAAGAAGCTGGGGCATTGGTGGCGTAACTGCCCTGAATACCAGAAGTTTGCCGACAAAGGTAAAGTCCCAGCATGTATGAAATCAACTTTCATCATTGAAACTAGCTTTCTCGTTGGACGAGAAGGAAGTTGGGTTGTAGATTCTGGTGCTTCTGTTCATGTATGCAATTCATTGCATTTGTTTCAGGAAACTAGGAATCTGGAGCAAGAGGAGATAGTCATCCAGATGGGATCTGATGCAAGTGTTGGAGCAATCGTCATTGGGACCTGCCGACTATCATTATCTAGTGGTCGAGTCTTCGTACTTAAAGAGTGTCTTTATGTACCTGAAGTCAGGAGGAATTTGATATCTGTATCTAAGCTTGTTAGACATGGATATTACTTCCTATTCTGTAATAAGTTAGTCATTAATCAATATGATAAATTTATTGCGAATGGTGTTTTGACTTCTGGTGGACTCTATGAATTGTGCATTGATGAATGTGTCATGAATGTCACTACCACTAATAAAAACCCTAAAAGATCTAGGGAGAATGTAAATCATTCAAATATGATTTGGCATCAAAGGCTTGGTCATTTATGTATTGATAGGATCAATAGATTGGTAAAGGATGGACCCTTAGATTTTCTACAGGTCCAATCTTTACCTACCTGTGAACATTGCATTCGAGGTAAAATGACCAGGATGCCTTTCTGTAACAAGGTTACGAGATGCAATGGTATTCTTGATCTAATACATACTGATGTATGTGGTCCCTTAAGTACCGCGGCTCGGAATGGATATCGATATTATTTGACGTTTATTGATGACCATTCACGATACGGGTTTATCTTCCTACTACGTCATAAATCAGAAACCTTTGAAAAGTTCAAAGAGTTTAAGGCTTTGGTTGAGAACCAAACCGACAGAAAGATTAAACGGATTCGATCTAACCGAGGTGGCGAGTACCTCTTAGATGAATTCAAGGTATACCTTAAAGAGAATGGAATAGTTTCCAATCTCACTCTCCTTGGAACTCCCCAACTTAATGGTGTTGCTGAAAGACGCAACAGGACCATCATGGACATGGTTCGTTCAATGATGAGCAAAGCACATTTACCTCTTAGTTTCTCGGGATATGCAGTAGAGACTGCAATATATATCCTGAATAAGATCCCTGGAAAATCTGTGCCTAAGACTCCTCATGAGCTTTGGTATGGAACCAAACCTAGTGTTAGACACTTGAGGGTTTGGAGTTGCTTGGTCCATGCGAATGCAAGTAAGCTAGAATCTCTCACTTGTGAGTGCTACTTCATTGGGTATGTTAAAGATGGTATTAGATATCAACTTTATGACCCTGAGACCCAAAAGGTTTTTGTCTCTAGAGATGTGAAATTTCTGGAGGATGATTTCCTTGAAGGCCAAGATAGAAATGAAGTAGAGGAACTCATCGAATCCCTTGAGGATTCTGAGATTCCTGAATCAGAAACTGAAGAGATAAATGAAGATGTAACACCCATACCTCTTTGAAGGAGTTCGAGGGTGGTTGCACCACATGAAAGGTATGGATTCCATGTGTCAAGTGAGACTGACAATGATCCTACTTCATTTGATGAAGCACTCGCGGATCATGACATGGATAGATGGATGCTAGAAATGAAGTTAGAGATTGACTCCATGCATAAGAATGGTGTATGGACCCTAGAGGATCCACCTAAAGGGGTAAAACCCATTGGGTGTAAATGGATCTTAAAGAGAAAAAGGGGACCTGATGGGAAAGTAGAGACTTTTAAGGCACGTCTCGTAGCCAAGGGCTACACACAGAGAGAAGGCATCGACTACGATGAGACGTTCTCTCCTGTGGCTATGCTTAAGTCCATCAGGACACTGCTAGCTATAGCTGCATGTCTTGACTACAACATCTGGAAGATGGACGTCAAGACAGCTTTCCTCAATGGATACCTCGAGGAGGATATCTATATGGAGCAGCCCCAGGGCTTCATAGCTGAGGATGGAAAAGTATGCAAGCTGAAGAAATCCATCTATGGGCTCAAACAAGCTTCTCATAGCTGGAACATCAGATTTGACAAAACCATAAAGAGTTATGATTTTGTGCAGAATCCTGATGAACCTTGTGTGTACAAGAAGATTAATGGGAGCGCCATTGTGTTCATCGTGCTTTACGTAGATGATATCCTTATCATTGGGAATGATACATGAATGATTACCAGTGTGAAGATTTGGCTATCTCATACCTTCGAGATGAAAGATCTTGGATAAGCCTCTTACATCTTAGGCCTGAAGTTGTTCAGAAACCGAGAAAAGAGGATGTTGGGATTATCACAACATGGATACATTAAGAAGATTCTTGAACAATTTCGCATGGATAGTTCTAAGAAAGGATTCCTTCCCTTGAGACATGGCATCCATCTGTCTAAAGGGATGGCTCCTCAAAGTGTTGAGGAAAAGAAGGCCATGGCTGGATGCCCCTATGCATCAGCTGCAGAAAGCTTAATGTATGCCATGATGTGTACTAGGCCAGATATCTGCCATGCAGTGGGAGTGGTAAGTCGTTACCAATCTTGCTATGGAGAGCAACACTGGAATGCAGTAAAGAACATATTCAAATATCTAAGACGGACGCAAGATTACATCTTGGTCTATGGAGATGGTGATCTCCAAGTCTTGGGATATACAGATTCAGACTTCCAGTCAGATATTGATGATCGGAAGTCGACATCAGGGTTTGTGTTCCTGTTGAACAGTGGTGCTGTGATCTAGAGAAGCAAGAAGCAGGACACTACGACGGATTCAACAACAGAAGCCGAATATATTGCCGCATCGGATGCTGCAAAGGAGGTGGTGTGGTTGCACAAGTTCATCTTGGAGCTTGGTGTAGTTTCCCCTGATACTCCCATCCCGTTACTCTGCGATAACACGGGAGCCATTTCCCAGGCAAAGGAACCCAGGTGGCATCAAAAGAGCAAGCACATGGAAAGGAAATACCACATCATTCGGGAGATTCAAAAGCGTGGTGATATCGTCATCACCAAGGTGGCCTCTGCCGACAACGTTGCTGATCCTCTTACCAAACCTCTGACGCAGAAGGTTTTCGACCAGCATGTAATGAGTATGGGTTTAAGGACTGTTCCTGAATGGTTCTGAGGGATAGTGGGAGATTGTTAGCCATGTGAGCCCGAGGCGAACCATTCTTACAATAAGTGTTATTGTAATAAATATGTTTTATCAATAAAATTATTGATTGTTCACTCCCTTTCTGAAATTAAGTGAATGAATGCACTATAAGGTCCCTCTATACAATTAGGGTTATGTACCATGGCCATCTTGATAATCATATAGCTGTTGATTCATTAAATGAATCATAGAGGCTGGTGTTTGGATGAATATCTAATGGGTTAGATAGAGGACTCATCAAGCACCGTCAAATGATTATTAAGAGATGATCTCCAGCCTGAGTAGGAGATGGCAATCCTTTCTCACATAGGCTAATATCTGACCGACCCCTTGATGCAGGTCCTCTGCATGGGAATAGTGATTCGGAGGTGTCAGATTAGTTAAGTCAAAGGGTTGACTTAGCGAGATCGAGATAACCTAAATCCTATGTTGAATACTGTCACAGCATAGGCACACATCCTCTGACCAGAGACAGATGTGTTACTATATGTCTAAGTATGTACATTTGGCAGACCATTAGGTTGATGACCTAATCAAGGTCTATACACCGGCGAGCTGATGTGCATATAAGGGCATATGAGTAATACGATCTCTCAAAGGGATCATACAGGTTCACTTATGAATCGGAATACATGAACTCACTCATGAGGTATTGGGACCGATCAAATTCCATGCATGGTCGTCGTGCTTTGGAAGCATGACAAGAATTTGAAGGTATGATATATGCTTTGGGAAAGCATATGATCGATACCAAATCCCAATGACCAAGATTGAGAAACTTGATGATCAAACCCTGAAGAAGACAGTGTAAAAATTGATCTATATCTTCAGGTTGATCATTGGTCTTCCAGTATACAGGATGTGCAGGTATTGGGAATACCTGAGGGTGATGTGATCATAAACGATTGTATAACCATGACGCTTCCAGTCCGAGGGAGTGATGAAACAGGTCTGGATTTAGTGACTCCTCTCAGTAGAGAAGTAACTTGATCTTAGTCCAAGTGTTGGACATTGATCTGAATGTGATTCAGATGCAATGAGAAGATTAAGTATACAGACTTGATTTAATCAAGCATCTGTGGGAGGTCCGTTAGATCTGGATTTGAGATGAGATCTCAACATCCAAGTCACTATACGTGGAACAATACAATTGCCCCGTCCTTATCTCCAAGTATCTGCGGAGAAGGCACATTATTCTTGAAGGAGTTCAAGAATAATTCCTGTGATGAATTTAATATCCAAGAAAGAAGGTCTTAATGATTAAATGAGATTTAATTATCAAGTACAATATGAATGAGATTCATGTTGTGAGAATGATTTTCCAAGATAATTAAATGAGATTTAATTATCAAGGATAAGCAGATCATCGATAGTGATATCCAGAATATCTGTGTATATTATAAATAGGATTTATAATTTATCAGAGAGAGAGAGAGAAATATTGTAAATAGCATTTGTTAATTATTAATGTGGATTGGTTCTACATTAGTTAATTAATTAGAAATGCAATTTACAAATTAGTTTGGGATGTGAATATGACTCACATATTTTTCAATGGCATGATCGAAATATTCACAAATTAATTTGGAATTAATTTGGTGGATATTATTGCAATAATATTTATTGCAATTAATTAAGAAATAATAAGATAAAATAAAAGGAGACAAAAATACCACCAAAATAAAGGTGGCGTCACCTATGACTTAGTCATAGGTGACACCCCTATATTTTAGGGTGGTTTGTTGCCTCCTTTTATTTGTTATCATATTATCTCTTAATAATTAATTTGTGTTAATTAAATTTTGTTGATAATAATTCAACATATATTCAATTTAATATAAATTAATGTTGTTGGATTTTAACCAACAACAATCATAGCCATTAGATGGATCTTGGATGACAATAGCCGTTGAATACATATGAGCCATGGATTGAGATCCATTGGATCCCAAACTAGTATATAAGGAGGGCAACCCTAGCCCTTGAAGGGTACATCAAGTAGACGACTACTCTACTTCTCTCTCTCCCTCTCATTCTCGTCCTCTCTCTCTCCCCCTCTCTACAAGGTGGCTGACCACTTTTGTTGAGAAAGAGAGAAGTTCTCGCCTTCGCCATCGACTACTCGAGGATCTCCTTCTTCTTTGGGGCTGCTTGCTCTAGAGGAAGATGACGGATTTCGTTGGACGAAATCAGGAGATTCGAGGCTTGGATCTTCGTCGAGGATTGCGGGAGTCACGCGTCTCATCATTGCGCCCGCAAGTGCTGTCTCCGTGGATCAGACTTGAGACAGGAGGATCTCTTGCTTTAGAGATCTCGTGATCGCAACTACGCTTCGAGAGGTATTCCTAATACTTTGTGGTTTGATGAAACGATCCAAGAAATGTTCTTGTGATCATGTGGTTTCATCGTTTATAATTTTTTTTAAATTCCACTGCATCTCGCGACTATTGCGACTAGTCGCCCCGATCGTATGAGATACGATCGTCACGCTTCCGTGATGCGCTTGAGGATTCTCAATATCCTTCACCTCGGCCATCTCAGCAACAATCTATTTCCCTCCTTTAGATTGGAGTGTATTGAGGGAATCAGTATACGCCCTGCTGGCGATCTGTGAGCAGCTTTGTCTCTGCCATCTTCTCGAATACCTTCCAGACGGTATTCGTACCTCGTAATGTGTAGTTTCCTCCATAGGCAATACTCACTAAACCTTTTGTCTTGTTGTTGAGACCAGAATTAAGTGACTGGACCAAAATATTGTCATCCAGAGCATGACATAGACACTTTTGTAATAGATCTTTGAATCTATCCCATGCATCACAGAATGGTTCATGAGGCATATGAGAAAAGCTAGTGATGTGTATCCTCACCTGATTAGTCCTACTCAAAGGGTATAACTTCTTTAAAAAAAGGTCCTTGAAATGATTATACGTGGTGACCGTCACTCCAAGATTCTTGACCCAGTAGTATGCTTTACCTTTCAAGGAGAATGTAAGTGCAGTGAGAGTATGTAGTCCTGGATGACCCTGGTAGGGACGCAAACAGATGCGGTAATATTCATATTCATTCGTATTTGTATTCGTTTCTAAGAGGATATGGTTCTTATATTTTAAAATAGACCAATACAAATATGAATACGAATATTCTAAAGATTTTTTTACGGATACGAATACAAATACGAATCTCAAGTTAACGAATGCGAACACGAATACAGAAAAACAAACGAATCCGAATATAGATGCGAATATTCGTATTAATTTTTTTATATTTAAAATAAAATTAGGGTTACAATCCCCCCTCCCCTGACGCCCTTTCTTCCCACGCCAGGACACCACCCCTGCGGCCCCGCCTCCTCTTGCCAACTTCTACCTTCCCCGCACCCTCCGCCGCCCCGCCACCTTCGCCTCCCCCATGCCACCCCGCCTCCCCCTCTACCCCCTACGCCCTCCGCCACCCCCGCATCACCCTTGCCTCCCCGCCTCCCCCTCCGCCCCATGCACCCTCTGTCACCCCTGCCTCCCCCATGCCGCCCCACCTCCCCCTCCGCCTTGCCATGTGCCCTCCCCTACGCCCTACACCTCCCCTTGCCTCCCCTCCTCCCCTTGTGCCCTCTGCTGCCTCAGCCTCCCCCCTCCACCCCCGCCTCCCCCATGCCACCTGACCTTCCCCTACCGCCCCGCCTCCCCCTCCGCCCCATGTGCCCTCTATCTACGCCCTCCCCATGTACCCTGGCTCTCCCCCTGACTCCTCACCTTCCCCGGTCGACCTTCGCTTTCCCCTGAGCCCTCCGCATCCCCATGACCTTCTCCTCCCCCTACCCAACCTCCCCGCCTCCACACCATCCAACCTCCATTTGCCTCCCCTGACCTCCGCCCCTCCTACCTCACCACCCCCACTCAATCTCCCTCTAACGATGCTCAATCTCCTTGTTGGCATTCTCGAGAATCTTGCTTAGGATGTCCATCATTCATCAAGTTTATTTTTCTCCATGGCTATCGTTTCCATTATAAATTCTATGTGGAGTTTTCTTCTAATTGGTGCATCTTAAATTCTACGCCGTAGCCAACCTCGCTCCGCAGCAACAACGACCTCCCTCCGCCGCAACTGTAACCTCCCTCTCAGTTGAAGTCGCAGGCGATCTGGTATAACATCTTAAAATCATAATCTTATAATGTTAATTCAAAGATCAAATCTATTTTTTTGTAGAAAGGAAATTGGAATGTGGAATGTTTTTTTACAAATGGAGTGTTATTTTTAGAAATGTCAACGCATTAGCTTTTTTTTCAAAATCAAATGTTTTTAGAAAGTAAATTGTAATGTAGATATTACAATATTTGTTTGGATATTCATATTCATTCATAGAAGATTCGTATTCATATTCGTATTCGTATTTTGAGGATATGGATCTTGATTTTTTATGTTCGAGTAACATTCATATTCGTATACATAAAATAATATGAATATGGTTATGGTATGACATGAATTCGCATTCGTATTCGTTCATTTGCATCCCTAGACCTTGTGGTGTATGAGATTAGAGCATACTAGCTCCAAGTCCCTTAGGAATGTGTAAGGTTCCTCTGTAGCATTTCCATGGAATTGTGGCAGCAGGTTCAGGAAAGGGAGCTTCAGTTTAAAATAAACATCTGGTTCTGGAGGATTTTGTCACTCTATACTGTCCCGGGTTGTATGCCGCATCCATTGGTAGTTTAACCCCAACATTTAGCTGGCAAATTTATGCTTTCAGTAAAATTTGTTTCTACTCAGATGCAACTAATCTTGCTAAACCATTTGCATCATGTCTTCGTTTGGTTCGTCTTCATTATCTTTTTTCTTTAAGGCATCATCTTTAATTCTTCTCATTCACCTTCAGAATCAATTTGAAAGAATGAGAATCATCGAGGTGAGAGTTTTCCTCGATGTGGTGTACGAAGAGAGGGTTGGTCTGGGACTGATCTCCCTTAAGGAAGAAGAGAAAATCATGGACACGGGTTTTTTGAGGAGAGTGTTCATGAGTCAAAGGAGGCTCGGGGAAAAAGTGTCCCTGGGTACGTGAGGATGGTAGGTTTGTGGTGTTCAGTGGAAGGCTCGCAGAGTCCGAGCTATCATCACAACCCTCCATTCTCGATGTCAAGCGGTTCAGAGAAAAATTACGGTTCATGAATCAACAAGGGAGAGTAACAACACATATGTGCGGTATTTTATGTTTGATCTTTATCTATGCATACAATACAAATATAATATAAACCCCAATTTCACCAACTCACACAGTGAAGATTGAAAGAGTTCGACCAATTTATCTTGTTTTTTTATAAGTTGGTGATAATTCAATCTTGTAATGAGTCCCTAGCGTATAGACCTACATGAGTGTGGCATTACTCACACTCATGTACCTCCTTAGTATATCCAGGTTAAGAATAAAAAAAATAAGAGGAAAAATGTAAGAGAGTTGACACAAAAATTAATCAGAAATTAAGAATAAAAAATAAATATTGAAAAATAAATAATTGCTGGAAAATAAACGAAAAATGTATGTGGCAAGGTTCGGGGGTCAGACTACCCGAATGTGCGAAAACCTAACACTAAATTTTCTAGAAAAAACCAAATTCCATTGCCTCCCCGACAATGACGCCATCTGATAAATCCATAAAAGCCCTCGTTAATTCTTGCAAATTAAGTATTGTATATGTGTTGTAGTCGGTCAATAGGGGTCAATCAAGGAATTAAACCACACAAATTAATGAATCAATTAAGCGATGCGGTTTTATCTTTATTTAACCTAGGCAAGTCCTAGGGTCGACTCAAGGAGGTGAAGGAACAACCTAGGATAAGTCTAACAGATTTAACGAACGGTTTTCAAAGCAAATTTTTTTTGGTATTTTTTTTGCAATTAATAAATACAATGCCAATTCCGTCAAGTTTTAGGGCCTAAAATGTAATTTACAATCAAATGATAACAAAAAATCCTAAAACTTGGCCAGAATGTAAATTATGATGAAATCAATACTCTGTAATTTTTTGGAAGTTTCTGATGCAGTATGAATTAATTATGAATTAAATAAACATGTATGGTGATTTTTCTCAAATGAGTTTTAATAATAGAAATCTAATTATTTTTAAGAACTAAAATTATCCTAAATATATCTAATGAGAATCTATCCAGGAAAAATTCTAAATCCTAAAAATGTTGAGTTTAGAGTCTATTAAAAATTAATTACTCTAATCACTAATTATTTTATTGCGACCTCGATATAGGTACAAAATATCATGAAATTTGGGCACAATGTAGAACACAATTAAATCTAGCTACGATGAATTTTTGGTAATTTTTAGATAATGACTAATTTAATATTAATTCTAGATCACACAATGGATAAATTAGGCAATTTTCACCAAAATAATTGTATTAAATAAACACAACTCACAAAATAAAATCATCATTCATTATGATAGAGCATAAAGTGTTCTACAAGATGCAATTTTTAGAATTGAAATATGATGATATTTGATATTCAGACAAGGGTCCAAGCACATGGGTCTAGATGCAAAAATAAATAATGAAGTAACTGAAGGATATGGTGAAATCCTTAAGCACATCATAGAAGCGTGAGGATCGCATCGTATGCGATCGGGAGTGACTAGTCGCACTAGTTGCTCGAGGCAGCAAAATTTTAAAAATTTCATGCAATGAAATCACATGATCAAAGAACACTTCTCGGATCGTTTCATCTAAGTCACAAAAAAGTACTAGGGTTACCTCTTGAAGCGTGGTTTCTATCGAGTCTCTAAAGGAAGAGACCTCCTGTCTCAAGTCTGATCCAAAAGGACTTCATTGATAAGCGGACAAGGCCACTAACCCCCATTGATAGTCGCACGAACTACAAAGCCATAATTCCAGGTCTTGAGCAGGGCAAGCAAACATAGATAGAGATACCACACTGACGAGAGGCCTTTCTCCTTCCACAGAGCTCATCTTTTCTTTGCTTTGATAGAAGTGGGAGACTGAGCTAAGGCAAAAAAGTAGGCTACATCGGGACAGTGGGGAAAGAGGATGATGATGAAGGAGAGGGGAGGATGTCAAATGAATCGGCATGGGGGAGACATTTGCGAGTGCGTTGATGAAACACGTGCTTCTCGCAATCCAAGTTGATGATCCAAGCAACAAATCTCCAGATCTCGTCACATGAGATACAACGTCTTCTTCACAAGCGAGGTGCACCGAAGGAGACGGAGATCCATGAGCAAACAATCCGACAACATAACGACGACGCTGCGATGAATGGAGACTCTCTCTAGGGCTTCCATGGTGGACGACCACAATGAGAGAGAGAGAGAGGACGTGTAGAGAAAGAGAAAGAGAGAGCAATAGTTGGTGTCTCCAACTTATGTGTGTGTAAAGAAGAGCAAAGGGAGTGCCTCTCCTTTTATAATATTTTGGGATCCATGGATCTCAATCCATGGATAACACAAATCTAATGTCTTACATTGATTTGTGTTTCTTTTAATGGATTTGATCTTATTGCTAAAAACACAACAACAATTGATTTAATTAAGATTAAATATATATTGAAAAATCAATACAATTCAATCCTAAATTAAATCAATCAAGCATGGAGATTATGGAATGAAGATTGCCTCCTTCCATAATATGGGAGTTGGTGGCAATCTCATGTAATCTCATGAGATTACATTGTTCCATGAAAATCTCCAAGATTTACAACAACACTTGTTGTAAATTTTTCAACAGAAAATAATTCATAATTATTTTGTGAACATTGCAATCATACCATTAGACAATTGTGGATCACATTCACAACCCAAAATAAAATGTATGGTAAATTACAATTTGGGTCCCCATCTATGGGTCCGATCCCAGAATGGGTTCCGATCTTTAAATTGTAACGATTCGGGTCCCAGGACCATTTAGGAAATAGAAATTTGGGGGTTCATGACGAATATGCCCTTGTTGGGAAGGGAATGGAGGTTGGTTCCAACTTTTAAATAAGGGCATACTCGTCATTAGCCCCAAAAAGTTCCTTACATTAATGGCCCTGGGACCCGAATCGTTACAATTTAAAGATCGGGACCCATTCTGGGATCGGGCCCATAGATGGGGACCCAAATTGTAATTTACCCTAAAATGTAAATTACATTTTCATTTAATTGTCAAATGTGAATCCAATTCACATCAACATTTAATTAACAAATGTAAGTTACAAATATCTCTCTCTCATACATTATAAATCACATTTATAATATATATGATTAATATGGATAGTGCCATCCACATTATTCATATCTATGATAACTAAATCACATTTAATCATCTTGGATCTCTATTCTCATGTGACCAAATAATATGAATCACATTCACATTATTTACATCTTTGATAATTTTAATTATCTTAGATAATTCTCCTTATAATATGAATCAAATTCATATTATTCATGATAATTAAATAACATTTAATTATCCATTTTCCCAATGCTCGGATACATATATCATCAACGAAATTATTCATGAACTCTTTCAAGGATAATGCGCTTTCTCCGCGAATACTTGGAGACAAGGACAGAGCGATTTTATTGTTCCACGTATAGTGACTTGGATATTGAGATCACATCTCAAATCTAGATCTTGCAGACCTCCCATAGAGGTTTGATTAAATCAAAGCCGTAGATCTAATATTCTCATTGCATCTGAATCACATTCAAATCAATGTCCAACACTTGGACCAAATCAGATCACTTCTCCACTGAGAGGAGTCATTAAAATCCAGACCCGTTTCATCACTCCCTAGGAATGGAAGCGTCATGGTTATACAATCATTTATGATCTCATCACCCTCGGGTATTCCTAATACATGTACATCCTGCATACTGGAAGACCCAAAATAACATGAAGTATTATATCAATTTTACATTGTCTACTTCAGGGTTTTATCATAAAGTTTCTCATTTTATTATTGGGAGTTGGTACCGATTATATACTTTCCAAAATCATATATCGTACCCAGGTGTTGATGATATACTTTCAAAAAGTATATATCAAACCTATAAATTTAGTCTAGCTTCCAAAACGAGACGACCGTGCACATAATTTGATCTTCCCAATATCTCATGAGTGAGCTAGTTCCTTTCGATTCAGTAATGAATCTGTATGATCCCTTTGAGAGATCGTATTACTCATATGCCCTTACATGCATACCAGCATGCCGGTGTATAGACCTTGATTAGATCATCAACCTATTGGTTTGCCAAATGTACATACTCAGACATATAGTAACACAACTGTCTCTGGTCAGAGGATGTGTTCCTATATCGTGACAATATACGACATATGACTTTGGTCATCTCGATCTCATTAATTCAACTCTTTGACCTTACTTATCTAACACCTCGGAATCTTTATTACTATGCAGAGGACCTGCATCAAGAGGTCAGTTAGATATAGATCTTCAGAGTAAGTATTGCCTTCTCCTTCTCAGGCTGGAGATCATCTCTTAATAATCATTTACGGTGCTTGATGAGTCCTCAATCTAACTCTTTAGATATTCATCCAAGCACCAACCTCTATGATTTAATAATTGAATCAACAGCTGTATCATCATCAAGATGGTCATGGTACATTACCCTAATTGTACTAAGGAACCTATTATGCAAATTAGTTATTCTTCATTTCAGGTCAGGGAATGATATTCGCAATAACATTTATTGCATAATGGCTCATCGTTGGCTCACATGTCCAACAATCTCCCACTAGCCCAAAGAGACATTAATGGGCTAATCATTAAACCTGCACTCATGTGATAATCATAGTCTATTTTGAAAAATAGCTAGGTAAGCTGACCGGTCACTCTGTTCCTGAGAGACTACGCCATGTCCTTTTACAACACTTATCCCCTATTAACAGTGCTCGCATCCAATGCGAATGTTGCATCTTATGCAACCAATACTCAATTTTATTTTTAGTGTCATTGACACCATAACTCAATAATAGTTATAACAAGTATGTAATTTCTATTATCCTTATTAGAGTACCCTTATTCCCAGAGATCTCTATTCCTAAGGTATCTGTAGTTAAGACCTTTTCGATCTCCATCTATAAAGTCTTAATTTCCCAAAGGTAAGACTTAGAGATCACTATCTCTAAAGTGTTGTTATCTTTGAAGATAGATATTACTGCAACTAAATGTTTTATTTCCATAGTAGGATTAGTAACAGTTTACTACTCCCACTACATGGCAGACATCCAACTTTTGTACATCTTTACCATACATCCAACCTCTCATAACTGATGCACAAGGGCAAGCGGTTTTAGCATTCACTTCCTCTACTCTTTGAGGTGTGATCCCTTTAGATAGATTAGTACCATATCTTAAAGGTAAGGAAGCCTTCCATGGGATTTTCTAGAAAATGGAACATATCCAAGGTGTATCACTAATGTGACGATCTCAATACCGTCTTCTCTTTGCTTCTGAACACTTTCAGAACTAAGATCTTAAGAGGTTCCTTAAGATCATATCTCAAGGTATGTAACAGCCAGATCATAAAACATTTATTACTATCCTTATATCATTCCAAATGACTAGGATATCATCTACATTTAGCATGATGAACACAATGGCATTCCCACTAAGGTTCACATGGTTCATCAAGATTCTATCTGAAATCATAACATTTATAATTTCATCAATTCTGATGTTCCAACTACAAAAAGCTTATTTGAGTCCGTAGATGGAGTTTCTTTAGCTTGCACACCTTGCTTTCCTCAACCATGAAGCCATGGGGATACTTCATATGAATATCCTCAGAGAGGTATTCATAGAGGAATGTAATATTGACTTCCATCTTGAAGATGTCAAAGTAAAGTTGTGTTGCTATAGTTAGCAAGATTCTGATGAGTTTAAGCAAGGTCACTGGAGAGCAAGTCTCATCACAAGAGATGTCTTCTCTTCGGTGTATAGATCATAGCTACGAGTCATGCTTTGAAGATCCCTACCTTCTCATCAGGTTCCCTCTTTCTCTTGAAGATCCATTTACACCTTAATGGGTCGTACCCATATAGATGGATCCTCGAGGGTCCATATAGAACATTTGTATATGAAGTCTCCTTTAGACTTTATTGCTAACATCCATCTTTCCATGTCATGATCTTCAGATGCTTCACCACATGAAGTGAGATCATTGTTAGATTTCTTTGACACATGGAATCCATCCTCAAACTCATTTGAAGAGGTATTAGTGTTTCATCTTTAATTGTCCTTTTAGTTTCCAATTTCAGGAGCCTCATTATCATCTAAAGATTCAATGAGTTCCTTTACTTCATTTTCATATTGATTCTCGAGAGTCTCAATCTCTAATAATCATATCCTTAGAGATGAAATCTCTTAAGAATCTCAAGGTCATAAAGTAGGTATCCAATGGCATACTTTATTTTCCTAGTGATGCAGCACTCTCTAATGCTAGATTCCAGCTTACTTGCATGGAACCTAATTAAGGATATATATTGTAGTCTCTACTACATATATACCTGGAAACTAAGAGGTAATTATGCTAAGATTCATCATTGATCAAATCATGTCACACATGATCAATTGTATCAAGCTACAACTCTATTGAGTTAAGGTACGTTACGAGGATTGAGATAGGAATGACAATTCTTTATCCATAAGGTATTCCATGAATTCAACTAATAGGTACTAACTACCTAGATTAGGTCAAACTCATCTTCCTTCAAACTTTGGTTCTAAACCAAAATGGTGAAATCTTTGAACATTTCAAAGGTTTCTAAGGTGAAGGGAAGAAATCTCATATCACAAATAATCATCGAATGATATCACATATCTTCAATGTTTATTATGATACAGATGATCCACATACATCAATATGCATGAGATTTTGAATACCTTGACATCTTACACTATTCCAAAGAAAAGGTGTATTGGACATTTTTACTTTGAATGCAATATTCACAAGTATGTAAGATATGAAATTTCAGACAATCTAAAGTTTCATATCTTACTAGTCTTTTGATAACATCAACAGACATATGTCCAAGGCTTGATGCTAGATCATTTGACAAATGATCTTCATCCTCCTATTGATCTTGTTAAGGTTTAATTTTCAGTATTAGAAAAGTTAATGAACCATTCATTAATCTTCTAATTTAGTAGAGTCCTCCAGATGTCGGAGTACTATCTGAAATATATCCATCATAACTCTTTATGATAGGTAATCCAGAATTCATGTTTATTCCCAACATTTAGAAATAAACAATGGGTGTATTTTAATATCTAGGTCATATAGACATTCTCTAAATCATGAAGTTAATCTATCCAATGGTGATTATTGCAACAATTGCATCAATTCCCATGTAGATGATTATTAAACCTTAAGATCACATTTTTTAATCTTCTAAAATATAGGCAACCGATTGCAAGTGTTACTAGAAGAATGAAATACAGATATTAGACTTCAATCTTATCTAATAAAAAAGTATGTTTCAATGATGATATGTAGATATAGATTATCCTAATGCACTATTTGGGTCTTTCTCTAAGGATCCTAGATAGACATGATAATCATACTATCAATACATCTGCTTATTGCAGTATTGGCATTCATCCAACTCTTTGGATGTCATATGTATGGAAACCATAGAAGTATAGTCAACTCTTTGACTTTCCTTCTAACTTGAGTCCGACCCATGCTTCTACTGCACTCCCTTCATCTATAAGCAACCATTGCTTAAGACTAAGGATCTCTTGTGTTCAGCTCACAAGAATTCAATGTAAGGGTATTTTATCATTTATACATGCTTCATTCAATTCATATAATATGAACATTGTAAAGCTTCATGAATGACTTGAGTATAGACAGTAGAGTGATGACACTCATCATATCTACACACATCTTAACTCTTAAAGACTTAGGTTCAGGTTCTTATGTTGAGCTCAAAAGAATTCAATGTAAGAGTATTACAACATTTATAATGCTTCATTCAATTCATATAATATGAATATTATAAAGCTTCATGAATGACTTGAGTATAGACGATAGAGTGATGACACTCATCATATCTACACACATCTTAACTCTTAAAGACTTAGGTTCAGGTAGGTATTCCAATATTTTGAATACATCATCTCTTATAGAGCTACCATTCTGCATGATTTAGTGAACCATGTCATTCATGATCAAATGTCAAGAGCACATATGTATGCCATAACATCTTCTTGGATTTTATAAGGATTATTTGACAATTGCGATCATCATCGACATGTCACTTCTAAAGTACAATTGATGAGATATCAAGACTATAGAGACACACAAACCCTAGGGTTGTAGTCCTATTGTTTATTTAATTGTCATTCCTCATTATTATGAGGAAACTTGCACATTGTAACCGCATACATTATGTGTCCAACTGCAAGTACAATATTTTGATCATGGATCCAATCCATGATATTTTACTGGTTATTATTGAGTATAGTATTGAGTAGGTTTAATGAAGGATTATCTGAAATAAGAAATTTACATATATATATATATATATATACATATTTTACTTTGATTTAGGAATTTTTATATCAAAGTTGTCTTGCCTTGTCAACATTGAAAGTTCATTCCCTTAAACACTTTCTATGTAAGAGATATACTTTCCATTATATCTCAGGCAAGATCTGGTCTCTCCTTTCTTATTTTTGTCACATCCCAATAATATGAGACTCGAATAAAAAGAAGCGGGAACACATTCCACCTTGCAAGTCCAACTTGCATTTCTAAATTCGATCTTTAACACCCGGGCCCACCACCCCTAAGGTGATGTTGTCCTGTCATTAATTGAACCAACCATCAATAGGAATACAACTCGCTATGCACAATCCAATATCACCCTAATAATATGAGGATCCGATATAGGGGTCACTACGCATATGTCCTTGCTCTTTCGAGAAGCAAAGAGTCCGATCCAAATGGCTTGTGTGCAGGAGCTGTCACTTCAGAAGGCGTCTCCGACATACAATCTATGGCGACAGAACCCTTTTCCTTGATGGGAGACCATGGATGTCACTTACGTGGTCCTCCACATCTTGTTCAAATTATAATTAATCATTATGAATCATATTCATTACAATTTATTCTTCCAAAGGAAATACAACTCTATTCATAAAGTGTTTTTTTAATTTTAGTTGGATTCCAATCAATCTAATCGTATTAAATCAATGATCCAAATAATATCCAATAAATATTCTTTATTGTTACTTGAAATATGGTATTATCTCAAATACGTATTATTTCAAATTTTAATAATTAGAAAAATACATCATGATCGCTCAAGCATTATTCCTTCCCTACCCGCTGTCATGGATAGTACCGACGGGAGTAGGACAGACCACACACGGTGCAACCTGCTACACCAACGCTCCTTGACTAGACACCATATCCGTCCCAGGTCAGGATAATGCCAATTGATCATTATGTACTTGAGATGATAATCGGTTTTTCGACCGAAATTATACCATATAATAATAATAATCAAAACCATTTGATTATAAGAAATTTACTAAACAAATTCTCAATCCTATTCAAGCAAGTTTGTTTGTTGGAAAGAAGATTATGTAACCAATTGTGATCTAGATCACATCTAATCAATTATTGATTAAAACAATGTCATTTAAGGAAATAATCATCATCAAATATTTTACAAATATTTTTCCATAAATATTCCAGGAAATTAAATCATTTAGTTTCACTAATTGATTAAATGGCAATCACAAGGTTCTTGATTAGGAAAGTAATTTCCAGCAGTGATCCTCACTTACTAAAATTAGCACATCTCAATCAATTTAAATACAAATCATGCAAAATAAGTTTCCAAAGTTTGCTAATTTGATTTAAAACAGAATTTGAGTGATTTTCATGCATTTATAGGCATTTCAAATTGTAATTAACTCCTTAATTACATCAAGATCCCCAATCCCAGAAATATGGGATACATGTTTACTAAAATGATCATAACTTGAGCAAACGGATTCCAAATCATGCAAACTCAAATCCCCTGATTTCCTTATTTAATGAGGAACTAATACAAATAATAATTTCATGTTTAAACTATTTAAACAGAACCGAAAAATTAACAAAACAGGGCTGCGTGAATGAAATGCGATAAAATTTCGCAAACCCTAATGAACCCAAGTCGTCCTAGCTTTATGGATCGTTTCCGAAACCTCCGACCTAAGGCTATGATACCACTTGAAGGATACAGTTAAAATTTTAAGCATATCACAGAAGCGTGAGGATCGCATCGTATGCGATCGGAGCGACTAGTCGCACTAGTTGCTCGAGGCAATGGAATTTTAAAAATTCCATACAATGAAACCACATGATCCAAGAATACTTATCAGATGGTTTCATCTAAGCCACAAATAAGTATTAGGGTTACCTCTTGAAGCGTGGTTGCGATCGAGTCTCTAAACGAAGAGACCTCCTTCTCAAGTTCGATCCGACAGAGGGGACGCTTGCGAGCGCATTGATGAAACGCGTGCTTCTCGCAATCCAAGTTGATGATCCAAGCGACAAATCTCCTGATGTCGTCATACGAGATATGACATCTTCTTCACGAGTGAGGTGCATCAAAGGAGACAGAGATCCATGAGCAAACAATTCGATAACATAACGACGACACTGCGGCGATGAAGACTCTCTCTAAGGCTTCCATGGTGGATGACCACATTGAGAGAGTGAGAGAGATAGAGAGAGGACATGAGAGAATGAGAAAGAGAGATCAATAGCTGGTGTCTACAACTTATGTGTGTGTAAATAAGAGAAAAGGGGGTGCCTCTCCTTTTATAATATTTTGGGATCCATGGATCTCAATCCATGGACAACACAAATACAATGGCTCACACTGATTTGTGTTTCTTTTAATGGCTATGATCTTATTTCTAAAAACACAACAACAATTGATTTATTTAAGATTAAATATATATTGAAAAATCAATATAATTCAATCTCAAATTAAATCAATCAAGCATGGAGAGTATGGAATGAAGATTGCCTCCTTCCATAACATGGGAGTTGGTGGCAATCTCATGTAATCTCATGAGATTACATTATTCCATGGAAATCTCCAAGATTTACAACAATAATTGTTGTAAATTATTCAAAAAAATAATTCATAATTATTTTGTGAACATTGCAATCATACCATTGGATAATTGTGAATCACATTCACAATCCAAAATAAAATGTAAATTACATTTTCAATTAATTGTCCAATGTGAATCCAATTCACATCAACATTTAATTAACAAATGTAAGTTACAAATAGTTCTATCTTATATATTATAAATCACATTTATAATATATATGATTAATATGGATATTTCCATCCACATTATTCATATATATGATAATTAAATCACATTTAATCATCTTGGATCTCTATTCTCATGTGCCCAAATAATATGAATCACATTCACATTATTTACATATTTGATAATTTTATATATCTTAGACAATTCTCCTTATAATATGAATCAAATTCATATTGTTCATGATAATTAATTCACATTTAGTTACCAATTTTCTCAATGATCGGATACATATATCAACAATGAAATTATCCATGAACTCTTTCAAGGATAATGCGCTTTCTCCGCGAATACTTGGAGATAAGGACAAAGCGATTTTATTAATCCACGTATAGTGACTTGGATATTGAGATCACATCTCAAATCTAGATCTTACGGACCTCCCATAGAGGTTTGATTAAATCAAAGCCGTAGTTCTAATCTTCTCATTACATCAGAATCACATTCAAATCAATGTCCAACATTTGGACCAAATCATAACACTTCTCCACTGAGAGGAGTCACTAAAATCCAGACCCGTTTCATCACTCCCTAGGAATGGAAGCGTCATGGTTATACAACCATTTATGATCTCATCACCTTCAGGTATTCTTAATACATGTACGCCCTGCATACTGGAAGACCCAAAATAACATGAAGTATTAGATCAATTTTATATTGTCTTCTTCAGGATTTTATCGTAAAGTTTCTCATTTGATTATTGGGAGTTGGTATCGATCATATACTTTCCAAAATCATATATAATACTATTGAACTGGATTTTGCAAGGGTCTAGAGTAATCTACACAAGGCAGGATCACAGTGTCCCTGCGATGACCGCTCACGAAATCCAAATTCAAACAACAATTAACCCATAACAGAGATCAAACAATGAAAAGCGATGCGGAGTTAAAATTTATTATAACTCTACAAAAGATGTGTATAGTGCAAGTCGTGTAGAGGTCGAACACAAGGAGCAAGCAAGTAGATCAGGGCAAAAATGCACAGAAATGATTGTGATATATTTGTCTATGAATGCTATTTTTTGTGGGTTTTAATTTTTATATTTTTATTTAATTTTTGATTTTATATTTTTATATTTTGATTTTTAGTTTTCTAATTTTTTTAATTTTTTTATATTATATATTTTTTTTAATTTTTTTATTTTAAATTATAAAATAAAGTATATATACAATATAGAAAAAAAGAGAGGTAACGTATGTACAAAAATAGGTAAAAATAAGCAAAATTCAGAAAATAAAATATTTTTGTGATTTTTATAATTTTATAAAGTTTTAGTGATTGTCTATATTTTTGCTAATTTTTTGGTATTTTTAAAATAAAAATACTGAAAATAATGAACAAAATAACAAATTAAAATTAAATCGGAGATGAAAAAATCAAACAGAACCAAAATTCTCCAAATTAATTTTAAATTAAAGATAATAAAATATAGAAAATTCATGACCATAAACTATATTTTTAGGATTTTTTTGGATTTTTTACATTTTTATGATGATTTTTGGGGTTTTATAATTTTATGAGTTTTCGTTTGTATTTTTTTAGTGATCTTTGGTCTGAAGATAAAAGCAGTAAAAACACATAAAATATATTTTTTTTGGAATTTTTAAAAAAAAGTTTTATAACTTTTATGTTTTTTTAATGCTAACTGGGATGAAAAATGATAGTTTTTGATTTTTTTATAAATATTAAAATGATGCAAAAATGCAAACTAACAATATAGCGTGATAGAGCAATGCAGCAGGAAGCTAGGGTAATTTTTTTGGGATTTTTCAGATATTTATAGATGCATGAAATAAATGCAAACAACAAAGAGAAATTACACTACTGGTAAGAGCATTTTTTGTAAATATGTAAATGTGCAAGGGTCACAATGTAATTTTTCCAGAAATATTAAACGCATACAAGAAATTACTATACTTAATAGAAATAACGAAAGCCGCTAGGGCCCCCTACAAAATATCTAAATCCCATGTGCTACGCACGTGCTCCTGGTAAGGACTAAATCGTAATATGCAAAAACTTGGGGGCCAGAATACAAAGTGTCCCAAAAAGATTTAACTTGATTTGAAAGTTTCAGGAGTAAAGAAAAATAACCAAACACCTGAGGGCCTAACCGTAAAATCGCCACCTCATGTGAGGTGACGTGACCATGACTAAAAAATTATTATCTAAAGTTCAAGGGGCATTTTGTAAATATTACAGAGATTATAAAGAAGTAAATGAATGTTTTAGTACTAAATATAAACAACAAAAATGCTCGGGTGAGATACTGCAAAATACCCAAGCAATGGTGCAGATCGGATGGTGGAGGCACCTCTACTTGATAGGTGGCACGCCCATGTGAGCCGATGCCGGTTTGCGGACAGATGGCTGGGATTAAATCCCCGCACTCAATCTTACAACGACGAGGTGAATCGATCGGACGGATGCTATTCGTCTTGGAGGGGCGTGAAGATCAGATGACATAGAGATGGGCTGGAAGAACATCTCAAGAACTCGGCTGAGCCGAGTTTCAATCTTCCTTCCAGCACCACTCCAGCCACCTGGATGCGTCAATGTCGGGGCAAAATTGAGCCTGAGCTCCTCCTCTTCAGGGGGTGGTCTCCAAAGAGCGCATGGAGTGTCGGTGACGTCGGGCGGAGTCGGAGAAGGTGGGGTGCTCCAGGTGCTTCAAGTCCTTTAAAATCAACCCCTTCCAGGGTCGTTTGGCCTCCAGATCTGCAGGGGTGTTAGCACAAGCAAAGAAGGAGAACATGGGTTCTTATTGGCGGCAATAGGCGAGTGTTGGTATGGGGAATAGTGGTGGCTAGAGCAGAGCTCCGGCAAAGGCGTAGGGGACTGGATACTCAAGCTAGTCGACGAAGTTATAGCATGAACTATACCTATCAAGTAGACTAAGAAAGAAATGCATAAAAAAAGGAGAAAAAGAGGACCTCGACTGGCCAGAAAACCATGAAGAAACCTTGATGGCCACCCTCGGCCGGAGAAGATGGAAGCCACCCCTAAACTCGCATAGCTGCGCCTCGAAGGAGTGGGGAGGCTAGCTGTCACATTGCTCTATCCAGACCTCCAAGAAGGAACGCTAAAACAGGTACAAGGGGGTTCAAAACTTCAATGGAAGCATGGGGGTGTTTTTGGATAGGTGTTGAAGAGGTTCCAAAGATCGAGGGACAGCGGACACGCCAGCGATGCAATACTTGAGGAAAGACCTGGGCGTGGTTGACGGATGAACGAGGTACAATTTTGCAGAAGGAAGCCATGCCGATTGGTGAAAGACGGCGTGGAAAAAATCAATAAGAAGAAGGCGGACGAAGGTCTGGCGGTCACAGACCTGGGGACATGGAGTTGACCCCCGGTCAACGGATGGCGTGGCCTGATTGGGCCACGTCACCCGAAAAAAGAAAAAAATAAATAAATGATTTGTAAATTAAATTAAAAATAATAAATGATTTTATTAATTTTAGGTTATTTAAAAATGTTTATTATTTTATAAATTATTTTATTATGATATTCATTTATTTTTTAGATGCAAAAAATTACAATTTACCTTTTATGGCCTATATCGGTATATTTATCTATATATTTTATTATTTTATTTTTATTTTGTATTTTTAATTTTATTTATTTTGTTTATTATTTTATATATTTATAACTTACTTTTATAAACTTAAATATATTTTTATTTTATTTTTTGATGTATTTTATACAACTAAATAAATAAAAGTATTAAATATATATGTATATTTACAGGTATTATACCTATGTATTGTATACACGCATTTCAATTTTATGTTTTCTTTATATTTGTATTCCTGTTTAATGTACATATATATTATAAATAATATTTACAAAATTATAAAAACATAAAAATATAACAATAATGAATAATAGATAAAATGAATATTTTAATCAGTACAAGTATACAATAGGGGTCCAAAACCTAACTTTCACACCGTAACTCAGAAAAATACGAAACCACCTCCATTATATAGTTTATTAAAAATTATATACAATTAAACTGATTTTGATACATTTTGAGTTTTTATTTGAGAGATACACGTTTGGGAAGTTGAGATTTTGGAAACTTATTCAGATAATAACTTTTTAACTTTTGTGTGAAATTAATTTTGTATTTTTCTATATTTACTTATCTACAACTTTCATGTACAAAGTTTCTTTATTTGAAGTATAAAAAGTAGAACTAAAAATGGGTCCCAAAACTGAAGAATAAATGAATAAAATAAAAGGTATTTTTATTGGTTTTGGACCCTTATCTCCCCTACTTTATTCCTTGTCGACCTAGTCACCGAGATGCCTAGGTCTCGGGGTTTCGGGTCATAAAATATTTGCAATATTTTATTCTTTTTCTTTTCTTTTCTCTATTCTATAATTTTGGCTTTAAAAACAGTATTTTATACAATACTTACCCAAATATGCATAGATGATAAAATGCATGAATTAACAGTATTTACATGCATTTACTAGGGATTTTAAGGCCAAAATGATAGAATAAAGATGATGAAACATAGATTCATCATCCCCTTATACTTGCCTTTGCTAGTCCCTAACAAATACTTATGCAATAAGTGCAGAAAAGAAAAAGAAGAAAGATGTATTAAATTTAATGATCAAACTTGTCTTCACAAAATCAAAGCTTGGAGCTTAAGTCAGACCTTTGGAATTTTAGTGCGAGCAGAACCTTAATGGGAATCGGATTTGAAATCCAACAGCCTTTGAGAATCCCAAGACTCTGCTCAAATCTCCTCAGTAGCCAGGTCAGAAATATTTCAACTCATACGCAAACCCTTACGACTATGAATCTGACTCGTACAGTGCAAGTGATAGTGGCTCTCCCCAACTAGAATGACAAAGAGACTGACTTCTCCAGTACGACAACCCAATGATTCCCTAATTCAACAACTCCTTCCTCGAGGAGCGGGTTATTCCCATTCTAAGTTCAAGTGACAACCATCTCAAGAGGAGGGGGTGAAGAGAAGAATGGACGGTAGCCAGTGTAGCTACCAATCATAGGATGTAAGACCAGTGTAGTCAAGTCATCCAGCTGCAGGCTCACATAATTTGACTTTGAAGCTCAAGCTTGCTTATTTTCTATACAACATATGTATACTCCGGCAGGCATTTTATTTTTGTACAGGCTTGTCCACTTTTTTGGAGTTCTTTTGAAATACTATTTACAACAACATTTACATAAGGAGTTTTTCCTCTTGAGCCAGTAGACTATCCCTTATTTGAAGCTTTATTGCAACGCATACTCTCTTGTCTTTATAATTCCTCATCATTGGACAGGTTGGGGTGCACTTCCCTCCCTAGAGGAGGACAAATGTTTCCACTTGTGTGCATCTCATACCGACAAATCCAACCCCCTCACTACTCCAATTGAGTTGAGCCATGTGAAAGGTGCAGGTGTCCAAGTTAGGTCATTATCAACAAGAGTCGTGCGTTTGCTCCGAAATACTCTACTTATGCAGTCAAGAATCAATTGAACCAAGTTCCATGATCCTCAAAGAATTAAGTCAACTAGACCTGAAGTACCTCAATTCCAGCTCCTACAAGATTCCTGTTATTAGGTAGATTTTAAGGTCCAACCAAGCTTCAATCTCCGGATTTCCTTAGACTTGTTCAACTATCAACTCAATCTGAAAAATGCTCATGCTATGCAAACGATATGCAGAGTGTAGAAAATATTTTTGTGATGCCATTTTCAACGGTTTTGAACTTTTTATGGATTTTTAAAAAGATGATGCACATGTAATTTTTGTATTTTTCAAAAGGTTTTCAATTATTTTGGATTTTTAGTTTTGTAATTGTTTTTGGGATTTTTTTGAAAATAAAAGATTCTTGCTAAAAACTTAGGTTAAAATATTTAAACAGGGATGCAATTTATATTTACAAGAAGTGGATTTTAAGGATTTACAAGGGTAAATGCTCAATTTTATAGGTAAAGAATTTTAAGGTGATGTATATATTCCTAAAACTGATTTGAAAACTTTTTTCAAACAAATTTGAAAACTATAGTCCAAAATATTTTTTACAAACATTTTTACAAACATGTACACTTATTTGAAAATCATTTTGTAAAGGTTTTTCAAATAGTATGCATAGATTTTTCAAATATTTTTGCAACCATTTTCAAAACGTTTGCAAATCATTTTCAAACATTTTATTTCATACAAAGAAAATAAATTTTTTCAAAATAAAATATTTTACAAAGGTTGAAAATATTGAACAAAAATGTTTTCCAAATAGTTTTCAAAATATTTTTCCTAGAGATTTTCAAACTTTTTTCAAACATTTTGTAAAAAACATTTTCTCCTGACTTATTAATCAGTAAATACAAAAAAAATTGAGGAATAATAGCATCTTTTTATTAAGTGATTTTAATGAATGTAATTAGTGTTATTAGCCATAGTTATTAATAAAAATACGAAAGTACGGGTTATGGATAAAGTATATACGTAGTATATACGAACCCCCTATATTTAGCTTGAGATATGTCCTCATAGATCAGAGAGAAAAGAGAAGACATAACTCGTACTGAGTATAGGAAGATCTAAAGAATAAAGAACGAATGAAAGAATGAATGAGAAGTTGACCCTCCCCCCTATACTTAGGATCAAATAATTCTAAGTGTAGCAGACTGTACACCAAGTAGGGAGGGTCAAGGGTGGGAATGAACAAATCGTAGTCAGACTGTCTCCCCCTATACTTAGGGTAAGATATCCCTAAGTATAGACAAGAAGAGGAGACAATGGAGAGGATTGAAGAATAGAAAAACTCAGGGTGCACACCCCCTATACTTAGGACAAAGTATGTCCTAAGTATAGAAGACTGACAATAAGGGGCAACACCTTTTTGGTAGAAAAAGAAAAAATAAAAAGAAAAGAAGAAAAGAAGAAAAGAGATCAGGAGATGGAAGAGAGATCAGAGAGAATGTACGCACCACTCCCCCTACACTTAGGGTAAAAGAAGCCCTAAGTATAGACAACGACAGGAGTGATGAAACAGAACGACGAATGAACGCTCGGCTCATGCTGATGTCATCAACACATCGCTAATCACAGGAAGCGGAAACGCCAAGGTCTATGCTTTCCGAGTATTCCTCCTTGAAGAGGAATTCTTGGGTCTTATCATCGGTCATAAAGAAAGTCTCTCTAATATCCTCATAAAGGTCATAGGCCTCAGGGTCAACCATAATAGGTGTGGTCGCATCAGGTGCAGGTCTCTGATCGGTAGTGGGTGCGGTGATCAACACTTCTCTCTCGTCAACAAGACGGAAGTGAATCTCTCATGATCCATAACCAATAATGACCCTCGCAGAGGCGAGGAATGGTCATCCTAGGATGATTGGGGAGTGCTTCCCTGTGGAGGTCTCCATGGGCAGTACGACAAAATCAACATGGTAGCTCGTGCCTTGAATCGTTATGATGGCATTTTCAAGGATACCCTTCGACCTCTTGATTAATCCATCAGCAAACTGAATGATCATCATGTGTACCAGTGAGAAGGGTAATATGCTAATCGAAGCACTGCCATCTAGAAGAGTGTGATCACATGTAAAGTCAGAGATGGTGCAACTAATGAAAGGTGTTACAATGTTCTTTTTCCAAGGAATGGGACGGTGTGTGATGGCGTGGGCAGTGGCCATGGTCAGAATATGACGCTCAGATCTGCTCCTCCACTTTCTCTTCTTGAGAAGAGGAGCAGATAAATCAGTCATGGCCTTCTGAAGTGGGGCACGGATGATCTCGTGAATGGTGGCCACCAATTCGGGTTCACTCAATAATTTTTTTAATTTTTGGACCTCCTCCATACAAGGGAGAAGGTCGAAATCAACATATACACGAGGAATGCCAAGACCAGTCTGTACAACGACATCCTCGAGGTCAAAGGTAGGACAGAATGTGAGTGCGGGGTGTGGTCAAATGATCTGGCAGGTGGGCCCTCTCCGCACAGTCTGACTCAACCAAAGGTCTACCAGGATCTTTTTTTATGTTTAAAATTTTCTCATTTTTTTGTATTTTGGGCGATTGCAAGCTCTCATGGAAATCCTCAATAAATTCCAAATCATCAGATCGTGAAGCATCGATATGGCTCTTATTTAGGCAGGTGAGGTCATCAATCCTCAAATTCATTTGCTCCATGAACTGGGACAAGGTCTCAAGTGTGGAAATCATGAGAGTTGACTCAAACAGATCAGTCTCGGGTGGATGTGAAGGTGGAAGGCACGGAGGAGGTGGTGGGTGCGGGTAGAAATCCGAGGTCTGATACTGTGGCTGAGGCAGATATGTACAAAAATCAAAAAAAATAGGAGGAGGATCCTCCTGATAAAAGGGAGGTGAACCGGCTAGAGTGAACGAGGGATCCGCAAAGTCCAGATAAAACACGCTCCAGGGGTCCATCTCAAAAACAAAAGGAAACGATCGGGAGAGCATGAAGGTCAAATCAAGAGAGTGAAGAAGAAGGCGCAGATGCGCAGGGATGATCTAGTATACACATAAAACAATCACAAACAAAAATGAAAAAAAGACAAACCCCTCAATTAACCTACTCAACTCGTTGAAGATCACAAATGCGGTCTTTTTATCTTGTCTGTTTTAGAGTTAGGTGAGAAGTCAAGAAGTTGCATGAACACTTAGGGGCTAAATGGGATTTTGGCACTAATCCTTAGTGTGTGCGCGAGCAGTGTAAAACGAAGACAATGAGGGGATTACTCACCCCAAGACAATAATTTTCTTTTTGATATTTTTTAGGGTCAAGTAATATTAGCAGTCCTAATTTTATTGATTATCACTTTTTTTTGGATTTTTAATGAGAATGCACATGCCAAATGAGGAGTCAATTCCTTTAAGCACCTAGGTTGGCAAAATCAGAGGTAGAGGAGCGGAGAAGCAATGCAAGTGGCAAACGATGATGAATGCTAAAGCGAAAATGCTCACCTTGCCTCCAGCACTCTACATGCAAGGATACTCAGCAGAACTGAAACCTAAACTATATGCAGATGCAACCGATGAAATCGTCCTAATGTGAGAAACTTCTATTAGCGTGAAGTATAATTTTCAAAATTTGTCTAGATCCAAACGTAGACTATAGGCACATGAAAATATACTTAGGTGTTTGGACCTAACACTACGCCAAGCAGATCCTACAGCTAAGGGCTCAATCACACAAATAAAGAAAACAACACCAGAAAATAAAGGAAAAAAGGCGATAAGAACCACGACAAAACCGACGAGGCCCCTAAGGGAACAATCCCTCGGGCATTGTACCTCATGAAGTGTGGTGTAGCAGAGTCCTGCTTATTACAATAAATGGGTCTCTCTCTTACTTTAATTACACAAATATATGCAATAAAATAAATGGAGCTCGGTCTTCAAAAATCTCTAAGTCTCCTTCGGTGCTAGGCAGCCGAAGCTGGCTTCACGTGGGTGCACGGGCACCTAGAATAGAGCACCTCCCTCGATCCGCGGTTCCTTACACAAAGTCAACAAAGAAAGGAGGTTAGACATCTCAACAATTAATATCAAAAATAAAAGAAGCACACAAAAATAGGCAAATAATCACAATCAACAAATAATCCCAATCTAAGTGTTGTTACTCCTCGGCAACGACATGATTTGTTGAAGCGGATTTTGCGAGGGTCTAGAGCAATCCATACAAGGTGGGATCAAAGTGTCGTTGCGGCGACCGCTTACGAAATCCAAATTCAAACAATAATTAACCCACAACAAAGATCAAACAACGAAAAGCGGTATAGAGTTAAAATTTATTATAACTCAACAAAAGATGTGTATAGTGCAAGTAGTGTAGAGATCGAACACAGGTAGCAAGCAGGTAGATCAGAGCAAAAATGCACAGAAATGATTGTGATATATTTGTCTATGAATGCTATTTTTTGTGGGTTTTAATTTTTATATTTTTCTATTTAATTTTTGATTTTATATTTTTATATTTTGATTTTTAATTTTCTGATTTTGTATTTTTTATTATATATATATATTTAATTTTTTTCTTTTAAATTATAAAATAAAGTATATATACAATAAAGAAAAAAAAAGAGGTAATGTATATATAAAACTAGGTAAAATAAGCAAAATTCAGAAATCAAATATTTTTGTGTTTTTTATAATTTTATAAAGCTTTTTGATTTTTCTATATTTTTGCTATTTTTTTGGTATTTTTAAAATCAAAAATACCAAAAACAGTGAATAAAATAAAAGATTGAAATTAAATTGGAGATGAAAAATATCAAACAGGAACCAAAATTCTCCAAATTAATTTTAAAATAAAGATAATAAAATATAGAAAATTCAGGAACACAAACTATATTTTTAGGATTTTTTAAGATTTTTTTATATTTTTATGAAGATTTTTGGGGTTTTATAATTTTTATGAGTTTTCTTTTGTATTTTTTAGTGATTTTTGGTTTTAAAGATAAAAGATGCAAAAACACACAAAATATATTTTTTTGGAATTTTTCAAAAATGTTTTAGAAATTTTATGTATTTTTTAATGTTAACACGGATGAAAATGACCATTTGTTATTTTTTTATAAATATTAAAATGATGCAAAAATGCAAAATAACAATATTGCGTGATGGAGCAATGCAACAGGAAGCTAGTGTAATTTTTTTTAGGATTTTTCAGAGAATTATAGATGCATAAAATAAATGTAAACAACAAAGAGAAATTACATTACTAGCAAGGGCATTTTTGTAAATACGTAAATGTGCAAGGGCCACAGTGTAATTTTTCTAGAAATATTAAACACATATAAGAAATTACTAGACTTAATAGAAATAACAAAAGCTGCAAGGGCCCCCCTACAAAATATCCAAATCCCACATGTCGCGCACGTGCGCCTGACAAGGACTAAACTATAATATGCAAAAACTTAGGGGCCAGAATACAAAATGTCCCAAAAAGATTTAACTTAATTTGAAAGTTTTAGGACAAATAAAAAATAACCAAATACCTGAGGGCCTAACCGTAAAATCGCCACCTGACGTGATGCGTCATGTGAGGTGACGTGGCCATGACTGAAAAACAATTATCTAAATTTCAAGGGGCGTTTTGTAAATATTACAGAGATTATAAAAAAGTAGATGAATGTTTTAGTACTAAATATAAACAACAAAAATGCTCGGGTGAGATACTGCAAAATACCCAAGCAATGGTGCGGATCGGACGGTGGAGGCACCTCTACTTGACAGGTGGCACGCCCACGTGAGCCGACGTTGGTTCGCGGACGGATGGTTGGGATTAAATCCCAGCGCTTGATATGACGACGGCGAGGCGATTCGATCGGATGGATGTTGTTCGTCCTGGAGAGGCGTGAAGATCAGACGACACAGAGATGGGCTGGAAGAACATCTCAAGAACTCGGCTGAGCCGAGTTTCAAACTTCTTTCCAGCACCACTCCAGCCAACTGGATGCGTCAAAGTCAGGGCAAAATGGAGCCTGAGATCCTCCTCTTCAGGGGGTGGTCTCCAAAGAGCGCCTGGAGCATCGGTGATGTCGGGCGGAGTCGGAGAAGGTGAGGCGCTCCAGGTGCTTCAAGTACTTCAAAATCAACCCCTTCTAGGGTCGTTTGGCCTCCAGATCCTACAGGGGTGTTAGCACAAGCAAAGAAGGAGAACCTGGGGCCTTATTCGCGGTGATGGGTGAGTGTTGGCATGGGGAATGGTGGTGGCCGGAGCAAAGCTCCGCCGAAGGCGTAGGGGACTGGATACTCAAGCTAGTCGATGAAGTAATAGCATGAACTATACCTATCAAGTAGACTAAGAAAGAAATGCAAGAAAAAGGAGAAAAAGATGACCTCGATTGGCCGGAAAACCAGGAAGAAACCTCGACGGCCACCCTCGGCCGGAGATTATGGAAGCCACCCCTAAACTCGCCTGCAACGCCTCCAAGGAGCAGGGAGGCTAGGTGTCACCTTGCTCTATCCAGACCTCCAAGAAGGAACACTAGAACATGTCCAAGGGGATTCAAAACTTCAATGGAAGCACGGGGGTATTTTTGAATAGGTGTTGACTAGGCTCCAAAGATCGAGGGACAGCGGGCACGCCATCGATGCAATACTCGAGGAAAGAGCTGGGCGTGGTTGACGGATGAACCGGGTACAAGTTTGCAGAAGGAAGCCATGCTGATTGGTGAAAGAGCCGGCATGGAAAAAATTGAGGAGAAGAAGGCAGACGAAGGTCTGGCGGTCACAGACCTGAGATCATGGAGTTGACCCCCAGTCAACGGATGGCGTGGCCTGATTGGGCCACGTCTTCCGTAGAAAGTCAAAAAATAAATAAATGATTTGTAAATTAAATTAAAAATAATAAACAATTTTATTAATTTTAAATTATTAAATAAAAAATGTTTATTATTTTTTAAATTATTTTATAAATTATTTTATATGGTTTTTATTTATTTTTTAGATGCATAAAATTACAAGTTACCTTTTATGGCCTATATAGGTATATTTATCTATATATTTCAATATTTTATTTGTATTTTGTATTTTTAATTTTATTTATTTTTTATTATTATATATATTTATAACTTATTTTTATAAACTTAAATATATTTTTATTTTATTTTTCTGATGTATTTTATACAATTAAATAAATAGAAGTATTAATTATATAGGTATATTTATAGGTATTATACCTATGTATTGTATACAAGTATTTTAATTTTATGTTTTCTTTATGTTTTTATACCTATTTTAATGTACACATATATTATAAATAATATTTACAAAATTATGAAAATATAAAATTATATCAATAATGAATAATAAATAAAATTAATATTTTAATCTGTACAAGTATACAATAGGGTTCCAAAACCGAACTTTCACACCATAACTCAGAAAAATATGAAACCACCTTCATTAAATAGTTCATTAAAAATTATATACAATTAAAGGTGATTTTGATACATTTCAAGTTTTTATTTGAGAGATACAGTTCTGGGAATTTGGGATTTGGAAACTTATTCGATCATAACTTTTTATCTGTAAATTATTTTTTTGTGAAATTAATTTTGTATTTTTCTATATTTAATTATCTACAATATTCATGTACAAAGTTTATTTATTTGAAGTATAAAAAGTGGAACTAAAAATGGGTCCCAAAAGTGAAGAATAAATGAATAAAATAAAAGGAATTTTTATTGGTTTTTGGCCCTTATTTCCCCCTACTTTTTTCCTTGTCGACCTAATCATCGAGATGCCTAGGTCTCAGGGTTTCAGATCATAAAATATTTGCAATATTTTATTCTTTTTCTTTTCTTTTCTTTATTCTATAATTTTGGCTTTACACAAATATACATGGATGATAAAAAGCATGAATTAACAGTATTTACACGCATTTACTAGGGTTTTTAAGGCCAAAATGATAGAATAAAGATGATGAAACGCAGATTCATCACATACCCAGGTGTTGTTCATATACTTTCCAAAAGTATATATCAAACCTACAAATTTAGTCTATCTTCCAAAACGAGACTCCCGTGCACGAAATTTGATTCTTCCCAATATCTCATGAGTGAGTTCATTTCTTCCGGTTCAGTAATGAACCTGTGTGATCCCTTTGAGAGATCATATTACTCATATGCCCTTACATGCACACCAGCGCACCGATGTATAGACCTTGATTAGATCATCAACCTATTGGTTTGCCAAATGTACATACTCAGAAATATAGTAACACATTTGTCTTTGGTCAGAGGATGCGTGCCTATATCATGACAACATACGACATCAGACTTTGGTTATCTCGATCTCGTAAGTCAACTCTTTGACCTAACTTATCTAACACCTCCGAATCTCTAATCCTATGCTGAGGACTTGCATCAAGAGGTCAGGTAGATATAAGCCTTCAAAGAAAGGATTTCCATCTCCTTCTCAGGCTGGAGATCATCTCTTAATAATCACTTGACGGTGCTTGATGAGTCCTCAATCTAACTCTTTAGATATTCATCCATCACCAGCGTCTATGATTCAATAATTGAATCAACAGCTGTATGATCATCAAGATGGCCATGGTACATAACCCTAATTGTACTAAGGGACCTATTATTCAAATTAGTTACCCTTCATTTCAGATCAGGGAATAATATTCACAATAACATTTATTGCATAATGGCTTGTCGTGGGCTCGCATGTCCAACAGTGACATGAAAAAAATGCGAAAAGGACTAATATATGTGCAAATATCCAGACTCATGCGTATGTCATGTGAGACTTCAGATGGCGGTGACTTTGGTGGAATTTGCGAAAGATGAAGGCCTGCTCTATAAATTATCCTTTTGTCACATGTCTTGCACGCATACTAGTTGGAGAAGGGCACAATTGCAGTATAGGGAGTCGTGGGGGATCTTAGTGTAATTGTCACCACCCTCACTTGCTTAACACATGAGTAGGAGATGAGGATAAGGGCAGTGACTGCTTCGAGGCAGTGAGGGACCCAGTTGCTCTGGGTGGCAGACGATACGGAGGCAGAGTATGACATGACCGATGAGGAGGAGCGATAGTCGACGTGCGTGCCAAGGTGGTGGTCCTCGACCATAGGCAATGGGGTGGACCTGAAGGCCCATATCGTGAGGCAGGCGACGATGGAGGGATGCTTCGATGGAGGTCCTCGAGCGAAGGTGATGTTCATGTGATCCTCACTCCTTCCTCTTGGCAGACCCACGATCGGGGAAACATCGGTGGTGTGCAGCTTGGATGAAGGTGTTGAGCGGGGGCTCCAGTTGTGGAGACTGAGCATGAAAATGGTGACACACACCCGACGGGGAGGAGCTGGAGGTGTAGCACCAAAGATGACTCCTCATGTGGTAGGGGTGATCCACTATGGAGGAGCGTGTCGATCGAGGAGCTCTTCTCATCGATGGCGAGGTGGATCGATGATGAGTTTGCTCGATGGTCGTCAGTGATGGAGCAGGGCGAGGTCACTGCTAGAGGGGGTGGCTCTAGTTGTGTGACCAAGGGGTTCGACGAGTGATCGATGGAGCGGGAACGGTAAAGGCGGAGGCTTATGACCTGATAGTAGCAGAGCCAAGGTGGTGGAGTCAAAGTGGCAGGGCAGACACGGTAAAGAGGTGATCAGTGAAAATGTGAAGATGAGGTGGCCGTAAAGATAAGAAAGAAGGTGGTCGGTGATTAGAGGTGGTTGTCGTGAAGGGCTTGAAGTTGGTCGGAAGAATTTGGATAAGAGGAAGGAGGAGGGCAGGAGGAAGAATGGAAAAAGAAAGGGAAGAGGAGTTACCTGTGATGGTCCTCGTAGATTTTTGCTAGAGATCAGAAGATCTCAGCTTGATCTTCACCTCCAAGGGTCCAATGAGGGGGAACCTTGAAGCTTAGCAGCTTCAAGCGTAGCTGCAACACGAGGGACTCTCATGGATCTCCCCTAGGTCAATGACCATCTTGGCCTTTGTTGATCTCCCTCGACCTGTCATGAAGAGGGAGGTGAAGACTGGTAGTCATTTTCCTCAGATTGGCAGATGGATTAACTGGTCATCGGTGATGGGTTTATGTAGGGAGCAGAAAGGAGAGGATAATATAGGAAGAGGAGGTCAAAAGAGAGTAAATGTGTAGCAAGGAGAAGAGATCGGAGAGGATAAGGGCATGTGGGTTCCGACGATTTCAGATTGTTCAAAGATAGCTGGAGGTTGGTTGGTGAGGATAAAGGATAAGAGGAGGGTTTAGGAGGTGTTTCAGATGTTTGGAGGAGATAGGGTGGGTGGCAAGGGATTTAGGGATAGAGGTTACAGATTTGCCGACGATGGTGAAGTGGTTAGGGTTTCCGATGATGGAAGATGTGGTGGGCAGTGGAGTCGGTAGAGAAGAGGGATAAGTAGGTGCGGTGGAGTGGCTCGATGCAGTGGCTGGGGATCAGCGGAGCAAGGCGGCACAACACGTTGGGGGCGAGGTGCAGGTGGCGGTGCCTGGAAGTAAGGAAAGGAGGAGTCCCTCAAGTGCATGACACGTAAGGAGGAGGGGGCCTGGTATCACGTGCCTAGAATGTTGGGAGAGAGCGAAGTAGGTGAGGATAGCTCACGTGCATGGCACATAGAGAGAGAAAAAGAAGGGAATGGGTGATCGGACTTGAGGAGGGCAAATCAGAAGGTGCCATGTGGCACAGAGTGGAAATGTTGACTACGCATTTAAATGCAAAGAAAATAGAAATAAAATATAGAATGGTCTCAGAAAAATGACCAAAATGAAAAGTGTGTATTTAAATGTAATATACAATGTTCATGAAGGACTCATGTGAACTGAAATGCGAAATGCGAGATATGGATATTTTTTGGTGATATTTTATGTACAAAATATCAATTTTTATCTTTGAAATTTTTATTTGATTTTCTGATGATAAATAAATGCACTAAAAATCAAACATGCTACGAAATAATGTAATGGACTCAAATGTGATTTTTTTTGGAATTTTTATGGGTTTCAAATATGTCAGAAAAATTAGGGAGGTTAATTATGCATAAGTGGATTAGGTTAAAAAGCTCAAGTCAGAGCATGTCATTCTTATTGCTTTTCTGATTTTTTGGATTTTGATTTTTATGTGATTTATTAAGACAGTAAATAAATCAAAGAAATAAAAAAAGACAATAATTAGAATAAATTAAATATGCACATGAAATGATAGGTCAAAATTAGTAAAAGGTACAATGCACAGTTAGGTCCCAAAACCCAAATTTCACAATTGGACTCTAGTTCTTTTGAATTTGGTCTTAGTTTGTAGATATTTGATCGTACATTAATTCAAAAGTGAGTAGAGTTTGTTTGGACAATGTATGAGGGAGATATCCGTGTTTTAGTTAGGGTTTGAGATTATCTTGCATATTTACAATTTAGCATTTTTTAGGATTTTTCATTGATTAAGGTTAGTGATATGTACACAATGGAGGTGGTTTGAGGTTTAAAAATTCATGAAGTTAGGTGAAAATGCATCGATGATTATGAATGCAATAAATTTATGCAAATTATTTACAGGTGCCTGAAAGTTAATTTTTAAAGTTAACATGCAAATGAACCTAAATTCTTGGGATGAAGCTCTATTTTTAACTAATTAGAGAGACGAATCACATATTCATCAACCCATACCATCATCCGTTTCACTTTTGAATTTTTCTCTCTGTATTCTAGATTCTTCTTTGTATTTTCTAAGGAATATTTCGTAGTATTCTTCACTTGCCATCAGATTTGACGTATCCATGCGTTTACACATTTTCTATGGAATACCGTCTATGTGATGAGGTGCTAAATGCATGAATTAAAATCGATACGTTGTAGCACATGCACTTAGCTTTCCATACAGAACCGAGAGAAATCTCAGTGACGAGGTTCTTGGCTTTAATTTTTAACATAGAAATTCCAGGGTCAAACACAAGGACACAAGAAATTTATTGAGTAAATTTAGATATCAAATATTTTAGATAGCAATATTTAGATTAATTATGTCGAGCAAACACACTTATCACATAAATATAGATAGATATATTTTCTAACATATTTTTTATGCAACTAAATTAAATGCAAATAATGATGCATAAATAACATTAATAGGACATCCACACTTAAATGCAGAAAACAAATAAATTGTATCGATTATGAACATACCCTTAATTGATTTATTATGGTAGTGAATATGCAATATGTGAAACCAGTTTCAAAACCTATAGAAATCAAGAACAATTAATTCATGATTTTTTTAATTCCAAATTAATCACAAAAATCACCGAGAGATAGATCATTAAACCATCTTTAAAACGAGACCAAAATCACATTAATTGGACTTTAGGATAAAAAGTTATTCACCAATGAATCCAGGGGCATAAATGTAAGAAAACTTCCAAGTTTTATTACCAAACAGGACATACAAGGACTAAAGTGTAAATAAGAAGATCCGTAGGGGCTAATATGCAAATTACATAAAAGTCGGAAGGATTTATCTGTAATAATTAGAAATAAGAGGACCTCCGCTGCAATTTTCCTGCCCACATGTGCGGAACACGTGACGGGCTAGGCTCAGTCGGAAAGGATCAAGCCATGCGTCAACTCCTGGTGCTTCTCTGGTGCCTAGGACTTTGGCTCCGACTAAGCTTCAACTCCAGTCCTGAGTCTGAACTATTGCTTTGTATAGCAATGTGGCTGCTCTAAAACCTTAGATCTCACCCAAACCGGGGAGATCAACGATATATGCTCCTCGAGCATTCACTGACTCCTCAGCGTACGACGGAGCTAGGGCTATGCTCCGGTGAAAGTTAATATCCTCCTCCATGCTCCTCTTCTGTCTCTGAAGGTCCACAAATCTGTTTTGACGTTTGGCGATGATGATGGACGCTCGAAGAAGGCACATAGTTTCCTGAAGAGCTTTGTCGATAAAGCTCCACCGGAGAAAAATATGGAGATTGTAGTTATGCTTCTATCTCCGACTATTGAAACCTTGTGATATCCTGCATGGTTAGTTCATAGCCGAAGCACCTTGGAAAATTTATTCAGATGTTAAAGATGCAGAATGGAGGCTCAACGAAGGGTGGAAGATTTGAGCCCTAATGGGTTGTCTCCTTCATGCAAAAGAAGACATTGGCGTCGAGTGATCACAGAGATGGAGAAGTCGATTCAGAATGAGGGATACTACACATTAATGATGGATGGATGATGAGGGTATATGATAGTTCAGATGAGTAAATTATTGTGTAGCACCCAAGGAATAAATCTGAGAAACTACAACAAGAAAAAGATTTAGTACTGACATGAAATTGAAGGCTGAAGATGACGTGATTTCAGTTGAATCTTGAGCCAATTATCGAAGAAGAAGGATTCGAGATCTTCGCTTGAAGTTCCTGACTATGGAACTAAGCTCAAACAACCATGGATCTGGGCTGTAACTTGGTCAAAGAACCAAGGTTCTCATCGGAGCTCAATACCCATCTTTGCTTAATCTTAGTCCCTTTTTCTGAGAGAGGCCAGAAATCTAGGGAAGAACTCTCGCAAGGGTGGACAACCGGAGCAAGACGTGGCTATGGGCTTTTTAAAGATGAAATGGCGAGGGTTGCAAGAAGTTTTGATGGAGGTTTCACCCTCCGCCATTGATTGGTTGGTTTAGATTAGGATGAGAGAGGAGGTTGGCGGAAGTTAGGATTAAATGGTGAAGGGATTAATGAACGTTTCAAGGGAAGTTGATGTGTAAAAAGATAGGCAAAATTGGCAGAAGTTACTATGAGATGAAGAGTCGCATCTTTAGGCAGAGGTGACTGGAGGTTAGGTACGATAAGTCAACCGTCTGATCAATATTAGACGGTCAACATTTAGGCAGAATCGAGTGGATGAGATTTGAACTGATGATCAAATCCAAGAGCCTAAAATAAGGTGCCTCCAGACGGCTGTGATCTGATCTAAGAATCACATTAAAGGGCTATAATGAAGGCGCTGATGGATGGTTCAGATGCGCCTGATTAGAATGTAATCGAACGATGGTCATGAGCAGACAGGTGGATAGCCAATGAACGAGCCACGTTGCCCAATCAAAATTGAAGAAAATCAATAAATCAGAGTTAATTAGGAAAGAAATAGTTAGCGGGCGAATCAGAAAAGTGGTGAAAATAAAAGTTGTATATCTCAATGAGATCTACAACTTTCATGTAGAAGTCAAAGAGATCAGAGGTTATCTATACATAATTAGTAATTAAATGCTTTTAAAAACCATATAAAACAATTTTCTTTAATTTTTCTTTGACTTATTATTTATTATATATTTTACTTTTTTTATTTTTTATGTTATTTATTTATGTACAATTTTATTGTAATTTGTATTTGATTTTCAATAAGAAATAAATACATAAAATACTACACCATATTAATATATAATAATTAGTGTTAAATATACACAACACATAATTTAGCAATTAGTATTAATAAGTCAACGAATCCTTTTATTAACTTAAGTAAAGGAGCTAAATATAATCAATTAAGCTGATAAATCTGGGATATATCACCCCCTATACTTAAGCTAAGCTCATCCTCGAGCTAATAATAAAGAAAGAATTGGTTAGATTAATCAATGAATTCCTTGACTTGTGCTTGTGAGATTATGATGGACGCGTCGAACGACTCGGGTTAAGTATGCAAATAATCAAGGGTCGTTGTCACCCAAATCACAGAAAAATAAAACCACTCAAGAAAAATCAATCAATCAAAGCATGTAAGCGATTCACTATTTTTATTTAACTGGTATAGCTACCAGGGTCGAACACAAGGAGCACGAGAGAAATACGAAGTAGTTAGATTTCCATAAATAAAACAATTTTTTAGTGGTTTTTAATTTTTGTAAATTTTTAATTTTTGAATAAAGGCAAACAAACAAAAAAATAAAAGAAAACAAACACAATGATCTTATTGTATTTAGAGAAAACTAAAATATTCAGAAAATTAGAGTAAAAACATTTTTGGGTTTTCTGTTTTTAAAGTGTTTTTGGTAATTTTCCTGGATTTTTCAAATGTTTTTATAATTTTATAAAAATAAAAAGGCTCAAAATTCAAAACATTGCATAGCCAGGGCCAAATTGCAAATGGAAAATATATAAAGTGCCATAATAATTAACAATTTTATGATAAAATAGAGATAAAAATCTACAAACCGGAACTGAAAATGGAGTTTTTAGGATTTTATTCGATTTTCTATGTTTTTTATAAGATTTTGGTTATTTTGTAATTTTTAGGGTTTTTATAGTGAATTTTCAATCAAAATTAAAACTGGAAGTAGAGCAAGCAAAAAGGCACAACAGAATTTTTTGTGGAATTTTTAAACTATTTCTCGAATTTTATAATTTTTATAAGGAAAATAGAGATATTTTCAAGAGTTTTTGAATTTTCAAAAATAGAAAATGCAATCAAATTAATCTAACAAAATCAGAGTAAAAACTACACCCTAGCAGGAGCTAATAGTGATTTTCAGGTGATTTTTTGAATTAATTGAATACTTATTAAGTCCAAAATAAAGAATGTAATTAAGCACAGTTCACAAGGACCTATTCACAATTATTTTAAGTTTCTATACCAAATAAATAACACAATATAAAATCTCGGGGTTCAATATGCAAAAAGTCTACTTAATTTACGCACATGCTCAATACTATATGAACATGGGTATAAATGTTATTTCTAAAAAGTAAACATTCATTCAATAACAATAAATAAGTCTAGGACACAAACTACAAATAACCCATAAATCATGTGAGCATGCACGTGCTTCAGACTTAGGAGGACTACAGTGTAAATACCAAAAACTACATGGTCCTAAATGTAATTTATCCAAGGCAAATAAACTACTACAAATTTTTACAGGACTAAAAAGCAAATACAAAATAGAAAGGGGCCTAAGTGAAAGTTGCCCCTTATCAGGCGCTATCCAATAATTAGGGGTGCTTCACTTATGATGGACGATTAGGATCTGGAGATATCACTTCAGCGATGGGTGGTTCTGGCACGGCTTTGGAGATAGATCCAACGATCCGGATGCCTCGAGAATGAGCGGCGGAGATGAGACTTGGAAGGCGATTGGATCCAACGACTGGGACGATGTCTGTACGAATGGATGAAGAACTCACCTCCGACGAGTTTCGATCGGCAAATGTGCGTTGGTCCGACGTTCCCCGGCGCTGCTCTGATGGGCAAAGGATGCTGATGGCAGTCCGCAGTCGTGGAGGTGCTCAGAAGGGTCCAAGACCGCTGAGAAGGTCCTCGCGAGGCATGGAAATCTGGAGTGTCCTGGGGCTACTATGCCTCTTCTATTCGACCTCCAGACGATGTCCTTTTGACGTTCTTTCATGCACATCTAAATAAAGTGGTCGAGAGCAAAATGCCTCGACCCGTTAAACCAGGAAATGGGGGTGTGTGGGTTGATGCAGGGACCTTCGTCGATGTGAAGGGAATGGAGGTCCGGTGGCTCATTCTTGGGAAAAGTTGAAGGACATGGAATAATCCTCAAGCACATCACAGAAGCGTGAGCGTTGTATCGAATACGACGAAGAACGACTAGTCGTACTAGTTGTTCGGTGCAGCAGAATTTAAAAATTTTCATGCGATGAAACCACATGATCCAAGAACGTTTCTCGGATCGTTTCATCTATAACCACAACAAGTAGAAGGAATACCTCTTGAAGCGTGGTTGATCGAGTCTCTACGAAAAGAGACCTCCTGTCTCAAGTCCGATCGTCGGAGAAGAAGCTTGCGAGCGCGGGGATAAGTCTCGTGATCCTCACAATCCAACGAGTTGATCCAAGCACATGGAACTCCTGATCTCGTCGTACGAGATCGATCTTCTTCTTCGCGAGAGTAGCACTCCAAGAAGATGGAGAACCGAAGAACGTCGAAGCGACGGTGTAGGCGACGACGACTATCTCCCACTAGGGTTTGGTGGACGGCCACCAAGGAGAGGGAGAGAGGGCTCGCATGTGGAAGGAAGAAAGAGAGAGAGAGATATGTGCTTCAAAAGCTTGTACAAGAGATCATGGTATGCCTCTCTATTTATAAGGTTTTAGGATTCATGGATATCAATCCATGGGACATATAAAATCAATAGATGAGATTGATTTATGTCAATCCAATGGTCAAGATTGTTGTTGGAAAAAACCAACAACTTATGATTTAATTTAGATCAAATATATTTGACAAATCAAATATTCATCAATCCTAAAATTAAATCAATCAAATAAGGAAGCAATGACATGGAGATAACATCTCCCATGTCAACATGGTGGACGACCACCAATTCCAAGTAGGACTTGGTAGCCGTCCACATGTTACCATGTGGAGGCAATCTCATGAGATTTCATGAGATTGCATATCTCCATGTATTTCTCCTTTATTTAATCTCAATAACTTTTGTTGTGATTTATTCTCCAAAAATAATTCATAATTAATTGTGAGAATATTGCAATCTGGCCTGTGGAAAGTTGTGAATCACATTCACAACCCAAAATAAAATATAATTTACATTTTCAATTAATTAAACAATGTGTATCCAATACACATTAATAATTAATCAACAAATATAAATTATAAATAGCTCTCTCTAATACATTATAAATTACATTTATAATATATTACGAATAATTGGATATTAATATCCACATTATTCTTATCCATTAAATCACATTCTATAATATTGGATAATTTCCACATACTTCAAGATAAATTAAATCACATTTAATTATCAATTTCTTAATGTTAGATATTATGGAATTATTCTTGAACCCTTCAAGAATAAGGCGATTTCTCCTCAGATACTTGGAGATAAGGACATGGAGATTGTATTGTTCCACGTATAGTGACTTGGATATTGAAATCACATCTCAAATCCAGATCCCATGGACCTCTCATAGATGCTTGATTAAATCAAGGCCGTAAACCTATTCTTCTCATTGCATCTGAATCTCATTCAGATCAATATCCAATACATGGACTAAGATTATGTTACTTCTCTACTGAGAGGAGTCACTAAAATCCAGACCTGTTTCATCACTCCCTCGGAATGGAACCGTCATGGTTATACCGTCGTTTATGATCAAATCACCCTCAGGTATTCCCAACACCTGTACATCCTGCATACTGGAAGACTTATGATAATCCTGAAGATAAAGATCACTTTTACACTGTCTTCTTCAAGGTTTAATCACTAAGTTTCTCATTCTTGGTCATTGGGATTTGGTATAGATCATATGCTTTCACAAAGCATATATCTTACCTTCGAATTCATGTCATGCTTCCAAAGCATGACGACCATGCATGGAATTTGATCAGTTCCCAATACCTCATGAGTGAGCTCATGTCTCCCGGTTCACAAGTGGACCTATATGATCCCTTTGAGAGATCGTATTACTCATATGCCCTTACATGCACACAAGCTCGCTGGTGTATAGACCTTGGTTAGGTCATCAACCTAATGGTCTGCCAAATGTACACACTCAGACATATAGCAATACATCTATCTCTGGTCAGAGGATGTTTGCCTATGATGTGACAGTATTCAACATTGGTCTTTGGTTATCTTAATCTCGTTAAGTCAACTCTTTGACCCAACTAATCTGACACCTCCGAATCTCTATTCTTATGAAGAGGACCTGCATCAAGAGGTCGGTCAGATATCGACCTAAATGAGAAAGGATTGTCATCTCCTACTCAGGCTGGAGATCATCTCTCAACAATCATTTGATGGTGCTTGATGAGTCCTCAATCTAACTCTTTAGATATTCATCCAAGCACCATCCTCTATGGTTCAATAACTGAATCAACAGATGTATGATCATCAAGATGGCCATGGTACATAACCCTAATTGTACTAAGGGACCTATTATGCAAATTGTTATTCTTCATTTCAGATCAGGGACTGATATTCACAATAACATTTATCGCATAATGGCTCGTCGTGGGCTCGCATGTCCAACAATCTCCCACTAGCCCAAAGAGCCATTGATGGGTTAATCATTTAAACCTGCACGCATATGACAATCATAGGCTATTTAGAAAATAGCTAGGTAAGTTGATCAGTCACTATGTTCTCAAGAGACTATGCCAAGTCCTTTTTCGGCACTTGCATATCTCCTAGTAACAGTGTTCGCATCCAATGCGAATGTTGCATCTTATGCAACCAATACTCAATTTTGTTATAGTATCTTTGACACTATAGCTCAATAATTATTATAACCATTACGCCCATAATCCTTATCAGAATACCTTTATTCCTAGAGATCTCTATCTCCTAAGGTATCTACAGTCCAGACCCTTATAGATCACTATCTACAAGGTCTTAAACTTTTGAAGATAAGACTTTGAGATCATTATCTCTAAGTTTCATCATATTTGAAGATATTGTTATTACTGCAATCAAGTGTTTAATCATCATAGTAGGATCAGTAATCATTTACTACTCCCACTGCATGGCAAACATCTGGCTTTTGTACACATTTAGCATACACCCGGATTCTTGAAACTGATGCACAAGGGTAAGTAGTTTTAGCATTCACATTCTCAACTCTTTGAGGTGCTATTCCTTTAGATAGGTCAGAACCATATCTTGAGGGAAAGAATCCTTTCTTGGAATTTTCCATGGAAATGTTCAAGCTATACCATCAATGTAACGATCCCAATACCCTTTTTTCTTTGCTTCTAAAAAACTTCAGAACTAAGATCTAAGAGGTATCCTTGAGATCATATCTTGAGGTATGGAACAACCAGATTATAAAACACTTATTATTATGATCCTTAGATCATTCCAAATGATTAGGATATCTACATTTAGCACGATGAACACAATGGCACTCCCACTAAGCTTCACATGGTTTATCAAGATTCTATCTGAAACCATAACATTTATGATTTCATCAAATCCAACATTCCAACTACAAGAAGCATATTTGAGTCCATAGATGGAGTTCTCTAGCTTGCACACCTTTCTTTCCTCAACCATGAAGCCCTGGGGCTACTTCATGTGAATATCCTCAGAGAGGTATTCATAGAGGAATGCAATCTTGACTCACATTATGAAGATGTCATAGTATAGTTGTGTAGCTATGGTTAGCAATATTCTGATGGGTTAAAGCAAGGTCACTGGAGAGTAAGTCTTATCGCAAGCGATGTATTCTCTTCGGTGTGCAGCTCATGGGCACGAACCGAGCTTTGAAGGTCTCTACCTTTTCATCAGGTTTCCTCTTTCTCATGAAGATCCATTTACACCTTAATGGGTCTTACCCATATAGGTGGATCCTCGACGGTCCATATACAACACTTGTATATGAAGTCTACTTTAGACTTTATTGCAAACATCCATCTTTCCATGCTATGATCTTCCGAAGCTTCATCACATGAAGTCAAATCGTTGTCAGATTCAACTGACACATGGAATCCATCTTCAAACTTATTTGAATAGATATTAGTGTTTCATCTTTAATTGTCCTTTTAGTTTCCAATTTTAGGAGCCTCATTATCTTCTCAAGGTTAAATGAGTTCCTTTACTTCATTTTCATCTTGATTCTCAAGAGAGTCATCCTATAAGAATCATATTCTCAAAGAAGAGATCTTTTAAGAATCTCAAGGTCATAAAGTAGGTATCCATTACCATCCTTTATTTTCCTAATGAAGTAGCACTCTCAAGTTCTAAGTTCCAGCTTACTTGCATGAATCTTATTAGGGATATATTGTAGTCTGTACTACATATATACATGTAAACTAATAGGTAATTATTCTAAAATTCATCATTGATCAAATCATGTCATACATGATCCAATTGTATCTCCCCACAACTCTCTTGAGTTTAGGTGCATTAGGAGGATTGAGATAGAAATGACATTCATATCTCTATTAGGTATTCCATGAATTTTTTTAATAGGAATTGACTACCTAGATTAGTTCAAAAATTCATTTAATCTTCCTTCAAACTTTGGTTCTAAACCATAATTGTGAAATCTTTGAATATTTCAAAGTTTTCTTAATGAAGAGAAGATATCTTATATCACAAATAATCATCAATAGATATCATATATCCATAATGTTTATTCTGATATAGATGATTCACACATATCAATATGCATGAGATCTTGAATACCTTGACATCTTACACCATTCTAAGGAAGGGTGTATTGGACATTTTTACTTTTGAATACAATATTCACAAGTATGTAAGATTTGAACCTTTAGACAATCTAAAGTTTCATCTCTCACTAATCTATTGATCACATCAATAGACAAATGTCCAAGGCTTGATGCCAGATCATCATCAAATGATATTCATTCTCCTATTGATCTTTTAAGGTTTAATTTCAGTATTAGAAATGTTAATGAACAGTTCATTAATTTTTTTAATTTGGTAGAGTCCACAAGATTTTTAGATTACTATCTGAAATATCTCCATCATAACTCCTTATGATAGGTGTATTACAAAATTCACGTTTATTTCCAACATTTAGAAATAAACAATGAGTGTATTCTAATATCTAGGTCATAGAGACATTCTCTAAGACTAAGGGCTCTCCCACTGAAATTACGAAGTCTATCAATCCAATAGATATTGTTGCAAAAATTGCATCAATATCCATGTGGATGACTATTAAACCTATAAGATCAAGTTTATAATCTTCTAATACATATACAACTAGCAAGTATCATTAGAAGATCGAGATACAATTATTAGATTTTATCTTATCAAATAAGTAAGCCAATTTCAATGATTATATGCAGATTATTCTGATGTATTATCTGATTCATTTTCTAAGGATTCTAGGTAGATTTGATAGTCATACTATCAACATATCAACTTATTGCAGTATTGGCATTCATCCAACTCTTTGGATGTCATATGGAAGTCACAGAAGTACAGTCAGCTCTTTGACTTTCCTTCTTACTTGGGTCCAACCCATGCTTCCACTGCACTCCCTTTATCTATAAATAACCATTGCTTAAGATGAAGGATCTCTTATGTTGAATTCAAAAGATTTCAATACAAGAGCATTTCAACATTTATACATGCCTCATTCAACTCATATAATATGAATATTCTGAAGCTTCATGAATGACCAGAGTATAGACAGTAGAATGATGACACTCATCATATATCTTAACTCTTAAAGACTTAGGTTCTTGCGGGTACTCAAACGATTTGAATACATCATCTCTTATAGAGCCACCATTCTGCATGATGCAGAGAACCATGTCATTCATAATTAAATGTTAAGAGCACATATGTATGCCAGAACATCTTGTTAGATTTTATAAGGATTATTTGATAAGTACAATCATCATTGACATGTAACTTCCGAAGTACATTCAATGAGAGATCAAGATTATAGTGACATACAATCCCTAGGGTTGTAGTTCTATTGTCTAATTAATTGTCACCCCACATTATTATGAGGAAACTTGCACACTGCAACCACATATAATATGTGTCCAACTGCAAGTACAATATCTTAATCATGGATCTAATCCATGATATTTTACTGGTTATTATTGAGTATAGTATTGAGTGAGTTTAATGAAAATTTATCTGAAATAAGAAATTTGCATAAATATATATAAATATATATATATATACACGCATTTTTCTTTGATTTAGGAATTTTATATCAAAGTTGTCTTGCCTTGTCAACAGTGAAAGTTCATTCCCTGAATCACTTTCAATGTAATAGATATACTTACCATTATATCTCAAGCAAGATCTGGGATCTCCTTCCTTATCTTTGTTACATCCCAATAATATGAGAATCTGCAACTCCGATAAAAAGAAGCGGGAACATATTCCGCCTTGCAAGTCCAACTTGCATTCCCAATTCGATCTTTAACACCCGAGCCCACCACCCCTAAGGTGATGTTGACCTGTCGTTAATTGAACCAACCGTCAACAGGAATAGAACTCGCTATGCGCAATCCAATATCGCCTCAATAATATGAGGATCCGATATTGGGGTCACTACGCATACGGCCTTACTCTTTTGAGAAGCAATATGCGCTTGCATATAGGAGCTGCCACTTTGTACAGGCGTCTCCTATATGCAATCCCTGGCGACGGAAACCCTTCACCTTGATGGGAGACCATGGATGTCACTTCTGTGATCCTCCATCTCATATTCAAATTTTAATTAATTATTATGAATCATATTCATATAATTAATTCTTCCAAGGGAATTAACAACTCTATTCACAATAGAGTGTTTTAGTTGAACATAACTAATTCAATCATATTAAATTAATTATCAATCCAATTCAATCGACAAACTTGATTGTTTTACTTGAATATATATGGTATTATCTCAAAGTACGGATTAATTCAAATTTTAATAATTAGAAAATACATCTTGACTTCTTCGGCATTATCGAGTCCCTACCCGCTGTCATGGCCAGTACCGACGAGAGTGGGACGGACCACATACGTTGCGACCCACTACCCCAATGCTCTCCGACTAGACACCATATCCGCCTCAGGAAAGGATAATGCCAAATAGATCAATTTGTACTTGAGATGATCATCAGTTATTCAACTGAAATTATACCATATAGTAATAATCAAAACATTTTTTGATTATAAGAAAAATTGCTAGACAAATTCCCAATCCTATTCAAGCAAGGAGTTTGATGATTGTGTTTCCAATTACGATCTAGATCAAATCTAATCAAATTATTGGTTGATGCCAAGTCAATTAAGTAAATAATCATCTTCCAATATTTCTCAAATAATTTCCATAATTATTTCATGAAATTAATAAGTTATTTCAATAATTGACAATCACATGGTTCTTGATTAGGACTGTAATTTCAGCAGTGATCCCTACTTACTAAAATTAACATATCTCAATCAATTTAAATCCAATTAGACAAAATCAATTTTCAAAGATTGCTAATTTGATTTAGGACAGAACCTAAGTGATATTTCGTGCATTTCGAAGCAGATAAAAACAGTATTTAACTCATTAATCATGTTAAGATTTGCAGTTCCCGCAACAGTGCATACATGTTAATTAAACAACCATATCTCGAGCAAACAGAATCCAAATTATGTAAAATCAGATCCTATGATTTCCTTATTTAATGGGTAACAAAATCCAAGTGATTAATTCGTGTTTCAGCAATTTAAATAGGGACGAATTTATTCACTAAACAGAAGTGCGAAAACCAAATGCGACAAAAAACTTTCGCGACCTCTACGAACCCAAGTCGTCCTAGGTTTGCGGATCATATCCAAAATCTTCGAACTAAGGCTCTGATACCATTTGAAGGATATGGAATAATCCTCAAGCGCATCACGGAAGTGTGAGCGTCGTATCAAATATGACAAAGAACGACTAGTCGAACTAGTTGTTCGGTGCAGCGAAATTTAAAAATTTTCATGCGATGAAACCACATGATCCAAGAACGATTCTCGGATCGCTTCATCTATAACCACAACAAGTAGAAGGAATACCTCTTGAAGCGTGATTGATCGAGTCTCTACGAAAAGAGACCTCTTGTCTCAAGTCTGATCACCGGAGAAGAAGCTTGCGAGCGTGGGGATGAGTCGCGTGATCCTCGCAATCCAACGAGTTGATCCAAGCACGGGGAACTCCTGATCTTGTCATATGAGATCGATCATCTTCTTCGTGAGAGTATCACTCCAAGAAGATGGAGAACCGAAGAATGTCGAAGTGGTGACGCGACGGCGTAGGCGACGACGGCTATCTCCCATCAGGGTTTGGTGGACGACCACCAAGGAGAGGGAGATAGAGCTGGCGTGTAGAAGGAAGAAAGAGAGAGAGAGAGAGATGTGCTTCAAAAGCTTGTACAAGAGAGCATGGCATGCCTCTCTATTTATAGGGTTTTAGGATCCATGGATCTCAATCCATGGGACATATAAAATAAATGGATGAGATTGATTTATGTCAAGCCAATGGTCAAGATTGTTGTTGGAAAAAAACCAACAACTTATGATTTAATTTAGATCAAATATATTTGACAAATCAAATATTCATCAATCCTAAAATTAAATCAATCAAATAAGGAAGCAATGACATGGAGATTACATCTCCTATGTCAACATGGTGGATGGCCACCAATTCCAAGTAGGACTTGGTAGCCATCCACATGTGACCATGTGGAGGCAATCTCATGAGATTTCATGAGATTGCATATCTCCATGTATTGCTCCTTTATTTAATCTCAACAGCTTTTATTGTGATTTATTCTCCAAAAATAATTCATAATTAGTTTTGAGAATATTGCAATCTTACCTTTGAAAAATTGTGAATCACAATCACAACTCAAAATAAAATATAATTTACATTTTCAATTAATTAAACAATGTGTATCCAATACACATTAATAATTAATCAACAATAGCTCTCTCTAATACATTATAAATCACATTTATAATATATTACGAATAATTAGATATTAATATCCACCTTATTCTTATCCATTAAATCACATTTAATTATATTGGATAATTTCCACATACATCAAGATAATTAAATCACATTTAATTATCAATTTCTTAATGCTTAGATCTTATGGAATTATTTCCCCTTCAAGAATAATGCGATTTCTCCTCATATACTTGGAGATAAGGACAGGGCGATTGTATTGTTCCACGTATAGTGACTTGGATATTGAGATCACATATCAAATCCAGATCCCATGGACCTCTCATAGATGCTTGATTAAATAAAGGTCGTAAACCTATTCTTCTCATTACATCTGAATCTCATTCAGATCAATGTCCAATACATGGACTAAGATTAGGTTACTTCTCTACTGAGAGGAGTCACTAAAATCCAGACATGTTTCATCACTCCCTCGAAATGGAAGCGTCGTGGTTATACAATCGTTTATGATCAAATCACCCTCAGGTATTCCCAACACCTGTACATCTTGCATATTGGAAGACTTATGATCATCCTGAAGATATAGATCACTTTTACACTGTCATCTTCAGGGCTTAATCACTAAGTTTCCCATTCTTGGTCATTGGGATTTGGTATAGATCATATGCTTTCACAAAGCATATATCTTACCTTCAAATTCATGTCATGCTTCCAAAGCATGATGACCATGCATGGAATTTGATTAGTCCCCAATACCTCATGAGTGAGCTCATGTCTCCCGGTTCACAAGTGATCCTGTATGATCCCTTTGAGAGATCGTATTACTCATACGCCCTTACATGCACACCAGCTCGCCGGTGTATAGACCTTGGTTAGGTCATCAACCTATTGGTTTGCCAAATGTACACACTCAGACATATAGCAATACATCTGTCTCTGGTCAGAGGATGTTTGCCTATGATGTGACAGTATTCAACATAGGTCTTTGGTTATCTCGATCTCGTTAAGTCAACTCTTTGACCCAACTAATCTGACACCTCTGAATCTCTATTCCTCTTCAGAGGACCTACATCAAGAGGTCGGTCAGATATCAGCCTAAATGAGAAAGGATTGCCATCTCCTGCTCAGGCTGGAGATCATCTCTCAACAATCATTTGATGGTGCTTGATGAGTCCTCAATCTAACTCTTTAGATAATCATCCAAGCACCAGCCTCTATGGTTCAATAACTGAATCAACAGCTGTATGATCATCAAGATGGCCATGGTACATAACCCTAATTGTACTAAGGGACCTATTATGCAAATTGTTATTCTTCATTTCATATCAGGGAATGATATTCACAATAACATTTATTGCATATGGCTTGTTGTGGGCTCACATGTCCAACAATCTCCCGCTAGCCCAAAGAGCCAATGATGGATTAATCATTTAAACCTGCACTCATGTGACAATCATAGGCTATTTAGAAAATAGCTAGGTAAGTTGAGTAGTCACTATGTTCTCAAGAGACTACGCCAAGTCCTTTTACGACACTTGCATATCTCCTAGTAACAATGTTCGCATCCAATGTGAATGTTGCATCTTATGCAACCAATACTCAATTTTGTTATAGTGTCCTTGACATTATAGCTCGATAATTATTATAACCATTACGCCCATAATTCTTATTAGAATACCTTTATTTCTAGAGATGTCTATCTCCTAAGGTATCTACAGTTCAGACCCTTATAGATCACTATCTACAAGGTCTTAAACTTTTGAAGATAAGACTTTGAGATCTCTATCTCTAAGTTTCATCATCTTTGAAGATATTGTTATTACTGCAATCAAGTGTTTAATCATCATAGTAGGATCAGTAACCATTTACTACTCCTACTGCATGGCAGACATCTAGCTTTTGTACACATTTAGCATACACCGGATTCTTGAAACTGATGCACAAGGGCAAGTAGTTTTAGCATTCACATCCTCAACGCTTTGAGGTGTTATTCCTTTAGATAGGTCAGTACCATATCTTGAGGGAAAGAATCCTTTCTTGGAATTTTCCATGGAAATGTCCAAGGTATACCATTAATGTAACGGTCCCAATACCCTCTTTTCTTTGCTTATAAAAAACTTCAGAACTAAGATCTAAGAGGCATCCTTGAGATCATATCTCGAGGTATGGAACACCAGATTATAAAACACTTATTATTATCATCCTTAGATCATTCCAAATGATTAGGATATCTACATTTAGCAGGATGAACACAATGGCACTCCCACTGAGCTTTACATGGTTTATCAAGATTCTATATGAAACCATAACATTTATGATTTCATCAAATCCAATATTCCAACTACAAGAAGCATATTTGAGTCCATAGATGGAGTTCTCTATCTTGCACACCTTTCTTTCCTCAACCATGAAGCCTGGGGCTACTTCATGTGAATATCCTCAGAGAGGTATTCATATAGGAATGCAATCTTGATTCACATTATGAAGATGTCATAGTCAAGTTGTGTAGATATGATTAGCAATATTCTGATGGGTTAAAGCAAGGTCACTGGAGAGTAAGTCTCATCGCAAGCGATGTCTTCTCTTCGGTGTGCAGTTCATGGCCATGAACCGAGCTTTGAAGGTCTCTACCTTTTCATCAGGTTTCCTTTTTCTCATGAAGATCTATTTATACCTTAATGGGTCTTACCCATATAGGTGGATCCTTGAGGGTCCATATACAACACTTGTATATGAAGTCTACTTTAGACTTTATTGCTAACATCCATCTTTCCATGCTATGATCTTCAGAAGCTTCATCACATGAAGTCAGATCGTTGTCAGATTCAACTGACACATGGAATCCATCTTCAAACTTATTTGAATAGGTATTAGTGTTTCATCTTTAATTGTCCTTTTAGTTTCCAATTTTAGGAGCCTCATTATCTTCTCAAGGTTAAATGAGTTCCTTTACTTCATTTTCATCTTGATTCTCAAGAGAGTCATCCTATAAGAATTATATTCTCAAAGATGAGATCTTTTAAGAATATCAAGGTCATAAAGTAGGAATCCAATACCATCCTTTTATTTTCCTAATGAAGTGGCACTCTCAAGTTCTAAGTTCCAGCTTACTTGCATGAATCTTATTAGGGATATATTGTAGTATCTACTACATATATACATGTAAACTAATAGTTAATTATGCTAAAATTCATCATTGATCAAATCATGTCATACATGATCCAATTGTATCTCCCCACAACTCTCTTGAGTTTAGGTACATTAGGAGGATTCAGTTTAGGTACATTATGATCCCTTTGAGAGGTCGTATTACTCATATGCCCTTACATGCACACCAGCTCGCTGGTGTATAGACCTTGGTTAGGTCATCAACCTAATGGTCTGCCAAATGTACACACTCATACATATAGCAATACATTTGTCTCTGGTCAGAGGATGTTTGCCTATGATGTGACAATATTCAACATTGGTCTTTGGTTATCTCGATCTCATTAAGTCAACTCTTTGACCCAACTAATCTAACACCTCTGAATCTCTATTCCTATGCAGAGGACATGCATCAAGAGGTCTGTCAGATATCAACCTAAATGAGAAAGGATTTCCATCTCCTACTCAGGCTGGAGATCATCTCTCAATAATCATTTGATGGTGCTTGATGAGTCCTCAATCTAACTCTTTAGATATTCATCCAAGCACCAGCCTCTATGGTTCAATAACTGAATCAACAGTTGTATGATCATCAATATGGCCATGGTACATAACCCTAATTGTACTAAGGGACCTATTATGCAAATTGTTATTCTTCATTTCAGAGGGAATGATATTCACAATAACATTTATCGCATAATGGCTCGCCGTGGGCTCGCATGTCCAACAAAAGTGAGGTGAATGGATGGATGAAGAAGGTTAAGGTGAGTCTGGTGAAGGTGGGTGGGTGCTCGGAATGGAAAGAAGGAGCTCCGATCAAGGTGACCGGAGCTGGAAACGACAACTCGGCTATAGGCCTAAGGATATGATTCAAACGTGGAAAATCTACGAAACTAAGGTACCCGGTGGATGCAGTCGTCTAGGCTGTAGGTCATGGACCTCTGAGGGTCATGGCCTTGATGGCTCTATGATGCTAGAGGCTGAGCTTCTCGTGGTGGAGCGTGGCGATGAAGCCACTGGACCTAGGGCACTCTACACTCCAGAACCTCCCTCCACGATAATCCTCATGCGATGTCACTTACGAGGGGAGGTGGTAATGCTCATGGGCAACAGAGGAGAAACCAAAATGTCTGTGAATAGGAGGTGGCATAGGGACTTTATAGGCAGCCAAGGTTCGAGAAGAGTCACATGGGAGCGTGCGAATCAAGGTGTGGATCTGAAGGATAGAGTTCGGGCGAAGATTAGGGATCCGAGAGGGGCAATCAGAGCAAAAGATTGAGGGCCAAATAGTTCGGGTCGGGTTGTAGAAATGGAGAGAAAATGGTGGGAAACCCGTTCGACGAAAAGGAAGGAGGTGGGGGACCTATTGACTTCGGTCAATGAAACATAGGTGGACCAATCAGAAGCGGATGGGGAAAGGACAATATAGGCTAGAAGACAAAATAGGGAGATGCATAAAGATAATTATAAATAAATTAATAATTGATTGAAAAATAAAAGTGTATAAAATATAAAATGTTTATTATTTATTAAACTATTTTTCTATGATTTTTAATTATTTTTATGAAAAATAAAATAATAAGTATACATCATATAGTAATATATACATGTATAATATGCCTATGTATGATGTACAAGTATTCTAATTTTATTATTTTGACAAATATTTTTATTTTATATTTTATTTATTTACAACATAATTTTATAAGTATAAAATAATTTTTATTTTATTTGTACAAATTATTTAAGGGTGTGAAATAAATAGTGAATGTAGTATACACAAGTGTATTTTGTACAAAGATTTGATGATTTTACTTTTATTTTAATTTTATTTTTCTGATTTTTATTTTATTTTTATATTAATTCTAAAGATATATATAAGGTAATAAAAGAATAAAATAATTTTCTTTTATAAAAAATAAATAGATGAATAATATGTACAAGTATAGGTGATATGTAGAATACATAGTAGTCCCTCTCTCTCTACTTATTTTCTTTTGCGATCAGGTCAAGTCTTGACCTTCTCTTGGGGTTTGGGTCACTTTGTATTTATTATAAATACATCATTATTTTCCTTTCTCCTTTATTCTTTTATTTTTATGCAAAATACATGCTAATTATGCATTATTAACAAGAGCATGCAGAACGCTAAGTTATTGATTTTACATGTATTTACAGGGTGTTTTGCCAAAAAGAAGAGCTAAAATAAAAGAATAAAGAGTGAGAATCATGGATTCATCACCCCCTATACTTTACCTTTGCTAGTCCCTTAGCAAACACTTATTTCAAAAAGAAGTGAAAACAAGAAAAAGAAAAAGAATCAAGGATGCTTATTAAACTTATCTTCATTAAATTGGAGTATGGAGCTTAGTCCGACCTTTGGATTATTAGTTTGGAAGAATGTTATCGGGAAATAGGTTTAAGACTCAACCACCTCTAAGTTCCACAATTATATGGTCAAGACTCCTTAATAAACCAGGCCAGAACAAGTCTACATACGCAAACTCTAATGACTATGCATCTTTCCTTGTACTGTGTAAGAGATATGCAACTCCCAACCTCAGAAATGACAAAAAAACAACCTCTCTCAACAAGATAGCTCTAATTCCCCAGTCTAGCAGCTCTTTCCCCGAGGAGTGGGGTATTCCATTCTAAGTTCAAGTACAACCAGCTCAAGAAGAGGGGAAAGAAGAGAATGGACCATGACCAGTGTAGCCACGTATCCTTTGGAGCAAAGCCAGTGTAGCTAAGTCTCCAGCTGCAAGCTTCCATGAGAGAAGAAGGTGGAATACATAAGCTACACTCTGGTAGGCATTTTATTTTCAATCAGGCCTATCCTCTTTTTTTATAGTTTTTCATATTTTTGCATATTTTTTGATGTGCATATATACAACAAATTTACAAGGTGCAACGTGTACATAAGGAGTTTTTCCTCTTGAGCCAGTAGACTATCCCTCTTTTGAAGCATTATTACAACCCATAGACTCCTGTCTTTAGACTACAATGCTACCAGACGAGGTTGAGATGCACATCCATCCCTAGAGGAAGACGAGAGGTTCCACCTGGAAGTACTACCATCGTATGCTACCCCAAGCCAAAGAATTCTGCCTCCTCACCACCTCATCCGTATTGAGCTACGTGTAAGTTGTGTGTCCAAGTCAAGACATTGTCTCTGAGAGTCATGTGTGCGTTGTTAAGTGTTCTACTTAGACTCATCAATATGACATGTGAACATAGCCTAGTGGACTCAGAGAATTAAGTCACTAATGGACCTGAAAAGTCTTAACCCCAAATCTTTGAATTAAATATTTTCAATTAAATCCCTATAGAATAGATCGTGAAATTTCTTAATAAAATACATCACAAAATGTCAAAAATCAGCACGTATATGTCAACAGAGATCCTAAAATAATAAACCTCATAAATAGCCTCAGATCTATCCACAAACTATGCAAAATGACAGAGCATGGAAATAACTTCAAAACGATATGTTATGCATAAAAGTCAGAGTTCGTATGAGCAAGATATGATGAAATGAAATAACATGGACTAAAATGTAATAAAAATAATTTTTTCTCTTTCAAATGGGTCCCTAGGGGGACTTATCTATATATCTAAAAATAGCCAGATTGTCCCAAGAGGGCATGCGTAACTCACGTGCCCTGCTGGAGCAGGGGTCTTCTGCAATTCTCAGGAATGGTAGGAGGTGGAGTACAATTTACCTAACCGCGCACGCACGTTGCATGCACCATAGGTGGTTCAAAGAGCGAGGCTGAGGCTCGGGCACCCAAACATGCGTGGTAATTGTAGGTGCTTCGGAGGGCCCAAGGCTCCAAGCTTGGACTGCAGGCTTGGAGATCGATCTGATCCTCTCGTCCCTTCTGATATGATGGATGAGATTTGGTATTCGACTCAATGTTGGTGATTGCTCGAGTTCTTGATCGGAGGGCAGCTACGCTTCCTCTCCGTGGGAGGTGGCGCAAGAGTCTGGGCTCCGACGAGCTCCCTCGAGCACTCCATGGTGCTGCTGACTGGTAAGGATATCGGGAGGATCAAGGAGGCCCTCGCGAAGTCGGTGGCGGTGTCTGGAAGTTGTTGTCCTGCTCGAAGTGACATGGCGACAAAGGTTTGTTAGAGGTAAGATGAACGGAGCGGCTCTGCATTATCCGATCATTGAAGAATTAGGGACCTTCAGGGATTAGAAAGCGTGGTAGAGGTCTTGTTCGAGCCAGAGGAGGAGACAACCTGGAGCTCCAGGTCTTTGCAAGACCTGGAGGCGGAGCGAAGCGGGGGAGGCTGTAGAGAAGGGAAGGGTGGTCGTGAACCGATCCACGAGGATGAGTGAAGGGGTGAGAAGGTGATGGGACCCTCAAGGAGTAAGAAGTGTTCGTGTGTATGTGTGGTAATTCAAAGAAATAGAAAGAGGTAGAGATGTTAGAGCTACCTAGAGGCGAAACTTTACTGGGACGGACGGTAGTTAGAGCGGAGCTGAAGGTGGAGAAGAGAGGAGAGGTTCGCCTAGGACGGAGCTAAGGCTCATGGGGGTCCTCGCTCTAGGTTTCCGACAAATGAGAGATCGAGCTCTAGCAGCTTGGAATGGCTGCTACATGGCCAAGGATGTGGTCGTGGATCGCACCATGACTTCTCCTCATCTTCACCCAACAAAGAGACCCTCTACTGCTGTCACCGAAGATGAGACGAGACTGAGTGAGAAGGTCACAATAGTGGTGGATAGGGTAGACGATTGACGACGGGAGAGGCTTTATAGGGAGGCACGTTACATGAGAAGGAGAGGGTAAACGGTCTAGGAGGAGGGGCGTTACATGCAGGAGAGGGGTAATGGTCATGGCGACGAGGTGGTGAACGATGGTTACAAGAGAAGAGGAGGGAGGTTGCGCAACGACCGAAGGAGGAAGGAAGAAGGAACGTGCCGCGCACGTGTGTGCGGGGGAGCGGGATGCATGTGCATGGCGCGTACCGGGGAAGAATGAGGTGGTCATGTGCCCGAAGGTGGGGGGTCGGAGAGAGAAAGAGGGGTGCCACGTGGCATACCTAGGGGCTGCCACATGTCACCCCAAAATATTTTCAAGATAAAAGAGAAAGAAAAATAAAATAGAAATAGAAGGAGACCTCGAATCGAAAAATTTCCTTCAGGAAAGTTGTTTTTATCGACGAGATATACAACTTTCATGAAGGAACCAGGAGCAAAAGAGATCAACTGCACAAACTGATATTTTTGGTGGTTCTCCATGTGTATAGAAAATCGGCTTTTTTGGGAGTTTAAGTTTTTTTGTGATTTTAAAAGAGGAATTTTTTAAAAAAATGATAAAATAAAATACACTTAATCACACACTAATCTAGTTTTTTTTTTGAATTTTTAATGAATAAGAAAATAGGGAAATAAAATAAAATACCAAAAAAGCGAATTTTGTACAACCTCATAGAGGACACTTGGACACAGTCAGTTTCTTTGATTTCATTCTTGATCTAGATTTGAAATTTTATGCCTCTTGATAAAACTCTAATCAAAGAACACAAATGATAAAGAAATAAAATAAAATGGGTTAAATATGTCCATAAAAACTCAAGTCAAAAATATCAAAAAGATAAAATGCTCAAAAGAGGCCCAAAACCCAACTTTCACATATGAGCTCTGAATTTTGTGAAATTGATCTTGTTTTGACGGTATTTAAAAATGGAGTACTTTAAAAGTGAGTAGACTAAAATCGGACATTGTATGATGAAGATATGCGTGTTTTAGTCCATCTGATGTGAAATTAGGTTTTGGGTTTATTTGTCACTTATTTGAGTTGACAATTTTTTTGTATTTTTTTATTTATTCTTGTTAGTAATATCTACATAATGGATGTAGTTTTAGGTCAATCGGAGTTAGGATGAATTAATTAGAAATAGAGAAACTTAGTTGCTTTTTAGGTCAATTTACACTTGGATTTTGGTTCCTTATTTTATGCATGATGAAATGCGAATATTATTTATAAATGTATGAATGTTAATGATACTTTATTAATGATTAAATGTATATGGAGTTTGGAGAACATAGCCTAATTGACCAATTTTAACATGTTGAATCAGAGATTCATCATACCCCTATACTTAAACCATGCTAATCCTCAAGCATCAATGAATGAATGACTTAGTTGGATAAATTCCTAATTGTGCATGTGAATTTTCAAGGCTCAATTCATAGAAGACCTTTAATTTGAGTGATTCTAAAATTTTGAGCTCAACCATGCTTTAATCAAAAGGAATCCAACTTCTCTAATTATCAGACTCTCTGTTTGTATATAAAATATAGGGATATGACTTTTAGTGTACTGCATTCATGAGAGACGAGTCAAGATATCACCCAAGGTTCAGTCCAGGAGACTTTCCTCTAGACCTAATCCTTAACACTAGGGAATAAGTCGGTTCTTTCTTCAGTCAATCGTCTCATTAGTTTTTCAGACTTGAATGTGTAGATGGACGACCAGATGATGGAGGGCATAGGATTATGTATATTTTTCTCTCCCTCACATTGGAACAAGAGGCCTCTCGAGTGTCTTATTACTCAACACATGTATTTTTGTTATTGATCAATGTATCTGTCATGAGAATTTGGAGTCGTCTGCACTTGCTTTCCTGGGAGTACAACGAGGTGTATCTCTTTTGAGTATCTAAGATACCTTCGACACCCTGACTTATATCACTATACATTGCAGATTCCTTTTTTGGTGCTAGCCTAATTCCTTGGTCCTAATAGTATTTGGTCCAAGTGGATACTTTGCAATGGTTGGGAGCGCTCGCCTTTGGTGGAAGCTCATTTCATTTGTTTATGAGAGCTCTTTTCTTTCAATATTTCTTTCTTTTCTTTTTGGCTAGCTCCACTGCTTTTACCAAGAGTTGGCGCACACTGATAAACAATTTAATTAGGTTTCATCACACCCTAGGACATAGGTAAATATCAAACGATAGCATGCAAGCTTGTTCACATGCTAGGGTTTTGCTGACACTCAGGTTTCTTGAACCCTTCATTGACTTTATCCCATCCTCGAGCATCATTAAATCAGGTCTAAACTCAAATCACCTGTCCTAGTTCCTCAAGTGATAACTCAACTCATCTCATCAATCATGCAGTTGTGAAAGCGTTGTGCTAATCATATAATTTACAAGGTAGAGATGAAGAGTGCAATATAGCGCTCAATCTTTCAAACTAGGGAAATGTGGATCATCAAGTTTAAAACCCTAATGACTAAGGCAAGTTAACTCAGACTCTCAAGATCTCATAAATCAAATGTCTTCAAATTCTCAAGCCTTGAGTGATGGTAGATGTGTCATGAATATACCAACCAAGGAATGCATGGATGCATAATATGCTTAATGAAATGCAAGACCATGGGTGATTTTTTTTTCAAAAAGTTTTTTTTGCTCTTTTTATTTGTTTTTGTTTTATTTTTTGTTTTATTTTTTTTTTGAAAAGGAGGTATCATTTAAAAAGAATTTAGTATAATACACACAACTTGTACCCATCCCTGATTTTAGATGAAAACAATTAAAATACGAGATATGGATAAAGTAAGTAGAATATCCAAACACACCCCCTATACTTAGCTTGTGCTATGTCCTCATGGTACAACAAGAAATGTAGACATAGCCCGTACTAAGTATAGATGAGCGAAGGATAAAAAGAAATCGACATGCCCCCCTTTCTTAGACTTTTGAGGGACTAAGCATAGCAGAAAAACATGAAATGAAGCAGTTGTGGGTAAGAGGAAAAGAATAGAATCGATGTATACACAATGGTACCGGTCCCCCTATATTTAGTCTCAGGTCAGCCTAAATATAGGAAGTAATCACAGGTAGGGGACCAAGGAGATGAACAGAGTGATGCATATACAAAAGAGTGATGGAATTTTTATGGAAGAGTTGTTCATCGAGCCTGCTTGAGTCTTTCGTCTAATACAATGCCCTGAGTGAAGGAGATCTGCACAACTTGTACTAATTGTTCACTTGATTCAATAAAATGTTTAAGCAGCTGATCGTTGACTATAAAAATTTGCATGTTGTATGCGGTCTTTGAAATCTCAACACTTCTGTTATTGTGCACCCTCTCATGATGATGGGTCCCGTCCATTTGTATTTAATTTGCATTGGAAAATTTGCAATCGTGTATTAAACAATCATACTTTTTGTCCTGGGACAAAGGTCTTTGCTCGGATGTTCTTGTCGTGCCATTTCTTCATTCTATCCATGTAAATGGTGTTGTTTTCGTATGCATGATTTCAGATTTATGGTAGTTCATTCAAATCTATGTCCTTGTTCTTCTTTCCTTGGTGAAAATTCCAATTGATCTTTTGATTGCCTATTCTAATTTATGTATGAGTTCTATAGGAAAATGACACAGTTTTTTCTATACCATTCGAAACAGGGAGGTGCCCAATGGGGTCTTGTAAGCTGTCCAGTAAGCCCATAGAACTTGATCCAGGAGTTGGGACCAATTCTTCCTGTCAGGGCAGACTAGCTTTTGTAAAATTTCTTTGACCTCCCTGTTTAACACCTCAGCCATGCCATTGGATTGCGGATGGTAGGGACTAGCAACATGATGCTTGATGACATATTCCTTAGTCAACTTCTTCACCTCCTGGTTGACAAAGTGGCTACCCCATAAGATAGTAATACCTTAGGGATCCCAAACCTCGAAATAAATGATCTTTCACAAACTTGCATACAGTCTTGCTGTCTTCTGCTCGAGTAGGTATAACCTCCACCCACCTAGATAAATAGTCTATTGCAAGAAGAATATATTCAAATCCTTGACTTTTAGGGAACGAACCCATAAAGTCAATGCCCCATGCATCGAATACATCACAAATGATCACTAGTTGCATAGGCATGTCATCTTTGGGACCAATAGTCCTTCCCATTTGCTTACAGATCGGGCACATCCTGACAAAATTGTAGGCATCCTTAAACAAGACTGACCAGTAAAATCCACATTGTAGTATCTTTTCAGTGATCCTCTTCTCAAAGTGATGTCCTCCTGCCTCCAAGGTATGGCAGAGATTGAGGACACTTGGGTATTTCGCCTGATGAATACATCTCCTCCATATACAATCCGATCCTTCGAGAAAAGGATCGAATCCTCCCAATGGTAGTGTCTGGCGTTCGACTTGAGTCAGTCGATTATGTTCTTGGGCCAATCATGGGTAACTTTCTTGGAGACAAGATAGTTAACCATGTCGGCATACCATGAGAGAGAATCAATAGCAGAAATTAACTTGTCTAGGAAGGTTTCACGGATAGATTCTGAATCAGGGATTTTATCTTGTTCAATCCGTGATAAATGATCAGCCACCACATTCTTTACTCCAGGTTTATCTTTAATCTCCAAATCAAATTCCTGAAGCAAGAGTATCCATCTGAGGAGATGTGCTTTTGCATCTTTTTTACCCATTAAGTATCGAGTGGCTGAGTGATCTTTGTATACTGTCTCCTTAGACCCTAGAAGTATAGATCAAAATTTCTCCAAAGCAAAGACCACTGCAAGCATTTCCTTTTCGATCACAGTATAACTTTTCTGAGCTAGATCTAAAACATTGCTTGCATAGTGAATAACATGCGGGATTCCATCTTTCCTTTATCCTAACACAACCCCCACGGCGAAGTCTGAAGCATTTGTCATGATCTCGAAGGGAAGAGACCAGTCGGGGGCTTGTAGGATGGGGGTCTCAATGGTTCTCTTTTTGAGTAACTCGAAGGCTTCAAGACACTTATGATCTACAAGGAACTCGGTGTCGTTCCCTAAGAGGTCAGCTAGCAGTTGTGCAATTTTAAAAAGAATCCTTAATAAATCTCCTACAAAATCCAAAATGCCCCAAAAAATACCGCACTTGTTTAATGTTGGTAGGTGGATCGAGTTTCTTGATCAAATCCACCTTGGCAAGATCAACCTTCATTACCTTCTCAAATTCGGCCATTTGACCCTTCAAAAGTCAACTTTTTACTTTGAATAATCTGATTGGGCCACGTGGCCCTTTCTGGTTGAGCCACGTGGCCCGGCTTCTTTGTCCTATCCGCCCATGCCCTGGTGATGAATCCACATTTCATCATCTTTATTCTATCATTTTGGCATAAAAAAACCTAGCAAATGCCTGTAAATAGCCTTAAATAGAGCATCTTAGCATTCATGCATGTGCATCCTATTAGTGTATAAAATACTATAATTAAAGCCAAAATTATAGAATAAATAAAAGAAAAGAAAAAGAATAAAATATTGTAAATATTTTATGACCCAAACCCTGAGACCTAGGCATCTTGATGAATAGGTCGACCAGGAATAAAGTAGGGGGAGATAAGGGTCAAATACCTATATTTATTAATTCATTCTTTATTCATTTTGGGACCTATTTTTGGTTCCACTTTTTATACATCAAATAAAGAAACTTTGTACATGAAAGTTGTAGCTATTTTATAAAGAAAAATACAAAATTGATTTCACTAAAAAATAATGTACAGATAAAAAGTTATGATCTGAATAAAAATCCAGAATCCCAACTTCCCAGACCTGTATCTCACAATTGAAAACTCCAAATGCCGCATACTCACCTTTAATTGTATATAGAATAAAATAAGCTATTTAATGGCGGTGGTTTCACATTTGGCGGAGCTACGGTTTGAAAGTTGAGTTTTGGACCCCTATTGTATACTTGTACAGATTAAAATATTCAATATATTCTTTATTTATTATTTTTGTATTTTTATATTTTTATAATGTCATAAATATTATTTATAATTTATATGTATATTGAAATCAGAATAAAAATGCAAAGAGAATTCAAAATATAAACATTTGTAAATAAAATACATAGATACCTTACCTATATAATACATACTTTTATTTTATTAAATGTACAAAATACATCAGAAAAATAAAATAAAAATATACTCATGTGTAAAAAAGTCTTTTATAATTTTATAAATAATAAACAAAAATAAATAAAATTAAAATATACCAAATAAAAATAGAATACTAAATTGTATAGGTATTATACCTATAAGGGCTAAAACGGTAACTTGTAAAAATAGACCTCATAAAAATAATTAAAAATCACTATAAAATAGTTTATAAAATTATAAACACTTTTTATTTTATAACCTAAACAAAATAATGCTATTTACTATTTTAAAATGATTTTAGAAATAATTTTTCCAGGTTTTTCCTGGTTGGTCCACGTGGACCAACCAGGAGGCTAGGAGAGTTGACCTCTGGTCAACTCTCTGACCCTAGTTACTGGGTTATGTCAGAAGTTGTGTTTTGACCCATGTTCACCCAATTTTCGAGGCCACTCCGTTGCTTATTTCATGATGGCGTCTTCTACGAAGTTGTTCCTCGATAATCGATGAATCACGCCGAGAGGTTTTTTCGACCTTAGGTCGTTGAATCGACCGATGCACCTCGGTCTTCGAGCCTCTCATCCATCTTTGAAAACCGACCTCCAAACCCCTTTGATCTTCGAACCGTCCTTTGGCCTGAGCTAATACCTCCGAGAGCTTCTGCTGGATCCCCTGTGACAGAGGGATGATCCGCAATCTTATCGAGGTGCATCACTAGCTCGCCGGTCGCGTTCCAAGCCACCTCCGGCCACTTGGCCGTCGAGGTCAGACCTTGGGTGTTTAACCCTCAAGGTTCTGTTTCTTCTATGTTTTTCTTGTATTTTTTTTGCTTTATCATCTTTCCAATAACATTAGGAATCTAATCCCTCTTTAATCCTTGACCGATACCATTCCATTCGCTTTCGTCGTCCACCTCACCGGAGCTAGCTCCGGTGAGCTCCTCCCTCTCGCACTTACACAGCCTATCACTGCTAGGTGAGGCGAGGCATTTTTCCCTCGCCTCCCTTAACTCGTTTGTGCAGGTACCAGGAACAAGGAGGCTCGCCTGGAGGCGATTTTGGAGATCGCCGAACCACCTGGTGCGCTCCACCTCCCTCGACGTCGTGGGGTTGCTCCTGGGGGTGCCGGCCTATTTTGACGCCTCAGGCGAGTCGAGAGGACCTGCAGAAGCAAGTAGGGACCCTCGGAGGAGATCCTAGGGCACGAAGGCTCGAGCTACGGTGGATTCAAAGTCGCCGAGCTCGAGTTCTTTGAGTGTTCTTCCAGACCCTTCATCGGCCGTTGGATCTTCCCCCGATCGTCCTGAGGTGCAGCCGCCGTCTGATTCGCTCGCCATCGGTCGTCCATCACCGCCAGATCATCTAATCGTGGCCGTCGCGTGCGAAGCGTCATCGGCAGCTCAGGCGTCGACGCGTGGCATTAGTGAAAGACTCAGACCCATCGGATCACCCCTCTTAGCTGGGTATTTTGCGAGCTTTGCCCCAGTAATTTTTGTAATAGTTTATTAATCTTTAAACTTTCATAGGCCGCTTGTTAATTTTGTAAGATTTGCTATTCACCCCCCCGTGGTTTGGACAATTACTCTGGAGTCCCCGCCAGGCGCGTGCTTAGCATGTGGCCCTGGCAATTTTGCAGGCGACCCAGGAGTTTCTCTTAATTAGGCATTAGTCCTCGAACTTTTTATTACAGTATTAAAATTTCTGGCCATTTTACAATTCAGTCCCTGAGCTTTTGTGGTATTAGATCCGTGCCCCTCCCAGGCGCGCGTGTAATTCACGGGAGCCTGGGAATTTTTGCAAGAAAGCCCTTGCGGCTTTTGGTTTTGTAGTTTGGCCCAGAAACGTTTTTGTTTCAGTTCAAACTTTTTGTGAAAATTGCAGGTGTATCCCTGGTTGTTTCAATATTTACATATCTGCCCCTACCAGGCCTTTAATTTTTTATGCTTGACGTAATTATTTGGAGCATCATTTTAACTCGAAAAATTCTAAAAATTTGAACTTAAGCTCCTGTTAACTGGTACTTCCACGCCTTATTTTTAGATTTTGATTTTATTTTATTTTTCTATTTATTAAAAATCAAAAACATGCTTTTTGCCTATTGTCTAACTTAGAAAATACCAAAAAATAGTAAAATACCTCTAAAAATTCCAAAAAAAATCCCTAGTGTGTATTTTAACCTCTTTTAGTGTCAATCCAAAAATCACTAAAAATCTCAAAAGGAAAACCTTAAAAATTCAAAAATACACAAAAACTTCAAAAAAATATACAAAATCAAAGAAAATCAGAAAAATATAAACTCAGTTTCTGTTTCTTCTACTTTTTAGTATCTTTATTTGAAAATTAGTTTGTAAAAATTTTGTGGATGTCTGACATTTTTAATTCCTATTTTACTCACATCCAGTCCATATTTCACTGTTTTCCTTTATTTCAGTATTTAAAAATACCAAAAACAGTTTGAAAAATACCCAAAAATCACATAAATAGTAATAAAATTATAAAAATACCAAAAAGATTTTATTTCTGATTTTTTGGCTATTTTATCATATTTTTATAAATATTTTATCACTCCTTGTATTACATTGTTTTTGTATTCCATTCTTGAAAAAGGAAAAAATGTAAAATATAAAATATAAAAATTAGAAATTTGAAAATCAAAATACAAAATTAAAAATTTAAAAAAACTAAAAATAAAAAAAATTTAAAAAAATTAATTAAAAACCCACAAAAATTCATTCATTGCATAGTGTAGACACACTTCACACACACACATTTGCTTGTGCACCTACCCTATTTGCTCCCTGTGTTCGAACTCTCTACATACTTGCTTGCTATACATTTTGTGCAGAGTTAAAAAAAATTTAACTCCACATTTATTTCTAATTATTGATCTGTAGTGTGGGTTAATTGTTGATTAGATACGTGATTCATTTGAGGGTCGCCACAGCGACGGTCGTCTCCGCCTTGTATGAGACACCATTTAGGCTCTCTTGAATTTCGTGTTTATCAAATGGCACCGTTGCCGGGGAGCAACAGCGCGTAGATTATTTTTGCTTGTGTTTATTGGTCTACCTTTACGGCTTTTATTTCTGCTTGTTTTATTTTCCTTATTTTTGATATATATTTTGAGCTGTCTAATCCCTCTTCTTTATTGACTCTGTGCGAGGTACCGTGGACCGAGGGAGGCGCGTCATTCGAGGCGCCGACGCACCCACGTGAAGTCGTCTTAGCCAGCCTAGCACCGAGGAGACGAGGAGAGAATTTTGAAGACCGCGCTCCACTTTAGTTGCATTTTCTTTCATTGCAGTTATTTTTGTAATTTTAAGTGAGAGAGAGACTATTTATTGTAATAATACAGGTACCCCCGGACATTTGACTTTCGAGCCTAACTTCCACGTGTTTGTACACCTAGGGGCTCGCCGCGGCTTTTCTCGCGTTTTTCTTCGCATTCTTTTTATTTTGTTTTGATTTTCGATTTTATTTATTTTGTGTGATTGAGCCCCTAGTTTTAGGATTGCTTGCGATAGACTAAGGCCAAACACCTAATATTTTGCATGCACCTATATTACGTCCTGGACTTAGTCAAAATTTAAACAGTTGATCATCACCTTCAATTCGTCGTGCCGCGAGCTCGCCCCGCAAAGCGCTTTCTCCTAAACTCAAGTGTGTTGAGCAGAGGAGGGGTGAGCCTAGACCGGACTCTAGGGTTAAGGATTGGTGGTCAACTTGTGGTTCTTTCCGCTAATAGCAATTTATGAACTTAGGGTGATTTCAACGGCTTTTGCATTTGCATATAGATAGGTTTCTATTCTGCTGAGCATCCTTGCATGTAAAGTGCTGGAGGCAAGGTGAGCATTTACGCTTTAGCATCCATCATTATTTGCCGCTTGCATTTCTTTTCTGACTCTCCCTCTGATTTTGCCAACCTAGGTGCTCAAAGGAATTGACTCCCCGATAGGATCGTGCATTTCCAGTAAAAATCCAAAAAAAAAGTGATAATCAATAAAATTGGGACTGCTAATTTTACTTGACCCTAAAACCGATCAAAAGAAAATCTTGTATTGGGGCGAGTAATCCCCTCATTGTCTTCGTTTTACATTGATCGCGCATACACTAAGGTTAGAGCCCAAAATCCCATTCAGCCCCCTAAGTGTTTGTGCAACTTTGGACTTCTCACCTAACTCTAAAACAGACAAGATAAAAAGACTGCTCTTTGCGGTCTCTACCGAGTTGAGTAGGTGAATTGAGGGTTTGTATTCTTTTCATTTTTGTATGTGATTGTTTTGTGTGTGTCCTAGATCATCTCTGCGCATTTGCGCCTTTTCTTCACTCTCTTGACTTGACCGTCGTGCTCTCTCGATCATTTCCTTTTGTTTTCGAGATGGATCCCTGGAGTGCATTATATCCGGACTTTGCGGACCCCTCGCTCGCTCCAGCCGATCCACCTCCCTTTTATCAGGAGGACCCACCTCCTATTTTTTCCGATTTTTGTACATACCTGCCCCAGCCACATTATCACGACTCGGACTTCTACCCACATCCACCCGAGTCTGACCTGATGGAGTCACCTCCCTCGATCTCTATGAGCGATATCTTGAATCGGATGACAAAGCGCATTGATTTGATGAATGATGATCTTTCTTTCTTGAGGAATAATCAGATTAATTCTCCTTTCGTCAGAAATACGGCTTCACTTGTAGGTGATCATGGGAGCTTGCAATCGCCAAAAATACAAAAAATGAGAAAAATGTAAAAATACAAAAAGAGTTCGGGAGACACTTGGTTGGTTCATATTGTGAGGAGAGAGTCCATTTGCCAGAGCCCTTGCCCACACATCCTTTCACACTTAGTCCCACCTTTGACCCCGAGGATGCCATTGTACAGACTGCTCTTGGCATGCCTCGTGTATATGCTGATTCCGACTTCCTCCCTTGTATGGAGGAAGTCCAAAAATTCAAAAAAATGTTATCTGAACCCAAGTGGTGGCTACTATTCATGAGATCATCCGTGCCCCACTTCAGCAGGCCATGACCCATATGTCTGCTCCTCCTCCCAAGAAGAGAAAGCGGAGGAGCAGATCTGAGCATCACATTCTGACCGTGGCCACTGCCCACGCCATCACACACCGTCCCATTCCCAAGAAGAAGAACACAACTACACCTTTCATCACTTGCACCCACTCTGACTACACTTGTGATCGCACTCTCCTGGACGGCGGTGCATCTATTAGCATATTACCCTTCTCACTGGTATAGTCTCTTCACTTAGGGCCTCTAAAGAAAACCAGGATGATCGTTCAGTTTGCTGATGGATCTATCAAGAGGCCGAAGGGTATCCTTGAAAACGCCGTCATTTCTATTCAGGGCACGAGTCACCATGTTGATTTTGTCATGTTGACCATGGAGACCTCCACATGGGTGCCATCTCCAATCATCCTGGGACGACCATTCCTCACCTCTGCGAGAGTCGTTATTGATTACGGATCAGGAGAGATTCGCTCCCGTCCTGTTGACGAGGGCGAAGTGGCAATCACCGCACCCACAGTTGACCAGAGACCTGCACCTGATGCACCTTCACCGATTATAGCTGACTCCGAGGCTTGTGACCGATCTGATGATACTAGAGATGCTTCCTTAGCGACCGTTGATGAGACCCTACGGATCCCCCGAAAGGGGAGGAAGTCGGAAAGCATAGACCTCGCGGTTCCCCCTCCTGGTGTGTGGCGATGTGTTGATGAAATCCAGAGTATTTATGTGATTGATCTAATTGAGCGGGGGGCAGATACCAAGACTATTGAGGATGTTTATGATGTTGCCCACTATTTTGAGAGACCTCATAAGGAAACGAGTGACCTAGGCAAGACTAGATAGGACGGGCCTGGTTTGACTACTTCCATTGATAAGTCCGTTAATGGTCCTTCACAAGTAAAGATGATTGAGGTCGGTTATGATGCTGCCATTTATTTTGATAGATTCAGACCTCTTGTTGAAGAAAGGATTCATGTGAGAGTCTTGAGGACGAACAGAGTTCGTATACTTCCACTGATGATTTCGTTCCTTTTGACTTTGATCTGGACGATCCCTCGCAGGACGACTCCGATTACACTTCTTCCGAGGATGATGAGTTTGTCCCATTCCACTTTGACATCTGCGAGACTTCCAAGGCCGGACCTAGTCATACTTCTTCCACTCACTCGTCTGTGCCTTCACACCATAGGACCACCAAGGGAGAACCTAGCCATACTGCTTCCATTGATCAGTTCGTCCCTTTCCGTTTCGATTCCACTGAGGGCCTTCACCGTGTCGACCCTGATCGGCTTCCGTCCTCTATGGACCCCGATGTCGACATACACCATACCAGATCTATCCCTCAGCGGTCTCGCAAGAAGGTTAGCTTTCGGCCTTCTTGATCATATGTACATCCACCTCTGTTGTACATTATCCTTTGTTCATCTCTTTCTATCTCCCGTTTTTGCTCGTCCACCCATTCTCGTGTTTGCCTTGCTTAGGATGTACTTTGTCCTAAGTATAGGGGGGTGGACGAGCCGAGTGTTCTTTCATCATTCCGTGTCATCACTCCTATCGTTGCCTATACTTAGGGCTTCTTTTACCCTAAGTATAGGGGGAGCGATGTGTACAATTCTCATGCTCTCATTTCTAGTCTCATCTCTTTTTCTTTTCTTCTTTTCTTCTTTTCCTTTTCTATTTTCTTTATCTATCAAAAAGGTGTCGGCCCTTGTAGACAGTTTTCCATACTTAGGACGTACTTTGTCCTAAGTATTGGGGGCGTGCACCTCGAGTTTCTCTATTTTTCGATCCTCTCCATTGTCTCCTCTTCTTGTCTATACTAGGGATATTTTACCCTAAGTATAGGGGGAGACAATCTAAGTACGATCTGTTCATTCCCACCCTTGACCCTCCCTGCTTTGTGTACAGTCTTCTATACTTAGGATTATTTGATCCTAAGTATAGGGGGGATGGTCAACTTCTCTTTCATTGATTCATCCATTCCTTTATTTATTTATTCTTTAGACTTGCCTATACTTAGTACGAGTTATGTCTTCTCTTTTCTCTCCGATCTATGAGGACATAGCTCAAGTTAAGTATAGGGGGGTCGTATATACTACGTATATACTTTAGCCATAACTCATACTTTCGTATTTTCCTAATAATATGGCTAATAATTCTTTAAAATTCATTAAAAATCCTTAATTAAAAGATGTGGTTATTCCTCAAATTCTTTTTGTATTTACTGATTAATAAATCAGGTGAAAATGTTTTTTGCAAAATGTTTGAAAAATAGTTTGAAAATCCTTGTGAACATTTATTGAAAACTATTTTGAAAATATTTTGTTACATGTTTTCAACCTTTGTAAAAATGTGTGGTTTGTAAAATTTATTTTCTTTGAGTGAAATAAAATGTTTGAAAAATGATTTGCAAATGGTTTGAAAAATGGTTGCAAAAATATTTGAAAAAAACCTATATATACTGTTTTGAAAGCCTTTGCAAAATGATTTTCAAATGAGTGAACATGTTTGTAAAAATGTTTGTAAAAATTATTTTGGACTATAGTTTTCAAAAATTGTGTGAAAAAGCTTGTGTCAAATAAGTCTGAGGAATACTTACATCTCACCAAAAGTTCACCAGTTGTATACATGTATAAAATTGATCACTTACCCTGTAAATTCTTAAAACCCACTTCTTGTTTATATAAGAAGCACTCCCGTATAAATATTTTAACCTAGATTTCAGCAAAAAAACTTTTTGCTTTCAAAAATCCCAAAAACATTTGCAAAATTAAAATCCAAAAACATTTGAAAAATCTTTTTGAAAAATACAAAAAATGCATATGCATCATCATCATCTTTTCAAAAATCCATAAAAAGTTCAAAATCTTTGAAAAGTGCATCACAAAAATATTTTCTGCGTTGCATTGCATGGCATGAGCATTTTTCGGATTGAGTTTGATAGTTGAACAAGTCTAAATAAAATCCGGAGATTGGAGCTTGATTGGACCTTAAAATCTACCTAATAACAGGAACCTTATAGGAACTGGGGTTGAGGTACTTTAGGTCTAGTTGACTTAATTCTTTGAGGATCATGAGACTTGGTTCAATGGATTCTTGACTGCCTAAGTAGAGTATTTCGAAGCACACGCACGACTCTTGTTGATAATGACCTAACTTGGACACCTGCACCTTTCACATGGCTCAACCCAGTTGGAGTGGTGAGGGGATTGGATTTGCCGGTATGAGACGCACACAAGTGGAAACATTTGTCCTCCTCTAGGGAGGGAAGTGCACCCCAACCCGTCCAGTGATAAGGAAGTCTAAAGACAGGAGTCTGTGGGTTGAGATAAAGCTTCAAAAGAGGGATAGTCTACTGGCTCAAGAGGGAAAACTCCTTATGTAAATGCTGTTGTATATAGTTTTTCAAAAAAAAAGTTCAGGCATGTACAAAAATAAAAAGCCTGCAAGTATGTACAAATGTTGTGAAGTCAATAAGCAAGCTTGAGTTCCAAAGTCATATCATGTGAGCCTGCAGTTGGATGACTTGACTACACTGGTCTTGCATCCCATGATAGGTAGCTACACTGGCTACCGTCCATTCTTCTCTTCACCCCCTCCTCTTGAGCTGGTTGCCACTTGAACTTAGAAGGGAATACCTAGCTCCTCAAGGATGGAGTTATTGGATTGGGGAATCATTAGTTGACGTACTGGAGAAGTCAGTCTCTTTATCATTCTAGTTGGGGAGGGCCACCATCACTTACACTGTACGAGTCAGATTCATAGTCATAAAAGTTTGCGTATGAGTTGAAGTATTTCTGACCTGGCTATTGAGGAGACTTGGACAGTGTTTTGGGATTCTCAAGGACTGTTGGATTTCAAATTCGGTTCTCATTAAGGTTCCGCCCGCACTAAAATTACAAAGGTCCGGCTTAAGCTCCAAACTTTGATTTTGTGAAGACAAGTTTGATAATCAAACAAAATCCAAGTTCTTCTTTTTCTTTTCTTTCTTTTTCTTTTTGCACTTATTACATAAGTGTTTGCTAGGGACTAGCAAAGGTAAAGTATAGGGGGATGATGAATCCACATTTCATCATCTTTATTCTATCATTTTGGCATCAAAAACCCTAGCAAATGCCTGTAAATAGCCTTAAATAGAGCATCTTAGCATTCATGCATGTGCATCCTATTAGTGTAGAAAATACTATAATTAAAGCCAAAATTATAGAATAAATAAAAGAAAAGAAAAAGAATAAAATATTGTAAATATTTTATGACCCAAACACCGAGACCTAGGCATCTTGATGAATAGGTCGACCAGGAATAAAGTAGGGGGAGATAAGGGTCAAATACCTATATTTATTAATTCATTCTTTATTCATTTTGGGACCTATTTTTGGTTCCACTTTTTTACATCAAATAAAGAAACTTTGTACATGAAAGTTGTAGTTAATTTTATAAAGAAAAATACAAAATTGATTTCACTAAAAAATAATGTACAGATAAAAAGTTATGATCTGAATAAAAATCCAGAATCCCAACTTCCCAGACCTGTATCTCACAACTGAAAACTCCAAATGCAGCATACTCACTTTAATTGTATATAGAATAAAATAAGCTATTTAACGACGGTGGTTTCGCATTTGGCGGAGCTACGGATTGAAAGTTGAGTTTTGGACCCCTATTGTATACTTGTACAGATTAAAATATTCAATATATTCTTTATTTATTATTTTTGTATTTTTATATTTTTATAATGTCGTAACTATTATTTATAATTTATATGTATATTGAAATCAGAATAAAAATGCAAAGAGAATTCAAAATAAAAACATTTGTAAATAAAATACATAGATACCTTACCTATATTTATACCTATATAATACATACTTTTATTTTATTAAATGTACAAAATACATCAGAAAAATAAAATAAAAATATACTCATGTGTATAAAAGTCTTTTATAATTTTATAAAATAATAAACAAAAATAAATAAAATTAAAATATACCAAATAAAAATAGAATACTAAATTGTATAGGTATTATACCTATAAGGGCTAAAATGGTAACTTGTAAAAATAGACCTCATAAAAATAATTAAAAATCACTATAAAATAGTTTATAAAATTATAAACACTTTTTATTTTATAACCTAAACAAAATAATGCTATTTACTATTTTAAAATGATTTTAGAAATAATTTTTCCAGGTTTTTTCCTGGTTGGTCCACGTGGACCAACCGGGGGGCTAGGAGAGTTGACCTCTGGTCAACTCTCTGACCCTAGGACTTGGGTTGTGTCAGAAGTTGTGTTTTGACCCATGTTCACCCAATTTTCGAGGCCACTCCGTTGCTTATTTCATGATGGCGTCTTCTACGAAGTTGTTCCTTGATAATCGACGAATCACGCCGAGAGGTTTTCGACCTTAGGGTCGTTGAATCGACCGATGCACCTCAGTCTTCGAGCCCTCTCATCCATCTTTCAAAACCAACCTCCAAACCCCCTTTGATCTTCGAACCGTCCTTTGGCCTGAGCCAATACCTCCGAGAGCTTCTGTTGGATCCCCTGTGACAGAGGGATGATCCGCAATCTTGTCGAGGTGCATCACTAGCTCGCCGGTCGCGTTCCAAGCCACCTCTGGCCACTTGGCTCGAGGTCAGACCTTGGGTGTTTAACCCTTGAGGTTCTGTTTCTTCTGTGTTTTTCTTGTATTTTTTTTGCTTTATCATCTTTCCAGTAACATTAGGAATCTAATCCCTCTTTAATCCTTGACCGATACCATTCCATTCGCTTTCGTCGTCCACCTCACCGGAGCTAGCTCCGGTGAGCTCCTAGCTCCGGTGAGCTCCTCCCTCTCACACTACACCGCCTATCACTGCTAGGTGAGGCGAGGCATTTTGCCCTCGCCTCCCTTAACTCGTTTGTGCATGTACCAGGAACAAGGAGGCTCGCCTGGAGGCGATTTTGGAGATCGCCGAACCACCTGGAGCGCTCCACCTCCCTCAACGTCGTGGGGTTGCTCCTGGGGGTGCCGGCCTATTTTGACGCCTCAGGCGAGTCGAGAGGACCTGCAGAAGCAAGTAGGGACCCTCGGAGGAGATCCTAGGGCACGGAGGCTCGAGCTACGACGCATTCAAAGTCGCTGAGCTCGAGTTCTTCGAGTGTTCTTCCTGACCCTTCATCGGCCGTTGGATCTTCCCCCGGTCGTCCTGAGGTGCAGCCGCCGTCCGATTCGCTCGCCATCGGCTGTCCATCACCGCCAGATCATCTAATCGTGGCCGTCGCGTGCGAAGCGTCATCGGCAGCTCAGGCGTCGACGCGTGGCATTAGTGAAAGACTCAGAGCCGTCGGATCGCCCCTCTTAGCTGGGTATTTTGCGAGCTTTGCCCCAGTAATTTTTGTAATAATTTATTAATCTTTAAACTTTCATAGGCCGCTTGTTAATTTTGTAAGATTTGCTATTCACCTCCCCGTGGTTTGGACAATTACTCTGGAGTCCCCGTCAGGCGCGTGCTTAGCACGTGGCCCTGGCAATTTTGCAGGCGACCCCAGGAGTTTCTCTTAATTAGGCATTAGTCCTCGAACTTTTTATTACAGTATTAAAATTTCTGGCCATTTTACAATTCAGTCCCCGAGCTTTTGTGGTATTACATCCGTGCCCCTCCCAGGCGTGTGTGTAACTCACGTGAGCCTGGGAATTTTTGCAAGAAAGCCCTTGCAACTTTTGGTTTTGTAGTTTGGCCCAGAAACTTTTTTGTTTCAGTTCAAACTTTTTGTGAAAATTGCAGGCGTATCCCTGGTTGTTTCAATATTTACATATCTGCCCCTGCTAGGCCTTTAATTTTTGTATGCTTGACGTAATTATTTGGAGCATCATTGTAACTAGAAAATTCTAAAAATTTAAACTTAAGCTCATGTTAACTGGTACTTCCACGCCCTATTTTTAGATTTTGATTTTATTTTTTTCTATTTATTAAAAACAAAAACATTCTTTTTGCCTACTGTCTAGCTTAGAAAATACCAAAAAATAGTAAAATACCTCTAAAAATTCCAAAAAACATCCCTAGTGTGTATTTTAACCTCTTTTAGTGTCAGTCCAAAAATCACTAAAAATCTCAAAAGGAAAACCTTAAAAATTCAAAAATACACAAAAACTTCAAAAAAAATATACAAAATCAAAGAAAACTCAGAAAAATATAAACTCAATTCCTGTTTCTTCTATTTTTTAGTTTCTTTATTTGAAATTTAGTTTGTAAAAATTTTGTGGATGTCTGACATTTTTAATTCCTATTTTACTCACAGCCAGTCCATATTTCACTGTTTTCCTTTATTCCAGTATTTAAAAATACCAAAAACAGTTTGAAAATACCCAAAAATCACAAAAATAGTAAAAAATTATAAAAATACCAAAAAGATTTTATTTCTGAATTTTTGGCTATTTTAGCATATTTTTATAAATATTTTATCACTCCTTGTATTACATTGTTTTTGTATTCCAATCTTGAAAAAGAAAAAAAATATAAAATATAAAAATATAAAAATCAGAAAACTGAAAATCAAAACACAAAATTAAAAATTAAAAAATTTAAAAAAATTAAAAAAATTAATTAAAAACCCACAAAAATTCATGCATTGCATAGTGTAGACACACTTTACACACACATTTGCTTGTGCACCTACCCTGTTTGCTCCCTGTGTTCGAACTCTCTGCATACTTGCTTGCTGTACATTTTGTGCAGAGTTAAAAATAAATTTTAACTCCACATTTATTTCTAATTGTTGATCTGTAGTGTGGGTTAATTGTTGATTAAATACATTTTATTGTGGGTCACCGCAACGACCTCGGTTGTCTCCACCTTGTGTGAGACATACTTTTTAGACCTACAATAATTCGTGTTTATCACCTGGACCATTGGATCTTCATCTTGATCCAACGGTCCGTTGATCGCCACGCATACCTCTTCTTCCCAGCTATCTGATCATTCCCATCTCTGATCCTCACCGCCCGCTTCCGCCTGCCTAAGAGCTCGACACATGTCGCTTTATGCACCTCACTATCACCTCCATCTCAGTCGTTCACTTCACCCATATTCTCCACCCTCTGATCGCCTGTAGCAAAGTCATCACCACCGTCCGCCAGTGCTCACTCCAGAGCACGACACATGGCACGCCCCTCGCCCTTTGATTGCGTCGCCTCAGACTCCATCACGACCGCTCTTTGACGCCTGATCCTCCACCGTTGGATCTCCAGATCCAACGGCCACAACATCATCACCTACCTCTGTCTTATCTCTCTCCCACGATCGCAAACTTGCACAATCGCCTCGTCCTTTCCATTTTCTCCATCTCCTCCAACTACCTCTTATCTCGCTAACCGCCTCACCACGTACCCCCATCATCCTTCATCTTCGCGAGTCATTCCTCAACCCACGAAGTACTTCCGCGCACTCCACATCTCCCACTAAAGTCACCATCACCATCATCAGAACCTCAACTACCTTACCAAATCTTCAAATACCCCCTCTCCTCTGCCGATCACGGTGTCCACCTTTATGCGGGGGGGCCCAGCCCTCCTCCATCTCCCTGTGACAGGGGGAGGCGGAGGATCGAGCGAAGACACCCATCCCCTCCGGTGTCGACTCGTCTTCCTCATGGCGGCGTCGCGGTGCTTCGAGCCCACCAAGATACTCCCCATAGTCGGGGGAGTTCAGCGATAGCCAGAAGTTCATTGGAACCTCGAGCCCAGACCTTGTTCCACCATATTCTCCAGGTAAGATCCCTCCGACCTCCTTTGCATTTTTCTTAACTTTTACTTAATTTCTTAGGTCACTACACCCATCTCCGGACCTCCGTTGGTCACCACTTGAGCTCCCCCTCATCTCCACCTTCCACGCGCTACAGTCCGAACACCTCTCCTTACCTTCACAACCCCAAACCACCACCTCCACCTTCTCCGCCCTCCGCGGCGGAGGAGCAACTGAGCTGTCGCCTTCTCCATTCACGAAGCTCTCAACTTCACCTCACCTCGCACGAACACCTTGCACTGTATGCTTTGGCTAGGCATTTAACCCTGCAGGTCGACAATCCTCCAATGGTCGGACCTTCATCGGAGCGATCTTCACAACTCCGCCACCGACACCTGAGCCCGACGACTTTAGTCCGAAGCCTTGGCGGCTTCCTCGAGCTCCCGGCTACCTCGGACGACCATCCATGGAGCTCCGAGGAGGACCACTGTGTCCGAGATGGAGCGGCGGAGCTGGAGATACTTCACCGAAGTTCGGATACCGCCACCCGCTACAGCCGGAGAGGAAAGTACATGCACCGTTGGATGCGCCTCTCTGGAGCACATCCAACGGTGGAGGAACTGCTACGTCGCCTATCAGCGGAGCTTCCCTATACCGTCAGATGTTGGAGATCTCACGGATCTTGATTCACCACGCGTCAACTTCCAAGGAGCTTCGAGCCTAATCACCAGACCAACAAGCGTGGACACCCCGAGCCTACGCGAGCTGCCTTAGAGCTTCGACCCATCCCGAGCCTACCAAAGCTACCCGAACCTCTTCCGAGCCTCCGACCCGTCCCGAGCCTAGAGAGCACGTGCGCAGCATGTGCTATCTGGGTAAATTGTAAGGAGGCCCCACCGACTTCTCCATTTTGCAGATAGGTCCTTATATCACGTGCCGACCATGTGCACAATATGTAATTTGCAGTTATGCCCTCGCAGGTTTCAAAAATTGCAAAAATGCCCCTGTGCGTGTGGGTTAATTTCAGGGAAGGTCCATAATTTTTCCATTTTTGCATTTTAGTCCCTCCCAAGGACCTATTTGTATTCATCTTTTCATGTTTTCTTTCATTTATGCCCTTGTCTTCTTTTATGCGTATCTTGGCTTCGTAACTCCGATTGAGTTTAATTTCAATTTCATTTCGAAGCTTGTTTGATGATCCTTCTAATGGCATGCTAAATTTTTATTTTAGACACAGTAATCTTGATGTATTATTTTATTAGCCATGTGTCTCTTAATGCTTAAACGGTTGCCTTGTTTAATTTGTCCATCAAATCTGTCATCTAAATTGAACCTGAAACTGACTCATTGTTACGTTTGCTCATCATCTTACTCTGATTAAGGGCATATTAATTCTTGCATTGCATTTCATCACATTTATTTGCATGATTAAAAATAAAATAAATTTTTTTTGCATGTTTCATATTTATTTTGATGCATTGTCTTCATTTTTTAGCATTGCTTGGCCTATTGATCTTTAACTCAACACTTAATAAATAGATAAAAATCTAGATAATCACCAGAGAGGCTCGTGTCCCTGAGTTCGACCTTGGTTTCTTACCAAGTAAAATAAATACGACCATTTAATTTCCTTGACATATCCAACTTAGATGGTTTCTGGTGAACCCAATTCAGCCTGCCTGTAATGACCTTTGAATGTTAATTTCGCATTATTAAAGGGTTGAATTCATGGTTCGTCAAATCGCACCGTTACCAGAGACACGGCTCATTTTTTGTATTATTTGGATTTTTTATTTATCTAATTAAGTGTTTCTTTTTTATAGATCAAGTTGTCAATTTGTCTTGCTTTATAAAATTTTCTTCTCGATCGATCTCTAACCATTGCTTTTGTGACAGGGCCCTTGATGATTCAAGGAGGCGAGGAGTAGGAGCTACCCGCTGTGAGGAGCCGCAGAAGCACGCTTGGAGCACGTCGAGAAGAAAGAAGAAAAAAATGTCACTTTGCATATCATGTTATTTTGTAATAATCGTCTTTTACAACGGTCTTCAATCGAAGACTTGCGAGTGTAATCGAACAATTGTGGTCGTATGGGGATCGTCCCCACTTGAGTGTCGACCTAGGACCAGGCACGTGGCTCTTCGAGCTTATTTCATCATTCGTATTTTTATGTGCTTATTCGTAGGTAGGACACACTAAAATGTAGACGCACATAATCTTGCTTCACTTAGCCAATTTTAATGGACATCCTTCCCCATTAATAGAAGCATGATTAGGTGCGGCTTTTTAATCGACTTGCATACATGATTTTTTTTGGTTTTTAAAACAACCCAAGTTTTCACGTATTTTCGCCAAGTCACTGCATGATTTCTCGCTTAGCTTAGATCTTGGTTTTTATCGAATACTGATTTTTCTTGGTTTCCCCTCCTAGCTTGATCACCTAGGTTAAAGGGAAAATGGGAATGAACGGTAGACGAGGATTGCTTGATTTTGTGCTCACCTTAGTTCAGTGATAACCTTAAATAATAACTGGGACTGTTAATTGCAAGTCAACCTCGAAATGGAGTAAAATATTGCTTTGGGAGAGCAACACCCTCGTTTACGCATTGATTTTTACTTGACACTTTTTCTGCGTAAAGATATAATGTTTTAATCACCAATAAAACTGACAAGATAATAAACCAACCTCGGCTGGTTTCATGTGTGAGTTGGTGAAATTGAAGGCTTTTGCTTGCTTGACTGAGCCATGTTTTCTCCAACACCCTTCCCTGAGCCTTAGTCACTCCATCCATCTCCGCAGATATCATCCACTCACTTGTATATTCTTCCTTCTTCTTCATTCACCTCGGGTCTCTCCCAACCTTAAATTTCCATCTTTATACTTAGGATAATCTCATCCTAAGTATAGGGGGGACCCAAGTCCCCGTGATTTTCTCTACTCATCTTTCCTTGCCTTTATCTTAGGTTATTTCTAACCTAAGTATAGGGGGAGCCCCTCTTAGCTCCAGTATATTTCTCTATATTTAAATGGACCTATGGACTTGTATCATTTAGTGCTATGATGACATAGCAAAGTTTAAGTATAGGGGTATACCGTATATACAGTATACTTACTTAGCTATAATCTGAAAATTTTGAAAAATTTAAAACTTTTTGGCTAAAGTAAAATCCTTTGAACTAAGTGGACTCAAATGTTTTCAACGACTTTTTTCTATATTACATTACACTATTTTTTAAAAATATTTTCGAAATTGATTTGAAAAATGAGTTTTCCTTGTTTTGAAAAAATCTTTTGAAAATATTTTGAAAATTTTTATTTGTTGACATGATTTTGAAATTTTCTCTCGTTTCAAGGAAAATTGAGTCTAACCAGTATTCTAACCTTCTATTAAAATTCCATAAAAATGAGAAAAATCCAAAAATCCTTTAAGAGTCATTAGTGACTACTTAGCCCAAATAAGTAGCCGCATTCAGTGAGGGTTCGCCCTTAGCAGATTGGATGGTTTAGAGGACATCGCGTAAGGCCCCGTCCTCAAGTAACAGGCTCCGGCCTGTACATACATCCATACTGGCTGAATGTAGATGCATCTACTTTAATTGAGTTTACGCAGTCCTATAATCTCTTGAAGCTTTAAAAAAATATGTGTTTTTGAATGAAGGAGTTGGATTAATCCTTTATATTCACACTTTCACCCGGGATCTGAAATGTTCAAGAAAACTCAGTTTGTGAGGACTTGAGATTTTAGGTTAACCAGCCTTGGCCATCAGGGTCTTAGACTTAATCATCCACATTCCCCTAGGTTTCTAGATTTTGCATGCTATATTTCATGCTTAGTCTCAGACAATAAGAATATGATCAGCACATCACATGCACAACTACAGTTCCGATGAGATGAGTTGACTTTTCACTTGAGGGATTGGGATGAGGGATTCGAGTCTGGACTCGATCTAATGATGCTCGAGGATGGATAAAATCTTTGAAGGCTTCATGAAACCTGAGTGTCAGCAATCTTAGCCAGTATGAGAACTTGGTTCTTGTTCTATCTCTTGACATTAATCAAAGTGCCAGGGTGTGAAATAAATAAAAATTGTTGATCAGTGTGTGCCAACTCTTGGTAAAAGCAGTGGAGCTAGCCAAAATACTACAAATAAATGAAATGTCAAAGAAAAGCTCTCATTCCACAAAGTTACATATCAAAGAGCTTCCACCAAAGGCGAGCGCTCCCAAACAGTTCAAAGTGTCCACTTGGACCACCGCTATTAGGACCAGGAGTCGGTCTTGCACCAAAAAAGTGCTATGCATCGTAAATGCTACAAGTCTGGGTGTCGAAGGTACGATAGGTACTCAAGACACACCCTGGTGTATTCCCAGGAAAACAAGTGCAGACGGCTCCAACTTCTCTTGACAGACGCACTGATCAACACCAAATAAATGTGTTGCGTAAAAAGGCACTAGAGAGAATCCTTGTTCCAATGAGAGGGAGAGAAGAAATGACACAATCCCATGCCCTCCATTACTGGCCTTCCATCTACATTTTCTAAGTCTGACAACTAAAGAGTCGGTGGACTGAATGCAAGATTTGATTTATTCCCTAGTGTTGAGGATTGGGTCCTTAGGATAGTTCTTCAGACCAAGACTTTGGGTGAAGTTTTGACTCTACTCTCGTGAACACAGTCAACATTAAATGTCATATCCTTAGTCTATAAGTACATCAGAGAGAGTCTGGAAAATTAGAGGAATTGGGTGCCTCTTGATTAAGGCTGAGTTGAGTTCAAAAATTTTGGACCTCTAAAGTTGAGTGGACTTGAACAGATTGGATCCTGTACTCACATGCACAAGGGATTAAACCAATTTATTCAATCTCTTTGATGCCCGAGGACGAGCATAATTTAAATATAGGGGTGATGAAACTCGATTTCATCATCTTTATTTGCCCATTTTAAGCCCCTTGCTTAATTGTGTGTCAATAAAATCCAGATAATGTCTTGTAATTATCAAAGTCTTGAATAAATTAAAAAATCACAAAAAAATGTCAAAATTAAAAGCCATGGTGTTTTTAACCTTAAAAATACCCCTAAAAATATTTTGTCTTCAGTTGACCTCATCTCCATTTTTGGTCAACATGAAACTTGTAGATCTCATTGAGGTCTACAACTTTAATGTTTTGAGTTTTCTCAAATTCGGTCATTTGACCCTTCAAAAGTCAACTTTTTACTTTGAATAATCTGATTGGGCCACGTGGCCCTTTCTGGTTGCGCCACGTGGCCCGTCTTCTTTGTCCTATCCACCCGTTCCCTGGACTATTGGATCTTCATCTTGATACAACGGTCCGTTGATCGCCACACATACCTCTTCTTCCCAGCCGTCTGATCATTCCCATCTCTGATCCTCACCACCCGCTTCTGCCTGCCTAAGAGCTCGACACGTGTCGCTTTGTGCACCTCACGATCACCTCCATCTCAGTCGTTCACTTCACCCATATTCTCCACCATCTGATCGCATGTAGCATAGTCATCACCACCGTCCGTCGGTGCTCACTCCAGAGCATGACACATGGCATGCCCCTCACCCTTTGATCGTGTTGCCTCAGACTCCATCACGACCGCTCTTTGATGCTTGATCCTCCACCGTTGGATCTCCAGATCCAACGACCATAGCAATGTCACCTACCTCCGGCTTATCTCTCTCCCACGATCACAGACTCGCACAACCGCCTCGTCCTTTCCATTTTCTCCATCTCATCCGAGTACCTCTTATCTCACTAATCGCCTCACCACGTACCCCCATCATCCTTCATCATCGCGAGTCATCCCTCAACCCACGAAGTACTTCTGCGCACTCCACATCTCCCACTAAAGTCACCATCACCATCATCAGAACCTCAACTACCAAATCTTCAAATACCCCCCCTCCTTCGATGATCACGGAGTCCACCTTTATGCGGGGGGAGGAACAGCCCTCCTCCATCTCCCTGTGACAGGGGGAGGCGGAGGATCGAGCGAAGACGATCCATCCCCTCCGGTGTTGACCCGCCGACCTCCATGGCGGTGTCATGGTGCTTCGAGCTTGGCAAGCTTCTCCCCGTAGCCGGGGGAGTTCAGCGATGACCAGAGGTTCATTGGAACCTCGAGCCCAGACCTCGTTCCGCCATATTCTCCAGGTAAGATCCCTCCGACATCCTTTGCATTTTTCTTAACTTTTTACTTAATTTCTCAGGTCACTACACCCATCTCCGACCTCCGTTGGTCACCACTTGAGCTCTGCCTCATCCCTACCTTCCACGCGCTACATTCCGAACACCTCTCCTTACCTTCACAACCCCAAACCACCACCTCCACCTTCTCCGCCATCCACGGCGGAGGAGCAACTGAGTTGCCGCCTTCTCCATTCACGAAGCTCTCACTTCACCTCACCTTGCACAAACACATTGCACTGTATGCTTCGGCTAGGCATTTAACCCTGCAGGTCGGCAAATCCTCCAATGGTCGGACCTTCACCGGAGCGATCTTCATCAACTCTGTCACCGACACTTGAGCCCCGATGACTTTAGTCTGAAGCCTTGGCGGCTTCCTCGAGCTCTCGGCTACCTCGACGACCGTCCAAGGAGCTCCGAGGAGGACCACTGTGTCCGAGATGGAGCGGCGGAGCTGGAGCTACTACGCTGGAGTTCGGATACCGCCGCCCTCTACAGCCAGAGAGGAAGGTACAGGCACCGTTGGATGCGCCTCTCTGGAGCACATCCAATGGTGGAGGAACAGCCACGTCGCCTATCAGCGGAGCTTCCCTATACCGTCGGATGTTGGAGATCTCACGGATCTTGATTCGCCACACGTCAACTTCCAAGGAGCTCCGAGCCTAATCACCAGACCAACAGGCGTGGACACCCCGAGCCTACACCAAGCCGCCTCAGAGCTTCGACCCATCCCGAGCCTGCCGAAGCTACCCGAACCTCTTCCGAGCCTCCGACCCGTTGATGAACGTGAAATTCGCCTTTTTAATAATGTGAGATTGTCGTAGTATAGGAGGCAAATTCGGTTCGTCAAAAACCACAATCTGTGAATTTTGTAGAATATTTTTACTTGGCAAGTCTACCAGGTCGAATACAGGGACATGGCTACTTAATTTATTTATCGAATTTCAATTTAGGAAGCTCAAGTGTGAATTAATTTTAATTTCAAGTCCACATGATGCACTATGCAATTTAAAATGCAATATTAAGATGCATGCAATTTTTAGTCGGTTTTTATGCAATTATAAAGTGATGGATGAGCAAATATGCGAGGTTACATGTATGCTAAATAAAAGGATACAAATATACCTGACAATTATGAGCATCATAATAAAAATAGAAATCAGAGTCAATTTGATCACAACGTGAAAAGCGGTCATCAAATCCAAGCAAGAACAGGAAGAGCAGTGTCTCATTTTTCACATAGAAAATCACTTCAATTAAAACAGTGGCAAATGAGAAAATTAAAAATGTTAAGATGTAGAGGACAAAACAAGGATTAAAACGACACTAAAATCATGCAATTTGGACCTACGATGCTCAAGTTATGAAGAAAACAATGTAGGGGCATAATTGTAATAAAAATACAAAAAATAAAAGGATAAATATTGCATTTAGGTCCCTAGAGGGACCAAAATGCAAATACCAAAAATCGCCTGGGCCCCTGTGTAATTTTTCCATTCGCGCGGGGGTCTTTTTGCAATTTCTAGAGAGTTGGAGGGCTTCCCTATAAAATACCCAGGAACGTACGTGATGCACGTGCCTGGGGACCAAAATGCAAATAGAAGATCTTCCGGGGTCTTTCGCGTAAATTACCCAGCACCCCACGTGTTGTAAACGTGAGATACTAGGCTCAGGACGACCCTCAAGTTTGGGCCACGTGACAGCAATTGGGGGCTCGGATCGAAGTTCGGCAGACCCGAGGCTGGTGGGTCGGTTAGAGGCTAGGCATGCCCACGTGTCACCATTACAACCGTCCTATCTAGATGATCGGACGATACCTGCTCTTTGTGCTCCTCCGCAGGTCACCGGAGAAGGCGGGGCTCCCGCAACCTGCCCTTGGCTCCTCTGCGCTCCAAGTCATCCACCGGAGGTCAAGGAAGATTAATAGTCGGCTGGCGAAGATCCTGGATGCCTGGCGAGGCTCCGATGATAATCAGAGCTGGAGTTCCTTGTAACCTCGTTGGAGGAGACCAGCCCGAAGGAGCACTGATTCCTTCTTTGGCCAATCAAAGTTCCTGCAGCATTAGTCTATAGCCAAAGCAGGTGCGTGGGTGTGTGAGTGTTTTGTGAGGTGAGTGGTGGCCCTGGGGTGGCTGGAGGTGGTGGCTAGTGCTCCTCCTCCAGCGAAGTGGAGGAGGAGATGGATCAGAGCGGATGGGGTTCTGGAGAAGGAGAGGATGGTCGGCGAAGACGAGGGAGGTGTTGCGAAGCTCGTAGGAGGATCAAATGGTGGTGGAATGATGTGTAGACGAAGGAAAAATAGGGGGAAAATCAAAGAAAAAGGAGGAGGAAGGAGACCTCGTCGAAGAGGGTGGTCCGGTGGGTGTAGCTACTTGGGCTAAGGCTCGAATGAGCCTCGGGGTCGTTGCCCAGCTGGTCAGCAGGGCCAGCGAGCTCGACGGAGCCTGGTGGCATCTGCGGCACGGCCATTTGGATGTGGGTCGACACCGGGCGAGAAGCCTTTATCGCCTCGACGCCCCTCCTGCTCCGCTGTCATCGGAGGGGCAGGGGAGACTGGGCTTATGCCCAAAATGGTGGACGCCGATATAGGGCGGTGGAGATGGAGACTTATATAGGAGGGGTGGTTCTGCCGTTATGAGGTGGTGAGGGTGCTTGAACGGCTGATTGATGGCGGGTGAGTAACGGAGGAGGAAGGTTGGGGGTTACGCGAGGATGACGGAGGGAAGGGCTTCGTGGATGCGAAGTTGTGGAGCGCGAGGGTGAATGTAGCATGCTCTAAAATAGGAAGGGCGAGACGGGGCGACAAGGCGTAACGCCTGGGGAGGAAGGCGTCTGGAGGAGGATGATGAGAGGGAGCCGTTGGATCTTTGATCCAACGGTTGGGATAAAGCTGAACGGAGGGTGACGATCAGATCAGAGGATCTGATGGTATGGTTGTGAGTTAGGCACTCGTGGATGGTTGAGATTGGATCTGGAGGTCAGATCCGAGGGCTAGGAGCGAAGCGTGTGTGTGGTGATGATGAGATGGCGGGCGTGATCGTACGGTGGAAAAGAATGGGGTGACGTGGAGGCTTGAGGGGCGTAGGATGAGAGATCGATCCAACGGCTGTAAAAGAGGCGCTAAGTAGCACCAGGGATCTGATCTGGAGATGGACCCGAGGGCTGGAATTGAGGCGGATTTGGGCGGTCTAGATCGAGGTGGAGGTTGAAGATCAGACGGCTAGGGATGATCCAGGTGACAGAAGGATAGGCGGCCACGTGGTCGGCCAAGAGGGCGCCACGTGGCCCAATCAGAAAAAATCAGAATGTAAATACAAAGATAAATACAAAATAAATAGTTAGAGGCAAAATTAGGAAAAAGTCTAAACATGAAAGTTGCTCGTCTCGATGAGATCTACAATTTTCATGTTGGCCAAAAAGCCAAAAGAGGTCATTTGTACAAAACGTATTTTTGGGGGTATTTTTAAGGGGATAAAAACATTGGCTTGTATCATTGAATTGTTTTTGTATTTTTTTAGTCTTTTTAATGGTCAGTAATTTATAGACAATTTGTCTACCTAATTTATTGAAGATAAAATAAATACAAGAAAAATAAGAGAAATTAAATACAATAATTTAATGGTAAATTATACACAATATAATACAGGATAAAAATAAAGAATTGAAGATGATTTTTATCGGTTTAGTCAAGACAGGGGTTTAATTTGCGGCTTTTAGCATGATGGATACGAGATTCATCATACCCCTATACTTAAACCATGCTCGTCCTCCAGCATCTAAAGAATGAAGGAGTCGGATTAATTCCTGACAGTGTGCGTGAAGATTCCAAGGCTCGATCTTTCGAAGACCCTTGACCTTAGTGATCTTAAAATTCTGGGTTTATCCAAGCCTTAGTCAGAAGGAATCCAACTTCTCTAATTATCAGACTCTCTTTTTGTACATATAGTATAAGGATATGAAATTTAGTAACTGCATTTTATGAGAGTCGAGTTGATGCATCACTCAAAGTTCCAGTCCCAAAGACTCTCCTCTAGACCTAATCCTCAATACTAGGGAATAAGTCTATTCTTGCTTCAGTCAACCGTCTCATTAGTTTGTCAGACTTGAAATGTTGATGGACGGCCAGATGATGGAGGTAATGGGATTGTGTCTATTTTTCTCACCCTTACATTGAAAGAAGGGGCCTCTCGAGTGCCTTTTACTCAACACATGTAAATTTTTATAGTGTTGATCAATGTGTCCGTTAAGAGAGTTGGAGTCGTCTGCACTTGTTCTCTGGGAGTACACCGGGGTGTGTCTTTTCTGAGTATCTAAGATACCTTCGACACCCATACTTGTATCGCTTACGATGCAGAGCCTTTTTTGTGGTGTCATCCTGACTCCTTGGTCCTAATTAGCGCTTGGTCCAAGTGGACACTTTGAAAATGTTTGGGAGCGCTCGCCATTGGTGGAAGCTTATTTGTAATTTGACTTTGGTATTTAGAGTTTTTTCTTTGACATTTCTTTTCTTTTGTTGGCTAGCTCCACTGCTTTTACCAAAAGTTGGCGCACATTGATCAACAATTTCCATTAAGTTTCATCACACCCTGGCACATAGGTAAATATCAAAGAGATAGCATATGAATCTTGTTCACATACTGGCTAGGGTTTTGCTAACACTCAGGTCTTTTGAAGCCTTCATTAACTTTATCCCATCCTCGAATATCATTAGATTGGATCCAAACTCAAATCTCTGGTCCTAGTTCCTCAAGTGATATCTCAACTCATCTCATCAATCATGCAGTTGTGGAAGTGACTGTACTGATCATATTTTTCTTGAAGGTAGAGATAAAGAGTGCAATATAGCGCTCAAATCTTTCAAACCAGGGAAGTGTGGATATTTAAGCTTAAAAACCCTAATGACTAAAGCATGTTAACTCAGACTCTCAAGATCACAGAAATCCAGTGTCCTCAAAATCCTCAAGCCTTGAGTGAGTGTGAATGTGTCAGGAATACACCAACTCCTTAGTTAGTGATTTTTGTGTGATTTTTGACTTTTTATGGGTTTTAATTTTGATTTTTTTTAATTCTTTGGAGAGACAATGACTGGCTCAGGCTCAAATGAATAAAAGTATCCACTCTCATCCAGTATGGGTGTAAGTACGGGTCGATAAACAGACCCGTGATCCTTAAGGACGGAGCCATATACGGTGTCCTCTAAACCACCCACTCTGCTAAGGGAGACCTGGTTCCCTCACTGAAAGTGTCTACTAAGCCTAGTAGTCAGAGTCAAATTCCAAGAAGGGTTTTTTATTTTTTAATTTTTTTTGAATACAAATATTTACAAAAATTAATCCCTTAATTTTAATAAACAATTTTTACAAGGTTTTTACAACACTCAGCTCACAAGTTTACCAGAACCCAGCCCGAAAACAAAATTTAAAAAGTTTTAAAAGCACGAGCTAAGGCTAAAGTAAATATACAGTAATATATGGTATACCCCCCTATACTAAAATTTTGCTATGTCCTCATAGCACAAGTGCCATGAAGCCAAGGCTTGATTCAAATATAGTGTGATATAGCGGAACTGAGGAGGAAGATCCTCCTATACTTAGGTCAAATTCAACCTAAGTACAAGAAGACAATATGATGGAGGGATGAGCAGGCAGGTTCCCCCTATACTTAGGCTACAAATAGCCTAAGTAAGGTCTGAATTAGGGGAGGAGAGTGTTCTATGATACAGGGGTGAGGGGGAGAGGGTTCGTGAAATATACAGAGAGAGAGAGAGACAGAGAGAGAGTAAAATATACAGGGGGGAAGGGAGATGGGGTGAGGTGAGTGTGTATGTGCAAGAGTGTGTGTATGGGGGGGAGGTAGATCATCAAGTGATCTACTTTTTTTGTACAACATGCAAAACTGAAAATAAATATGCAGATGCAAGTTTTTTTTACAATATGCAATGCAATCTGACTGATAAAAATCCTCAAATTCCTTCACAATATCTTTTGCGGCCTTTTCAGCGGAAGCTCCCGACTTCACGCCTCCATGAGGATCAAGCATCCTCGATCATCATGGACCCTGCCACAAAAGATAAACGTTAGAATACTCAGAGAAATTAAATCAGCAAATAAGATGCAAAAAATGATGCATGAAATGGGGACCTGAAATATTTGAAATTAATCAACAAATAAAATCAAAATCCAATAATTAAGTTAAGCTGTGTCCCCGGCAACGGCGCCGTTTGATGAACGTGAAATTCGCCTCTTTAATAATGTGATATTGTCGTAGTATAGGAGACAATTTCGGTTCGTCAAAAACCACAATCTGTGAATGTTGTGGAATATTTTTACTTGGCAAGTATACCAAGGTCGAACACAGGGACACGGCTACTTAATTTATTTATCGAATTTCAATTCAGGAAGCTCAAGTGTGAATCAATTTCAATTTCAAGTCCACATGATGCACTATGCAATTTAAAATGCAATACTAAGATGCATGCAATTTTTAGTCGGTTTTTATGCAATTATAAAGTGATGGATGAGCAAATATGTGAGGTTACTTGTATGCTAAATAAAAGGATACAAATATACCTGACAATTATGAGCATCATAATAAAAATAGAAATCAGAGTCAATTTGATCACAACGTGAAAAGCAGTCATCAAATCCAAGCAAGAACAAGAAGAGTAGCGTCTCATTTTTCACATAGAAAATCACTTCAATTAAAACAGTAGCAAATGAGAAAATTAAACTTGTTAAGATGTAGAGGACAAAACAAGGATCAAAACGACACTAAAATCATGCAATTTGGACCTACGATGCTCAAGTTATGAAGAAAACAATGCAGGGTCATAATTGTAATAAAAATACAAGAAAATAAAAGGATAAATATTGCATTTAGGTCCTTGGAGACCTAAATGCAAATACCAAAAATTGTCTGGGCCCCTGTGTAATTTTTCCATGCATGCGGGGGTCTTATCGCAATTTCCAGAGAGTTGGAGGGCTTCCCTGTAAAATACCCAGGCACGCACGTCACGTGCCTGGGGACCAAAATGCAAATAGAAGATCTTTCAGGGTCTTTTACGTAAATTACCCAGCACCCCACGTGTTGTGCACGTGAGATACTAGGCTCGGGACGGCCTTCAGGTTCGGGCCACATGGCAGCAATTAGGGGCTCGGATCGAGGTTCGGCTGACCCGAGGCTGGTGGGTCGGTTAGAGGCTAGGCATGCCCACGTGTCACCATTACAACCGTCCAATCCATATGATCGGACGGTACCTGCTCTTCATGCTCCTCCGCAGGTCACCGGAGAAGGCGGGGCTCTGGCGACCTGCCCTTGGCACCTCCGCGCTCCAAGTCGTCCACCGGAGGTCGAGGAAGATTAATAGTCAGCTGGCGAAGATCCTGGATGCTTGGCGAGGCTCCGATGATAATCAGAGCTGGAGTTCCTTGTAACCTCGTCGGAGGAGACCAGTCCGAAGGAGCACCGATTCCTTCTCTGGCCAATCAAAGTTCCTGCAGCGTTAGTCTATAGCCGAAGCAAGTGCGTGGGTGCGTGAGTGTTTTGTGAGGTGAGTGGTGGCCCTGGGGTGGCTGGAGGTGGAGGCCAGTGCTCCTCCTCCGGCGAAGTGGAGGAGGAGATGGGTCGGAGCGGATGGGGTTCTAGAGAAGGAGAGGATAGTCGGCGAAGACGAGGGAGTCATTGCGAAGCTCGTAGGAGGATCAAATGGTGGTGGAGTGAAGTGTAGACAGAGGAAAAATTGGGGGAAATCAAAGAAAAAAGAGGAGAAAGGAGACCTCATCGGAGAGGGTGGTCCGGTGGCTGTAGCTGCTTGGGCTGAGGCTCGAATGAGCCTCGGGGTCGTTTCCCACCTGGCAGCAGGGCCAGCGAGCTCGGCGGAGCCTGGTGGCGTCCGCGGCACGGCCATTTGGCTGTGGATCAACACCGGGCGAGAAGCCTTTATCGCCTCGACGCACCGCCCGCTCCGTTGTCACCAGAGGGGCGGGGGAGACTGGGCTTATGCCCAATATGGTGGACACCGATATAGGGCGGTGGAGGTGGCGATTTATAGGAGGGGGGTTCTGCCGTTATGAGGTGGTGAGGGTGCTTGAGCGGCTAATTGATGGCGGGTGAGTAATGGAGGAGGAAGGTTGGGGGTTACGCGAGGATGACAGAGGGAAGGGCTTTGTGGATGCGAAGTTGTGGAGCGCGGGGGTGAATGTAGCGTGCTCTAAAATAGGAAGGGCAAGATGGGGTGACAAGGCGTAACGCCTGGGGAGGAAGGCGTCTGGAGGAGGAAGATATGAGGGAGTCGTTGGATCTTTGATCCAACAGTTGGGATAAAGCTGAACGGAGGGCGACGATCAGATCAGAGGATCTGATCGTATGGCTGAGTTAGGCACTCGTGGATGGTTGAGATTGGATCTGGAGGTCAGATCCGAGGGCTAGGAGCGAAGCGGGGCTGTGCGGTGATGATGAGATGGCGGGCTTGATCGTACGGTGGAAAAGAATGGGGTGACGTGGAGGCTTGAGGGGCGTAGGATGAGAGATCGATCCAACAGTTGTAGAAGAGGCGCTAAGTAGCGGTGGGGATCTGATCTGGAGACGGATCTGAGGGCTGGAATTGAGGCGGGTTTGGGTAGTCTAGATCGAGGTGGAGGTTGAAGATCATACGGGTAGGGATGAGGCAGGTGGCAGAAGGAGACACGGCCACGTGGACGGCCAAGAGGGCGCCATGTGGCCCAATCAGACAAAATCAGAATGTAAATACAAAGATAAATACAAAATAAATAGTTAGAGGCAAAATTAGGAAAAAGTCAAAACATGAAAGTTGCTCGTCTCGATGAGATCTAAAACTTTTATGTTGGCCAAAAAGCCAAAAGAGGTCATTTGTATAAAACGTATTTTTGGGGGTATTTTTAAGGGGATAAAAACACCGGCTTTTATCTTTGAATTGTTTTTGTATTTTTTTAATCTTTTTAATGGTCAGTGATTTATAGACAATTTATCTACCTAATTTATTGAAGATAAAATAAATACAAAAAATTAAGAGAAATGAAATACAATAATTTAATGGTAAATTATACACAATATAATACAGGATAAAAATAAAGAATTGAAGATGATTTTTATTGGTTTAGTCAAGACAGGGGTTTAATTTGCTACTTTTAGCATGATGGATACGAGCCCGTCCCGAGCCTAGAGAGCATGTGTGCAGCACGTGCTATCTGGGTAAATTGTAAGGAGGCCTCGCCGACTTCTCCATTTTGCACACAGGTCCTTATATCACGTTTATATGCGCAGTGGGTAATTTGCAGTTATGCCCTTGCTGGTTTCAATAATTACAAAAATGCCCCTGTGCGTGTGGGTTATTTACAGGGAAGGTCCCATACTTTTTCATATTTTCATTTTAGTCCCTCCTAGGGACCTGTTTGTATTTATCTTTTCATGTTTTCTTTCATTTATGCCCTTGTCTTCTTTTATGCGTATCTTGAGCTTTGTAACTATGATTGAGTTGATTTAAATTTCATTTCAAAGCTTGTTTGATGATCATTCTAATGGCATGCTAAATTTTTATTTTGGACACAGTACTCTTGGTGTATTACTTTATTAGCCATGTGTCTCTTAATGCTTAAACTGTTGCCTTGTTTAATTTGTCCATCAAATCTGTCATCTAAATTGAACCTGAAATTGACTCATTGTTATGTTTGCTCATCATCTTACTCTGATTTAGGGCATATTAATTCTTGCATTGCATTTCATCACATTTATTTTCATGATTAAAAATAAAATAAAATAAATTTGCATGTTTCATATTTATTTTGATGCATTGTCTTCATCTTTTAGCATTGCTTGGCCTATTGATCTTTAACTCAACACTTAATAAATAGATAAAAATCTGGATAATCACAAGAGAGGCTCATGTCCCTGATTTCGACCTTGGTTTCTTGCCAAGTAAAATAAATACGACCATCTGATTTCCTTGACATATCCAACTTAGATGGTTTTTGGTGAACCCAATTCAACCCGCCTGCAATGACCTTTGAATGTTAATTCCGCATTATTAAAGGGTTGAATTCACGGTTCGTCAGTGCCCCAACACGATGCCCTCTTTTACCATGAAATGGCTTTTCTTTTAAGAGAGCACCATATTCATTTCCCTACATTTCTTGAGGACTCGATCCAGGTGTGCTAGGCAAGCATCGAATGAATCACCATAGACCAAGAAGTCATCCATGAAAACTTCCATGAAATCTCCCACCATTTCGGCAAAAACTGCAATCATGCAACGCTGAAAGGTGCCGAGGGCATTACATCACCCAAAAGGCATGAACTTGAATGCATAAGTGCTGAAAGGACATGTGAAAGTAGTCTATTCCTGGTCCTCAGGGGCGATGGCTGCCTGATTGTAGCCCGAGTACCAGTCTAAGAAACAGAAGTATTCACTTCCTGTCAATCTCTCCAAAATTTGATAAATAAAGGGAAGCGGGAAGTGATCCTTCTTCATTGCGGCATTCAAGCGCCTATAATCCACACGGACGTGCCACGACATGAGTACCAGAGTCGTGATCTCTTCTCCCTCCTCGTTGGTGAAAATCTGAAGTCCCGACTTTTTCCGGACGATGTGCAAAGGCGACACCCACTTGGAGTCTGAGATGGGATAAATGAAACCAGCCTTACACCATTTTTCGATCTTAGTCTTAACAACTTCCCATAAATTTGGATTCAACCTACGTTGGCATTCACAGGAGGGTTTAGCATTATCCTCAAGGTAAATATGGTGTGAACAAAAGGTTGGGTTAATCCCTTGAAGATCCGGCAATCTCCTTCCTATAGCCTTGCAAATGTTCTCTAAGACTTTAAGTAGGAGGATTTTCTACTCTTCTATCAGATGTGAACTGATGATGACAGGAAACTGACCCTTATTTCTCGCAAGAAAGGCATACTTAAGAGTAGGGGGTGATGTTTTGAGCTCAGGTAAGTCTGTATCATTCACAAAATCTGGCTCTATCATTACTGATTCTGGTTGTGATGTGGATGGTTCCTATGTAACATTATCTGCCACCATCTTAATTATTTCGGGGATCGGATAGCTAAAGATACAATGTGATTTGGCAAATGCCATGTCCGATCTGTTTACCTCACTCCGGGATTGTCCAGAAAGAGAATGAACTAATAGGTCAAGAGGGACCTCTAAGTCTCCAGGAGTGCAGGCAGATGCATGTATGAGATGGTAGATTAATTTATCAACAATATCCTCTCCATATGAGAGTGATTCTATCATTGCGGTCAGGTTCTGTCTCCATGGCCCAGCTATTGCTTCTGTGTTTTCTGCCCCAGGTTTCAAATTTTCAGATTCAGTGCTAGATTCGGTGTCAGGTCATTAAAAACATTGTTTGCTTCATTTTAAATTCAACTTCTTCAAACTGGATTCTCCCAGATGTGTAATCAAATAGAGCTCATGCGGTCCTAAGGAAGGGCTGCCCTAGTATCATTTGAGAATCTTTCCAATTTCTAGGGACATCCATGTCAAGTACTATGAAATCTATTGGATAATTTTGTCCCTCTATGTTGATGACAACATTTCAAATCTCCCCCTTAGGTCTCTTAGTTGATGAATCTGCGAATTGAAGTACGGCTCTTGACTTCTTAAGAGGATCTAGATTTAGATGCTCATATAGAGTTGTGGGCATGAGATTGATGGAGGAGTCATTGTCTAACAATGTTTGGGAAGACTTGATTTCATTGATCTGGCTAGTCACAAAGTGAGCACCCATGTTTCTTTTCTTCGTTGGCAGCTCATTTTTTATCAGGCGAGATGTGGCAATGGAGAGTATGTGTTTCTTTGTTCGACTAGGATTCTTTTTGTTGGTCCTTGTTGGTGTGCATCTGACCTTAAGTTATTTCCTAAAAGACGGGTCTCTTTCTATCATCTCATCCAGGGATAAAGTGACCTTGATGTTTTCTCTGCAGATGCAGGCCATCTCTTCATCATTTTTTTAGTTTTTTTTATATTTTTCTTCTTTCCTGTCGTAAGAGCATGGGGGAAAGGAATTGGCTCATTGTGATATAAAACATCACTTTTATTGAATGAGGCATTAAACGTATTTACAGGACTTGGGATGACGAAACCAAAAACAGGGAAATTGGTGGACGGCTGCTGCAGATGTCTTGGTGACACTTCTTCAGACTCTGACTCTCTGGGTCCTCAGTGGTGTAGTTCTTGATGGGTGGAGTGGGTGGGAATTTTTCTATCTCCTTCTCTTGCCTCTCTTCCTCTTCTTCCCCAAAATTGTGAGTATTAGCAAACACTGGGGCTATGTCACCGTGTTCTTTCGCTCGATCATGCATGTTTATGGTCTTTCCGCTCCTAAGATAAATATGATAAGTATCTTCATGCGAAAGATCTTATATTCAGGTAAAGAATATTCAGTGATTAATACCTGATTCTGTCTGAGGCTTTTTGGATTAACCTAGACTTGAGCTAGAATCACGATTTAGGGTGCAGTCATCTCATCTTTCCATCGAGAGAGTAGATTGATGTCGACTCTCATATCATGAAGTTCATCCAACACTCGTTGGAGTTCAAGAGAGATCGAAGAAGAGGAAGACCCCTGGCCCTGCTTGGCTTGAGGCTGTTGATACTGTCTGAATTGGCCCTACTGGTCGTGGTGCTAATATTGATGCTGGCATGCTGCTGAGGTTGCGGGGTTTGATAACCCAGATGGTACTGCTGACGATGTTGTTGTTACTGCTGCTGAGGCTGGTAGATGGGTCGTGATTGTGGTGGACGAGGGTTCAAAGAAGAGTTCAGATTAAATCAGTTGACATGATCCAGGTTATACAAGACTCTATTTATCTCCATGACTTTTGGAGGTTCCTCGTAAATAGTTTGAGCAGAGATTTCTTCTATTTGATGGGAAAAAACGTAGTCTCCACCCCAATGGCTTTGTTGTCCTACCCCTTGCCCCTTGAATGTAGTGAATTTTGTATATGGGGGCAGGGGGTGAACTCAAGGTAGGTATCTGAATATTAGACACCCTATCATCCACTTCCTTCATTTGCTTAGGCAATTTATCTAATTTCTCCATATTAGATGATTTATGGAGTTTGTCCACCTTCTTATAAATATGCTAAACCATAGTTATCTTATCAGCTATAATTCCCATATCGGCGTTCTGCTCGGTCGACAGATTATTCACCATCTTATTAGAACTGGCTATGTAAGCCCGGCTGGTGATCTGTACACGACTGGATTCTGCTAGTTCCTCGAACACCTTGTAGACAGTGTCCTCATGGCGTCCCATGTAGCTTCCTTCACATGATGCACTCACTAACCCTTGGGTCTCAGGGTTCAGTCCACTAACAAGACTTTGGACCAACATCATTTTGCTTATCCCGTGTCCTGGGCATTTCTGGATTAGGCATGTGTACCTTTCCCAGATTTCATGGAATGGCTCAGTCGGGTGTTGGGTGAATATCGTAATCTTGATCCTCATTTGAATAATTCTACTTATTAGGTATAACTTCTTTAAGAATTGTGTCTTGAAGGTGGCCCACATGGTGACCACTTCCCCTAGATTTTCCAGCCAGTAAGCTGCCTTATCCGCCAAGGCAAAGGGAATAACTCTCAGCCTTATGTAGTCTTGACTAACCCTAGGGTGGCATAGGTTAGCGCAGACTAGCTCGAAGTCATAGAGGAAGATACATGGTTCTTCATGATTATTCCCTCCAAACTTAGGCAACAATGCGAGGAAATGCGGTTTGTATTCGAACGCATCCTCGGGGAGTATCGACCTCATATAATTATAATATTCATCTAATTCAGGGAGGTACGTATCTTCCATGGCAGCTTCATCGCATTGCACTTCTGCTGTCTATGCTCTAAGGAGTTCATTATGTTGTTCGACAATAGTTATTCTAGCCAAAAGTGCACGAATAGGGTCATTGTCGTTATCATCCTTCTTTGGAGGCATCTTGAATTCTTCTTTACCTTCAGATGCACATAAATCTGAGTTAGGCTCATGCTTGGAAGGTTTAAGGTTCTGCCAAAGATCAAAGTTTCTTTGGCAGGAAGGGAGTAGGAGAGAGGGTTAGTCGGGGGTTGAATAATTCCTATACGTGAAGGGTGAACCATGGTTTGGAGAAAAGGTCATGCCCATACCATGGGGTTTTGAGAAGAGGGTCATCTTGAAACCGAGGAGATGAATTACTTGAGGAGCTCCAGGATTTGCTCGCAAAGTCTGAACAAAGAACTCCAGAAGAATCCATCTCGGATTAAAGGAGCAGTTTGGAGCACAAAGGAATATTGAGGAGAGAGAATCCACGTGATGTACAAATGTACAGAAGACTCACACAAAACAAACACAATTCAAACTCATCAATTCTCCCACACAACACTGGTGAAGGCACGTCAGGTCTTGGTCACTTATCTTTTCAATTTTAATTTAATGACAAGCAATCTTGAAAATTAAGCAGAGCTGTTGGGTAAAGAAATATTTCACAAAGATTGTCCCGAGTTCATACAACTAGTTGCATCTACTTTCAACCAGTATGGATGTAAGTACGGACCGTTAGGCGGCTACCCGTGTTACTTGAGGACGGAGCTGTAGACAGTGTCCTCTAAATCACCCACTCTGCTAAGGGAAGTCGGGCCATAAAATGACTACCCAAAACCCTTACTAAGAAGTAGTTAGTTGTTTTTAAAAATAATAGTCTGAATGAAAATTTTTTGATTTTTGGCTCTATCCTAAAGGTGCGGTCTTGTCCCTACAAACAATGATTGGGTTATTCTCCACCAGAAAAAAGCTTGATTTTAGGTTAGGTTATTTACAATCACCTTGATTAGCAGTCCTAGTTTTAGATTAAGGTTATCACCGAGTTTTTAGATGAGCACAAAAATCACGGCTAACGAGCAGTCCCAATTCCTTTAATTACTAAGTTGTAAAAACTGAGGAGGGAGAATCGAAAAAGCCAATGCAATCGCAAATCAATGATGCATGATTAAGAAGAAGACTTACAGTGATTCCTCGAGTTCTTCAAGCGGGATGCAATACAAAGAATTTTAAAATTTACAATAAATGATACATATAGAGGAAAATCACCCTAAAAGAAAGTTCTATTAGCGAGAAGAATTGATTTCAATTTGGCTAATGTTGAACGATCTACAGTGCATATAATTAGTGAAAGTGTGGCTTAAGAATTACGATCACAATCAAGAATAATTAAGCAAGCGTATATGTGCCTAATTCCTACGCCACTCAAGTCAGGTCTCATCGACACAGAAGGGGTTGAAACAGACCCGACACACCACAGAGAAGTCCAGTACGAATTATTAAAAATTAACAGGGTTCAGAGAGAGGGACCATGTGAATAATGTAGAAAATAAATTAACTCTCTCTCTCTCACACAAAAAATAATAAAGGCAATCTTCTTTATAGATCCTTGAATTATATCCAAAAATCGCTCCGAGCAATATGCAAAGAGAGAAGATGCGGTTAGTATATCTAGAGAGAGATATGCACAATATAATGTAGAAAATAAAATGCAAAAGAAAGGAAAATGATACATAAATTTTTTTCACGAAACTTAATTGCATAAATTAATCTAAAACCCTAAAAATATGTCATTCCCCAGCACAATGACATTTAATGAACATGGATTTTTCCTCTGTAATAAAGAATTGTAGTATAGGAGACGAAATTCGGTATATCAAAAACCGTAATCTTTGAATATTGTGGAGAATTTATACTTGGCAAGTCTACCAAGATCGGACACAGGAAACTATGATTTTTAGTTGTGTGGTTTTATATTAATTTAAATAATTACTTAAATGTTGTGTTAATTTCCATTTCAGAAATAAACAGGAAATATGCTGATAAAAATGTAATGAAATTAAGAAGCAATGCAAAGAAAATAATCAGAGAATACACTTGAACGTCGGATCTGGGATTATGATTTTTAATCCAAATAATATAATCAGTGCCCTTAAATATTATCACAGATCAAAAGAATTAAATCCATAGATGACTCTCAAGCAATGCATTTAAATCTAATTCTAGAATGCAGGATATATGATCAAACAATATTGAGTAAGCAGGTTCAAAGATCACTGAAATATTTTCGCCTAAAATCCATGTAATTTATTCCTCAAAGAGTGATCAGTGATATCGGGTCTCCTCAATTAAGCCCCTGTAATTAGATTATTTATCTCCCAAATTATTTGTCAAAATCATCACAAAATATGTCAGGGATAATAATTAATTTTTTTAATAAAACCTCTGCAGAGATGAATTTCTCAAATATAATCAATGACAATCACAATAGAGTTCTTTGAATTAAATATGTTCAATCAAATCCCTACAGAATAGATCGTCAAATTTCTTAATAAAATACGACACAAAATGTCAGAATCAGCCTGCATATATGTCAACAGAGATCCTCAAATAATGAACCTTAATAAATTGCCTCAGATCTGTCCGCAAACTATGCAAAATGATATAGCATGAATATAACTTCAAAACAATATATTATGCGTAAAAATCAGAGTTTGTATAAGCAAGATATAATGAAATGAAATAGCATGGAATAAATGTTATAAAATACTTATTTCTCCTTCAAATGGGTCCCTGGGGGGACTTATCTGTAATAACTAAAAACTATTAAGGCTCAAGTGAAACTTACCCAAATAACCACGTGCAGGGCATGTGACCTGGGATGGTAGGGACCTTTCTTTAATTTGTGGAACTTTTCAGGGCGTATGTGCAATTATCCCAAGAGGGCACGTGTGACTCATGTGCCCTGCTGGAGTAGGGGTCTTCTGCAATTCTCAGGAATGACAGGAGGTGGGGTGCAATTTACCCACACGCGCACACGCATTTCACACGCCACAGGTGGTTCGAAGGGTGAGGTTGAGGCTAAGGCACCCGAACCTGCGTGGTGATTACAGGTGCTTCGGAGGGCCGAGGCTCCAAGCTTCGAGATAAATCTGATCCACCCGTCCCTTCTGATCTGATGGTAAGATTTGGGGTTTGACTCAACGAACGTGATTGCTCGAGTTCTTGATCGGAGGGCAGCTACATTTCCTCCTCTGTAGGAGGTGGTGCAAGGGGCTGGGCTCCGACGAGCTCCCCTGATCACCTCCTTAGTGATACTGGCTAGTAAGGAGATCAGAAGTCTTAAGGAGACCCTCGCAAAGTTGGTGTCGGTGTATGGAAGCTGTTGTCCTTCTCGAAGCAATGCCACGATGAAGGTTCGTCGGAGGCGGAGGAGATGAACGGAGCAGCTCTGCGTTGTCCGATGAGTGAAGAATTAGGGACCTATAGGGACTAGAACTATTGAGGGAAATGAAGGGAGTGTGGTGGAGGTCTTGTTCGAGCGAGAGGAGGTGAAGACTTGGAGCTCCGGGTCTTTGCAAGACCTGGAGGCGGAGCGAAGCGAGGGAGACTGTGGAAAAGGGAAGGGTGGCTTTGTATCGATCAGTGAGGATGAGTGAAGGGGTGCGAAGGTGATGGGACCCTCAGGGGGGTTAGAAGTGTTTGTGGGTATGTGTGGTAATTCAATGAAATCGAAGGAGGCAGAGATGGTAGAGCTACCTGGAGGCGGAGCTTGATTGGGGCGGACGGTAGTCAGAGCAGAGATGAAGGCGGAGAAGGGAGGAGAGATTCGCCGGGGACGAAGCTTAGGCTCATGGGAGTCCTCGCTCCAGGTCTCCGACGAATGAGAGACCGAGCTATAGCAGCTTGTAATGGCTGCTACACGGCCAAGGAGGTGGCCGTGGATCGCACCGTGACTTCTTGTCGTTATCACTTAGCAAAGAGACCCTCTACTACTGTCACCAGAGAGGAGACGAGTCTGGGTGAGAAGGTCACACTAGTGGTGGATAGGGCAGATGTATGATGATGAGTAAGGCTTTATAGGGAGGCATGTTATGCAAGAGGGAGAGGGTGAACGGTCGAGGAGGAGGGGTGTTACATGCAGGAGAGGGGTAACGACCGTAGTGAGGTGGTGAACGACGATTACAAGAGAGGAGGAAGGAAGAAGGCATGTGTCGCGCACGTGCATGCGGGGGAGTGGGTTGCACGTGCATGGCACGTGCTAGGGAAGAAGGAGGCGGTCACGTGCTAGGCAAGTGACCCGGGGGGTTGGAGAGAGAAAGAGGGGTGCCATGTGGCATGCCCAGGGGCTGCCACGTGTCCCCAAAAAAATTTTCAAGATAAAAGAGAAAGAAAAATAATAAAGAAATATAAAGGGACCTTGTATTGAAATATTTCCTTGACAAAAGTTGTTCGCCTCAACGAGATCTACAACTTTCATGTAGGAATCAGGAGTAAAAGAGGTCAACTGTACAAAGTGGTATTTTTTGTGGTTCTCCATGTATATAGCAAACTGATTTTTGGGAATTTTTTATTCTTTTGCAATTTTAAAAGAGGATAAAAAATATATAAAAAAATATGATAAAATAAAAGAAACTTAATTACACATTAATCTATTTTTTGGATTTTTAGTGAATAAGAAAATTGGGTACTAAATAAAGTACGAAATAAGTAAATTTTGTACAACCTCATAGAGGACACTTAGACACAGTTAGTTTCTTGGATTTCAGTCTTGATCTAGCTTTGAAATTTTAGCCGCATGATAAAACTTTCATTAAATAACACAAATGACAAAGAAATAAAATAAAATGGATTAAATATGTACATAAAATCTCAGGTCAGAAATAACAAAAAAATAAAATGCGTAAAAGAGGCCCAAAATCCAACTTTCACATATGAGCTTCAAATTTTATGAAATTGTTTTTTTGAAGGTATTTGAAAATGGAGTACTTTAAAAGTGAGTAGACCAAATCAGACATTGTATGAGGAAGATATGGGCGTTTTAGTCCGTCTGATGTGAAATTTAGTTTTAGGTTTATTTGTCACTTATTTGAGTTAACATTTTTTGTGTTTCTTATTTATTCTTGTTAGTAATATGTACACAGCGGACGTGGTTTTAGGTCAATCAGAGTTAGGATGAATTAACTAAAAATAGAGAAATTTAGCTGCTTTTCAGGATAATTTACACTTGATTTTGGTTCCTTATTTTATACATGATGAAATGTGAATATTATTTACACATGTATGAATGCTAATAATGATATATTAATGATTAAATGCATATGGATTTTGGGGAATAAAACCTAATTGACCAATTTTAACATGTTGAATCAGAGATTCATCTTTAGACATCATGATGACTGGGTCGACAAGGAATAAAGTAGGGGGAGAAAAAGGTCAAACTACAATAAAAACCCTAATTCCAAATTCATCAATAAGTCCAATTTGGGACATATATTATTCTTTATTATTTATACATCAAACAATAAACTTTGTTCATGAAATTTTTAGCTAAAAATACAAAGAAAAATATAAAATTTATTTCAAAAAAAATAATGCACAAGGTGTCTACTACACTCAAAATAAAAATCCAAATTCAAAATTCATCAAAATCTCATTTAGTTTATATTACTTTTTAGTTAATGAAGGTAGTTTCATCTAATTTGGAGTTAAGATGCAAAAGTTAGGTTTTGGACCCCTTTTATACATTATACATGAATAAAATCTTCATTTTATTTATTCTCTATAATTTTCACTAGTTCATATTTTTATAATTTTTTAAGTAATATTTGAATTACATGTAAATGATTAGAATAAAATAAAACCATCAAAAATATAATAGAATAAATAATTGTACAAAGATACATAGATGAATTACACATACTTAGAAATATAAAATAAATACATATATATTTAATAAGTATACATATTACATCATAAAAATGCAATAAAAATATATTTATGTATACGTAATTAAGTTATAAATACATAAAATAAATATAAAAAATAAAAAATAAAAAATAAAAATAAAATACATTTTATATAGGAAAATATACATATAAATATACTATAAAAAGTACCATGTCATAAATCGATTGTAAAAATAAATAAAAATCAAATTAAAATACGGCATAAAATAATAAAGATTTTTTATGTTTTAATCAAAAATTAAATATATAATTTATTATTATTTTTTTGAATTTATTTTCTATTTTATCTTGTAGTGGCCTACACGACCCAATCAGTTTGCAGCCTCGGTTAACTCGTCGGTCACCTGAGACCCCTGCAACCTTAGGCATGCCAACCTTGTCCTTGACCCTTCTTCCTCGAATTTTTCTCGTCGCTCCTTGCATCTTCTCGGCTGGATTCCTTCAGCAATTTCGATCCCCGGTCGTTGTTCTATCACTCAACCGTCTCTCCTCAATCAATGGAGTGCTACAACGAACCCTAGATTTGATCATATGGGCCCTGAATAAAACTATGTCATCGTACCTCATTTAAAGTTTGATCCCTATTCTCTCGTCCAAACCCTAATCCTAAGTGTGGTCTAGGTTCATGGTGACAGCAGGGGCATCCCCGAGGATTCAGCGAGCGAGGAAGGTGCAGAATTGAGCTAGATCAATTTCCACCGCTATCTCCGCCACGGGCTTCTTCTCCCTACCTCCCTAGTTAGATGGTCTTCTATTTATTGCATTTTTCGATTCCTAGAACTTAGAATAGGATAGCGTATCTTTTATTTCCCATTAATTTCACCTTTTATTTCCCAAAAATCAAAATCAAAGTTCCTAGAGCAGAGCCCCGACGAACCTCCTCATCGTTCTCTGACCATTATCCAATCTCGCCAACACCTCCATTTTCTTTCCTATCCATTTCCCTGCGTCAAGGCACCTTCAGCCACCATGATCTCTCCCAGATCAAGAGATTAGCTCTCCCATCTCTGCCATTCACTGGAGAGCATCGCCTTGCTTCATGCCTTGTCCATCATAGCCCAAATAGAGCCCAAACCTTTGCTTTTGTGTCCCTAAGCTAACCATGTAGGGTTGAGCTCTTAAAGACCCCATCTGGGTGGAGTTTTGTTGAAGAATAGATCTCCTAGAGCCCCAACCTTCATCGAGCAGCTAGGATCCCATCGATGGTTCCTAGCCATTTCTGAAAGTCTAGTAGCTACGGACCACCCCGGAGAGCATGTCGAGCATCAGAACAGCAACTGAGACCATCAGAGGATAGAGCTGCTCCCGATCGAAGCTCAGGAGAACAGGAGTTCTTCCATGTTCTTCCAAGTCATCTCTTTGTCGTAAGATCAAGCCCAAGCACTAGGAAGACTCGCTACTGTTGGATGTACATGCCTTCAACCGTCAGATCATCACCCCCCTTCTAATCTCCAATGTCCATCGTTGAAGGGGTATCGATCGTCCATCACATGCTACGTGGATTAGTGGATCGCATCCAGCCGTCCACCAGCACATGTGGGGGGTAATTTTTCCCTAGAACCCCTACATTTTTGTATTTTATTTACATAAAATTTCATCAGTAGTGTAAAAACTATTGGTTAATTTGCAAGTATCCCCTTGTATTTGTCTTATTTACACTTAAGTCCTCCGCCAAGTCACCTCCCGCACCCATACACGTGAGGTGGTGGGCTCTTTGCAAGGACCCTCCCTGTGTTTGTGTGTTATTGATCAACCTAGAAACTTTATATTTAAGTCTAAAACTATTGGGAATTTTGCATGAATGCCCTGTCGTGTCTTATAAATTGCATTTATACCCTTGCCAACGTGGAATAATTTAAATATTTGAGGGTAATTTACGTAGAGGCCCCTAAACTTTGAAAATTGACTCTGTATTATATTTTTATTTATTTTTATTTGCATAGTCCCTACTGATATAATATTTTCATTTTATGTATTCTTTGCGTTAAAAATATCAATTTGCATTTAAAAATTGTAAGATTTATAATATAAGTGCCTTATATCATATTTCATCACATGTATTTTCATAAGCATTTAATATTAATTTCCTATATTTAAAAATCTGAAAATATTGCATTTATTCCTTGTTTGGATTAAAAATCCATAAAAACTAGAAAAATATTTTGAAAAATGCCAAAAAAATTATATTTTGTTTATTTCCCTACTCTACACCTATAGACCAAAAATTACCAAAAAAATCAAAAGAGAAACCACAAAAATTGCAAACCCTCTCAAACCCTACAAAATTATAAAAATCATTTAAAAATAAAAAATTACATTTTATGTTTCTGAATTTTCTTTATTTTGTTTTTATAGATTAAATTAGTTTTGGAAATTCTTGAGCTATTTTGCTATTTTTAAAATCCAAAACAATTCAACTTATTAATATAAGTCATTGTTTTGACATTTTTATTCAATAGGAAAAACAAAAAAATAGTAAAACTTTTGAGAAAAATATCAAAAATAGAGAAAATATAAAGAAGCCAAAAAACATTTCATTCTCTCAATTTTGAAGTATTTATAGCTATTTTATAATTCTAAAAAACCACATTTATCTATATAGCTATATTTACTTATATTAATGATATTAGCATAATTATCAAAAATATCAAAAATACTTTCTAAAACCTTAAAAAAAGATTGTACCTTAGGATATTTTCCTGATTTTATCCTCATTTTATATTTTTATTATCTATATTATCAATATTATCTATATTAGGACAAAGACCTAATATATTGCATGTACCTATAGATTCTACGTTTGGACTTAGATCAAAACCTAATTGTTGAATACTTTGACTTGAAACCGCGTGCCATGAGTGGTCTCTATACAATGCTTGCAGGACCAACTGTGGTTGGCATCGAGGAGCCTCCAAGACTGGACTCTTAGGTTTCTCTTCTCGTATTTAGCATTTGTTTCTCCACACTAATAGAAATTCCTACTTAGGACGAATCGTTACATGCCGTGTATATAGACTAGGTTTACAATTTTTTACCTTACATCCTGCATGGAGAGCGTTGGGAAGCACTGTAAGTCTTCTATCTGAGCATTCATCATTTAGGCACAAAGGTGAGATTTCCATCTTAGTGTCGCTTTGCATTGCTTTGCCCTCCACTCTCTCTGATTTTTAGCACTTAGGTCAAAAAGATCCAAAAGAAAATCGTTAGGCATTTTGATATTGAAAAATACTCAAAAACGTGAAAATCAAAATTATAAAAGGGGACTGCTAATTGAATTTTGACCTGATTAAAAGCCGTAATGAACATCATTATTTGGTATTGGTAAAGCCATCATTATATTCAGGTAGACTCCAGACTGAGCGAGGCATGACCTTTAAGGAATAGAGGCAAAAACCCGATCTGTGGCTGCCTCCATTGCCAATTGGGATAGACGAAGTATTGGCGTCTCTATCATACGTGATTGAGTAGGGCCCAATAGACCATAGTGTTCCCACCTTGTGTGAAGCATCCGACTTGGTCTGAAGTATTGAGCCTAGTCCACACCCTCACGGGTGTGTCTGTCTCATTGATTTGCATCCAAGTACCTCTCTTGCAAGGGAAGTAGTGATTTCGCCTATCGGCTTCCTCTCTCTTTTTCTTTGGCTGAGTAGCCACCCAAGACCGGTATTGAGGACTTTAAAAAGTGTAGATCACATGATACAAAGGAGGTGGAACAAGTACGGGGATACTTTCCTGGCAGTACATGCTCTCCTCTTGGGTTGGCTGATAAGGACTCGTGGCGATTTTTTCCTGAATCACAACTCTAAAAGTGAAAAGATAAAAATAGTCGAAACTTCACGGCTTCACATGTGTTGAGTTGGTGAACCCAATTTTGTTTGATGTTTGTTTGTTTAGAATTAGGTCCACAGATCAAAGTCCCGCACACTCATGTATTTTTGTCATTCTTCTTTTCTCACTTCCTCTTTGACCATTTTTCATCGTGAGCTTTCTATTATTTTACACTCCATTTATTTCCTTGCTCATCACCATATCCTTCTTCCACATCGATCTTCTCTTCCCTTTGAGATGTCAACTCCAAGACAGCTTAGTCGGAACTCCGCTGACACCCAAATCGACTCCTCGAGTTCGACATCTCCAATAATTCATAGCAATTTACAGGTACATGGTTCAGACTCCGATAACCACCCTCAAGACTCTCCACTTATTCTTTCACTCACATATTGGGAAAACTCTCTTCCTGAGTTATGTCATTTCTGTATGGAGATTGATTTCACTCCATATACATCTCTATCTCTAATAAGATTCAGAATTGACCCTAATTCTGAATTATTTCTCCATCGGGTGCCTGCAAGTAGATTGATCGGGTTGTATTTCCCATTGCAGATCTTGACCCTGATCTAGAGCACATTCTCTCAAAGCCAGAATTAGAGATGGCTCCCATAGGCAGAGGAAATGGACTGCATCAGCCAGACACAGAGATGAACATAGAGGAGTGCACTGGCCCAAGTCTGAATGAAGTGAACAATCAGCTCTTGGCCTCCACCTAGGCCATTCAGCAGCAATTAACTAGCCAAGCTTTAGCTCAGGTTGCCTTTCAAGATATGTTGAATGCCTAGAGGAGGAGATTAGAAGATACTGAGATACCTCGAGGAGGAGGTGATGATAACCATGATGATGATAACTTAAAAGATGGACCTCACGGAGGCGAGGGAGAAGAAAGGAGAGGTCGGCCCAAGCCTATATTGAAAAAGAGATATAACCCAGGAGCCGACCGCATCTATGAGTGGCTCCAAATTCCACCGGTCCACGAACACTTCGAGCTGAAATTACAGCTCCCTTCGCTCCTCCCCCATCTTCCACTAGAATTAAAATGAGGAGTCGTACATCCATCTACAATAGTTCAATCATATCTACAGCACAACTCATTACCCCAACATCTAATTGGGCATAGTCAAGATGACCTCCTTACCATTCAGCCTTCAGCGCAAGGCCCTCTACTGAATCAACCATCTGAGGAAGGTGGTGACAATCTGGGAGCATCTGAAGTTAGCAATCCTGCACAAGTACTATCCTCTCGGTCGTCTCATTCTCATATGGTCGAAGATTGCTAGCATCTCTCAAGTGCCCAAAGAATCCTTCTATGAAACTTGGGAGAGGTTTAGCAATCTGATTGAGAAATACCCTCACCATGAAATCTTGAGGACCAGCTTGGTCTAGCATTTATTCGGGGGTTTAGCAGAGTCTGGTCAACGTCTGGTTGATGCTGCATGTGGATGATCCCATTTCAATAAGGATGAGGATGTAGTATGACAGATCTTCGAGGAGATGGCCAACAAAAAGGATACTTTTATCCTTATCTTGTTCCTTCTAGATCCAACAACCACAGCAGGTCCTCCACAAAAATGTAAACATGGCAGATATACATGAAGTTGATAGGTGAGATAATTCAGACGTGAGCATCATTTGGAACCACCTATCGAAAGTCGACATCATTGAGAAGAGGTCGCAGGACCTAGAGAAGCTTGTCGAGATCGAGCAAAGGATGAAGGGCCTATACAAGCTCGATATCATCATAAGCAGCTAGAGTTGTTGGTGAACACCATCAGCGGATGCAACATCGTGACAGTCTCACCTGAGCCTCTAACAGAGAAGAAGGAGCACTCACAACCACAGCCGCCTCAGCTGAGGCCCAGTCAACCTCTGATCCAGCACGTATACTATATGTAGGCTCGCCATAACCACAAACACAGATGGTTGTCTAATGATGAACGCAAAATCTACCTCTTTGATAATGATGAATTGTAGTATAGGAAGTGAATTTCGGTAGATCAAAAACCACAATCTTTGAATGTTGTGGAATATTTATACTTGGCAAGTGTACCAAGGTCGAACACAGGGACACGGCTGCCTAATTCAGCTATTGAATTTTGATTCATGAAGCTCTATGTGATTTAATTCCAAATTCAGGTCCACATGCAAATTATGCAAAATACAAAGCGATGCTAAGATGTATGCATTTTTTAAATATTTTTATGCAATTATAAAGTGAGGCATGGATAAATAAGCAAGAGAAATTATTTACAGATTTAAAGACTACAATTATACCCTAAAAATTATGAGCATTATGATAGAAATGAAATTAGAGGCAATTTAATCCATCATTAAAAAGCGGTCATCAAATCAAGCAAGACAAGTAGAGCATGGTCCCATTTTTCACATAAAAATTCATTTAAATTAAAACAGTGTCAAATAAGACAATTAAGCATGCTAGAATGTAGAGGACAAAACAGGGATCAAAACGACACTAAAATCATGCAATTTGGACCTACGCCTGGGCCCAGTTGCAATTTTTCCATTTGTGTGCAGGGGCATATTTGTAATTTTGAAAAAGTTACGGGGCTTCCGTGTAAAATACCCAGGCACGCATGTGACGCACGTGCCTGGGGACCAAAATGAAATCCCTTAAAGGTTCCGGGTCGATCTTGCAAATTTCCCAGCACCTCACATGCTACGCACGCGAGGGGCCAGGCTCGAGAGGAACCTCAGCTTTGGGATCACGTGGCATCAACTAGAGGTTTGGGGAGAGGCTCGGTAGGACCCGAGCCTGTAGGCATGGAGTATAGGCTCGGGTGCCACGCGTCTTCATCATACCTACCCGATCCTGGAGATCGGATGGCATCTGTAACGTCTCTCTCCGCCGCGGCCCACCAGAGGAGGCGGGGCTCCGGTGAGCCCCCTAAAGCTCCGCCAGTCTTCGCGAGGTCCTCCGAGGGTCGGAGAAGAATGCTGAGGCCCTCGCGAAGGAGATGGAGATGTTGCGGACCTCCGGAGGTGATTGTGTTGGTCAATCGATGCAGAGCCACTGGTGGCAGAGCTGATGGTCAGAGGCGATCTGCAAGCTCCGACCATTGAAGAACTAGGTACCTGCAGATGTTAGCAAAGTCGGAGCGTGCATGTGGAAGTGACGTGAATGGAGTGGGGGCCACGAAGGTGACGGGAGCGGTGGCCCTGGGCTCCATCTCCGGCGAAGTGGAGAAGGAGATGGGGTGGAGCGGGGATGGTTCTGGAGAAGGAGGGATGGGTCGGCGAAGGTCGGAGTGGTTGGGCAGAGATGCTGGAGTAGTCGGAGGAAGGTGAACGACAATGGGTATGAAGGGAAAATTAGGAGAATATGCGGGAAAATTTGCCTTGCCGAAGCAAGGCGGATGGCGGCGGGGATAGCTTGGGCTGAGGCTCAAGAGAACCTCGGGTCTTCGCCCGGCGAGGTCAGCCGGGCCTTGGGGCTCATTTAGTGACCGGAGGTCACCAGGACACGGCGGAGCACCACCGTGGGTCGACACCAGCAAAAAGCCATGATTGCCTCGACGTTCCGCCCCTCCGCTGTCACCGGAGGGGCGGAGGAAGCTAGGGTTTAAGCCAAAAATGGTGGACGAGGGCGAACGAAGGCAGAGGGGGGTGTTTATAGGTGGAGAGGCTCAGGCGGTTACGTGGTGGAGGGGAGGTTTCGACGAGGATTTTAATGGTGAGGGAATAGTGAGGGTGAGTAAAGGAGGTACTGCGAGGATGGCGGGGGTCTGGGCTGCGAGAGGGAGGTGTTACGAGCGGAAGGAGGTGACTGGTGCGATGGCTAAAAATGGAAGGGGGAGGAGGTTCGACGAGGCGTAACGCCTGGGCGAGGGGGTTACTCGAGGTAGAAGATGACTTTCTGACCGTTGGATCTCGTGATCCAACGGTTAGGATGCGAGCGTGAGAGGTCGGCGAGGATCAGATCCTGCTATCTGAACGAACGGCTGAGATGTGCGCGATGACGAGCGGTCAAGATGAAGAGCGAGGATCCATCCAAGGGTGAGGGACGAAGAGTTGATGCGGAGTGTGGAGGACCGTTGGATGGAAGTAGGATCCGAGGGCTGAGATGAGTGGGCGACGTGGCAAGCTGAGGGACGTTGGATCGGGATGAGATCGTGCGGCTAGCATTTAGGCGCTAGACAACGGCTGATATCAGATCTGGAATTAGATCTGACGGTTGACGATGGAGCGGTGATGGACGGCAAGGATCAAGGCGGGTCGGAGTGGATCCAATGGCTGAGGTAGGCGTCGGGTGGCGGAAAGGGAAGCGGGCTACGTGGGCGGCCCAGAGGGCGCCACATGGCCCAATCAGGGTAATTTAAATATAAAAACAAAGAAAATTAGAAATGAAATAGTTTTAGGCTGAATTAGGAAAAAGTCAAAACATGAAAGTTGCTCGTCTTGACGAGATCTACAACTTTCATGTTGGTCAAAAAGCCAAAAGAGGTCATCTGTACAAAAGCTATTTTTGGGGGTATTTTTAAGGGAATAAAAACACCAAGTTGTGGTTTTGAGATGTTTTTGTATTTTTTTAGTGTTTTTAATGGTCAGTGAATTATAGACAACTTATCTACCTAATTTTTAGGGGTTTTTAAGGATAAAATAATTACAAGAAATTAAAAGAGAATTAAAAGCAATATTTTAATGGTAAAATATATACAATATACTACAAGATAAAAACAAAGGATTGATGGTGATTTTTATTGAATTGTTTAGGCCAGGGGTTTAATAGTGAGTTTTTAGCATGATGAATACGAGATTCATCATACCCCTATACTTAAACCATGCTTGCCCTCGAGCATCTAAAGAATGAAGGAGTCGGATTAATTCCTGACAGTTTGACTTTTTGCTATTTTTGACCTCAATTTTGTGTCGCTTAATAAAAATTTCATCAAAGAACAATAATGAAGAAGAAATAAAATTAAAAGAGTTAATTAAGGACATAAAAATTGAGATTAAAAATAGCAAAAAGTCAAACTACGCAAAAGAGGCCCAAAATCCAACTTTCACATATGAGCTCCGAATTTTACGAAAATGGTCTTATTTTGAAGGTATTTGAAAATGGAGTACTTTAAAAGTGAGTAGACCAAAATCGGACACTGTATGTGGGAGATATGCTCATTTTAGTCTGTCAGATGTGAAATTTGACTTTGGGATTATTTGACACTTATTGACGTTAGTAATTTTTTTGTATTTTTTATTTAATAAAGTTAGTAATATCTACACAATGGAGGTGGTTTCGGGTCAATCGGAGTTAGGATGAATTAATTAAAAATAAGAGAAGTTAGCGGTTTTTTGGGCTAATTTACACACGGGACTTTAAATGCAATTTATGCATGATGAATGAAAATATTATTTACACATGCATGATGGCTAATAATGCTCTATTAATGATTAATTACAAGTGGATGAAGGGAAACCGAGCCTAAATGATTGATTTTGGCATGATGAATACAAGATTCATCATACCCCTATACTTAGACCATGCTCGTCCCCAAGCATGAATGAATGATTTAGTTGAATACATCCCTGACTGTGCATGTGAATTTTCAAGAGTTAATTCATAGAAACCCTTAATTGGAGTGATCCTAAAATCTTGGGGTCAACCAAGCTTTGATCAAAAGGAATCCAACCTCTCTAATTTTCTGACTCTCTGTTTGTACATAAAATATAAGGATATGAACTTAAGTGTACTGCATTTCATGAGAGTCGAGTCAGGGCATCACTTAAAGTTCCAGTCCCAAAGATCCTCCTCTAGACCTAATCCTCAACACTAGGGAATAAGTCTATTCTTGCTTCAGTCAACCGTCTCATTAGTTTGTCAGACTTGAAAGTGTAGATGGACGGCCAGATGATGGAGGGCAAGGATTGTGTCTAATTTTCTCTCCCTCACATTGGAAGAAGGTGCCTCTCGAGTGCCTTATTACTCAACACAAGTATATTTTATTTTTCTGATCAATGTGTCCGTCAAGAGAATTTGGAGTCGTCTGCACTTTTTTTTTGGGAGTACATCGGGGTGTGTCTTTTTTGAGTATCTAAGATACCTTCGACACCCAGACTTGTATCGCTTACGATGCAGAGCCCTTTTATGGTGTCAGCCCGACTCCTTGGTCCTAATTAGCGCTTGTTCCAAGTGGACACTTTAAAAATGTTTGGGAGCGCTCGCCATTGGTGGAAGCTCATTTAGAATTTGACTTTGAATGATAGAGCTTTTCTTGACATTTCTATTTCCTTTTTTTTTTGGCTAGCTCCACTACTTTTACCAAAAGTTGGCGCACACTGATCAACAATTTTTCATTAAGTTTCAACACACCCTGGCACTTAGGTCAACATCAAAAAAAATAGCATATGAACTTGTTCACATACTGGCTAGGTTTTTGCTGACACTCAGGTATTCTGAAGCCTTCATTAACTTTATCCCATCCTCGAATATCATTAGATTGGGTCTAAACTCAAATCTCTAGTCCTAGTTCCTCAAGTGATATCTCAACTCATTTCATCAATCATGCAGTTGCGGGAGTGATTGTGCTGATCATATTCTTTTTGAAGGTAGATATGACGAGTGCAATATAGCGCTCAAATCTTTCAAACTAGGAAAGTATGGATTATTAAGTTCGAAAACCCTAATGACTAAGGCAGGCTAACTCAGAATCTCAAGATCTCATAAATCAAGTGTCCTTAAAAATCCTCAAGCCTTGAGTGATGGTGAATGTGTTAGGAATATATCGACCAAGGAATGCATGAAATGCTTGATGAAATGCAAGACCATGAGTGATGATTTTTTTTAATGCAAAAAGTTTTTTTGGGTGTTTTTTTGGTGTTTTTTTGTTTTTGTTTTTGTTTTTTTTTTGAAAAATAGGTAATACACACTACTTGTACCCATCCCCGATGTTAGATTAAAACGATTAAAGCACGAGCTATGGATAAAGTAGATAAAATATATACAGATACACCCCCTATACTTAGCTTGTGCTATGTCCCCATGGCACAAAGTGAAATGTTGACATAGCTCGTACTAAATACAGAAGGATTAAAAACAAAAGAAGAGAAGTGAAGTATAAACAATGGTAACGGTCCCCCTGTACTTAGGCTCAGGTCAGCCTAAGTATAATCAGATAAATACAGATGGGGAACCGGGTAGATTTGCGGATGTACAAGATCAAGGAGGTTTGCGACGGACCTTCTTGCAGGAGTGTGGAGGGAGATAGTATGGAGATGTGGAGTGTGATGAAGAGGGGGCCGATGAAGAAGACCAGCCATCGTCGGAGTCGTCCTCAGGAGAATAGTAGTCGTCTGCAGAGGATCTCCAACTTTTGTCGATCAGAGGTAAGTGCTCTTGGATCAGAGCTGTACCTATTGCACTTATCTGATGAATTACATCAGGACCGGACGAGGACTCTTCAGAAATCACCTGGTGTCTAAGGTCAAAGGTGACTTTCTTGGTCGGTTTGTTTCCTTGAGAAGTATTGGGAGGAAATTGGACAGTCTTCATCTCCCTGTCTTGAGTAACCGATGTGGCATCAGATGAATCCCCGTAAAAATCGACCAATTCTTGAAGGGTCATGCACTGCTTCGGTCGAGGGAGATTGTTCCTGGTGATTTTGTGGTTTATGGTTGGGGGTGTTGATGTCACATTCGGATGATCGTGAATTTTGGTGACATCGGATGTTTCCAGAGTCGGTTCCTTATATGGTTCAAGTATCTCATGAATTACTGCCGACTCAAAGATTAGACCACTCAAATAATCGTGTTGATCTTTAATAATATGGTCTAATTCCTCATAAGCTCCAAAATCATGATTTTTCCTAGGAGCAGCGATAGGGTGGTGAGAATCCGAAGTTTGTCCAACAGTTAGTCTTTTAGGTGACTCTTCTAGGATTTCTCTCAGTGTATCATGCGGAGATGTCTGATAATGTGAAATATAACTGTCGGTTTCAAGTTGGTTTTCCTCAGAGCAGGTTGTGTCATTGGGGGTTTGTCTATCGTGGTCCGAGTTCGGGAACTTGATTTCCTGAGTCTCACAATCGACGATCGCCTTAGCGGAGGCTAAGAACGGCTTTCCTAAAAAGATAAGAGACTCAGACATCCTTCCGGGGTGGTCAATGTCAAGGACAATAAAGTCCACTTTATGTTCTTTACCTCGGAAATTTATGATGACAGAAACGATCCCCCGCGGTCTTTTGGTAGATCGATCGGGTAATTGAACGATCACCCTAGTCTTTTTGAGTTGTCCGAATTTAAGTTGATTAAAGACGGACTTCGGGAGGATGTTTAATGTAGAGTCGTCATCTAACCGAACATGAGTGAATGTTGAATCCTCAATTTCACATGTGATCCGAGTCAACCGCTTGACTTTGCGGCTTTTGATTTTATGATTCATCACCAAAGAACTAGCCATAGATATGACATGATATTCAGTTCTTGATCGTTTCTTGCCCGTCTTTTTGGAGTTCAGTTGACTCTTCACAAATCTCTTAAGATCAGGCACATATTCTATGGCTTTGATCAATGGAAGCTCTAAGATCAGACTCTTGCAAAATGCTTCCATTTCAGAATTGTCCGATTTTTTTGAATTTTCAAATTTTTCAATTTTTTTGGTATTTTCTATAATATGGTCAGTCGGGGGTTCAGAGGTCAACGGTGGTTGTGCATGATTGTGATGACTCAGTGGTTCGCATGGTGGTGGCCTCACTTCTTCTGAATTTTGCATAGACTGGATGAGATCATATATTCTCATAGCTAAAGTGTCTGCTCTATGATTAATTCGAGCAATCTTATCCTCAAACATCTCATGACTAGTGATTGAATAATCAGTCTCCATGTGTCGTGATTCTGGCATGTAACCTCGAGTAGAGTGTTGATTGTTTATAAACATTATCGTTTGGTCATGAGTTGTATTTTCTTGACTTTGGTTTTCTCGTGGGTTGTCAAAGGAAAATTGATAGTTATCTTGAGTAGGGGATAATTCAAGAGGCTGTGAGATCCTAGTGACCGGAAATTGTGTTCTATTGTCAATATCGGTCACTTTATTGTTTATCCTGGATTTTGATCTCTCTCTTATGTCCATAAGATTGTCTGAATGTGAGAGATGGCTATTCTAAGAAGAAGTGTGGTCATAGGGTGGGATGTATGGGTGGGCAGAGAATGACGGTTGAGGAGAACTTGACTTGAATGGTAGGTTCCCCTGAGGAGTGTGAGAAGAAGAATATCGGGACATGGTTGTGGAGATCGGGAAAGAAGACCACTGTGTCGACATCTTGTCAAGAGGGATGGAATGATCAGCGAACCACGATTTGCTTGCAATTGCAAGGTATTTGACGTACACAAACCAAACAAAAAACAAACACGTTGATTCACCCACTTAACACTGGTGAAGGCACGTTAGGGTTCGACCGCTTATCTTTTCAATTTTAATTTAATGACAAAACAGTCTTAAAAATTAAGCAAAGCTGTTAGGTGCCGAAATATTTTCACAAAGACTGTCCCGAGTTCATACAACTAGTTGCTCCTACCTTCAGTCAGTATAGGTGTAAGTACGGACCGTAAACGGCTACCCATGTTACTTGAGGACGGAGCCTTCCGCGGTGTCCTCTAAACCACCTACTCTGCTAAGGGAAGTCGAACCGTAAACGGCTACCCGAGACCCTCACTGAAAAGTAGCTAATTGTTTAAACTCAGTAGTCTGAATGAACCACTTCGGTTTTGGGTTCTTTCCTAAGTGTGTGTTCTGGTCCTTACAAACAATGAGTGGGTTTCTCTCCACCAAACACAGGTTAATTTTAGATTAGTTTATTTACAGTGACGTTGATTAGCAGTCCCAGTTTTAAGTTAAGGTTATCACTGTAGTTTATGTGAGCACAAAAATTCACGCCTACCAAACAGTCCCAATTCCTTTAAATCCTAAGTTGTAAAACTTTGAGAAAGGGGGATCGGAAAAGCCGATGCAAATGTAAATCAATGATGCATGCTTAAGAGAAGGACTTATAGTGAATCATCGCGTTCTTCATGCGAGATACAAGACAAGGAATTTAAAATTTACACTAAATGATATGCACAGATGGAAAACGCCCTAAACAGATAGTTCTATTAGCGGGAAGAATTGATTGAAATTTTTGGCTAATGTTGAACGATCTACAGTGCGTTTAATTAGTGAGAGTGTGGCCTAAAAATTACGAGCACAATCAAATAATTCTAATCTAGCGTATGTGATCCTAAATTCTACGTCAAGCCACAGAGAGTCCAGTCCTGAATATACAAATTAATAGGGTACAAGGAGAGAGGGACCCTGTGAATAATGCAGAAATTTAAACCTATACTAAGATCTCTCTTACAAAAATCAAAATTCAATCTTTCTTGCAGATGCTTGATGAATATCCAAAATTCCGCTCCTAAAAGTCTGCAAAGAGAGAAATTGCGGTTAGTGTATGGAGTAAGAGAGAAATGCAGAATAAAATGCAGAAAAAAATGACACAAAAATTAATTTTACAAAAATTAATTACAAAAAATGATTAAAAACCCTAAAAATTCACCGTTCCCCGGCAACGGTGCCATTTGATGAGTGTGAAATTCACCTCTTTAATAGTCGATAATTGTAGTAAAGGAGGCGGATTTCGGTCGTCAAAATACCACAATCTTTAAATGTTGTGGAGTATTTTTACTTGGCAAGTGTACCAAGGCCGAACTCAAGGAACGATGATTCTTAGTTGCGTGGCCTTGAATCAAATTAAATAATTACATTTCTGCTTTATTATTTTCTATGTTGAGAAAATATACAATGCAATGATGCGAATGTTATGCACAGAAAATAAATGGGAATACTAATTCAGCTCAGGATCTTGTGATTTTGCACGATTTAAATCAACAATTAACAAATTCAATTAATCCTCAAATATTATCACAGATCGAATAATATTGAAACAAAGAAAGATCAATCAACTCCAAGTTACAAGATAATAGATTTATCAATGTATGTCAAAGATTCAATGTAAATTGACTTCTCTAAGTTAATAGTCGATCACCCAAATAGAGAGTCAAAAATATTGGTCCTCGATTCAACCCCTGTAAAGATTTGGAATAATCAACAATAAACACAAGAGGTTAATCAAGTTGAAATCCTCAACCGAATTCCTGCAATAGATTTACGTTAATTTCTCAAGCATCAATAAGTGGAGCCTGCATGTCAAATTAGATCCTCGAACAATAATTCTCAATAAATTCCCTCAGACCTGATTACACACTATGCTAAGTTGTAGAGCACGGAATTAACTTTGAAACGAAATATTATATGCTAAAATCAGAGTCCATATGACAAAGATATGATAAAATGAAGTTTAAGGGACTGAAATGTAAATAAAATAAAGTTTTTCCATCAAAATAGTCCCTGGAAGGACTTATCTGCAATTTTTGAAAGTCGGCGGAGTCCTTCTGCAATTTACCCCAGGCGGGGGTATTTATGTAATTTCTGAAAGTTGCAGGGGGACAGTTGCAATTTTCCCCTGGACGCACGTGCAAAGCACATGCACCAAGGCTTGAGTGGGAGGTTAAGGCCCAGGCGGTCGAGCCTGCTGGCTCTGGTGGCGGGGCTGAGGCTCGGGGCTCCCGAGCCTGAGGTTCGGAGGCTTGGCTCAGGCTCGGTCGACCGAGCCTACGTGGCGGCAACGAGGCGCTTCCGGGACCTGAGCCTCAGGTCTGGGGCTGAGGCTCGGGGGGTGACGTGGCGTGTTACGTGCCGTTGGATCAAGGGCACCATCGCCCGATCCAACGCGTGGAAGCGGGCGGTGCTGGCCTTGCACGCAGGGGCAGCGCCTCCGCGCGCGGAGGCGATGGCGGAGTCGAGGCGGAGGGTCGGTCGTGGCGAGGCGAAGCGGTGGTGGGCGCACGGCCGAAGCGGAGGCGCCGCGCGGCTGTGGGGGTCGACGGAGGTGGCGATGCTGCCCCTCGGCCGACACACGACGTGAGGGCGGCGTTGGCTGCTGGGCCTCGGAGGAGCTCGGGCTGCGAGGCGGAGCTCGGGCTGTGAGGCGGAGTTGGTGGCCGAGACCTGCAACTGAGATCAAAAAGGAATGCGATGCCCACGCGGAGGCGAGCGCGGTAAAGGTCGAGCAGAAGGGGGGGTCGCCTGAAATGGAGGATCAGAAGCTCGCTCCTAGTTGTCGCCCAATCGTCGTGGCGGAGGCGGCGATAGGCTCTACAACTCCGGGGATGGATCTGCAACAAGGCTATCGAGCCTTGGATCACGCCTCCGGCCGCTGTCACCGGCCACGCTTGGAGAAGGGCGGATACCGGAGAGGAGGCTGGTGGCGGTGGTTTTATAGAAGATGGTGGCCGAGCGTTACAAGAGGGGGAGGGGAACGGCCAGTCATTGATGGAGGAGGCGCGTAACGGCCGGAGGCGAGGAGGAGGGACGGCAGGGGTTGTGGAGGAGGGGGTGTTTTGGGTAACGGCTGGAGGTGGAAGGAGAGAGGGTCAGCACGTGTTGCGTACGTGCGCGCAGAAGGGGCAGGCGGCACGTGCGTGGCACGTGCGTGAGGAGAGAGGGAGATGGGGGTGCCACGTGGCACGCCCAGGGGTTTCCACGTGGCACCCCAAAAAAATTCCAGAAATTAAAGATGAATTAAATTAGAAAAGAAATAGCAGGACACCTCGGATCGAAAAATTTCCTTCACAAAAGTTGCTCGTCTCGACGAGATCTACAACTTTCATGAAGGACTCGCGAGCAAAAGAGGTCACCTGTGAGAATTGGTATTTTTGGTGGCTTTCCAGGTGTATAGAAAACCGATTTTTGGAGTTTTGTAATTTTTTGGTGGTTTTAGAGAGGATAAAAATTATAGAAAAAATACGATAAAATACAAGAAAATTAATTACACACTAATCTATTTTTTGTTTTTTTAATAAAAAGAAAATAGGAAAATAAATTAGAAGTTAGAAACACACAACTTTTGTACAGACCGACAACGGACGCTTGGACTCAGTCAGTTTCTTTGATTTCAGTTTTGATCTGGATTTGGATTTTTGTGTCGCTTAATAAAACTTTCATCAAAGAACAATAATAAAGAAGAAATACAATTAAAAGAGTTAATTAAGGACATAAAAATTGATGTCAAAAATAGCAAAAAGTCAAACTGCGCAAAAGAGGCCCAAAACCCAACTTTCACATATGAGCTCCGAATTTTACGAAAATGGTTTTGAAGGTATTTGAAAATAGAATACTTTAAAAGTGAGTAGACCAAAATCGGACACTGTATGTGGGAGATATGCTCATTTTAGTATGTCAGATGTGAAATTTGACTTTGGGATTATTTGACACTTATTGAGGTTAGTAATTTTTTGTATTTTTTATTTAATAAAGTTAGTAATATCTACACAATGGCGGTGGTTTCGTGTCAATCGGAGTTAGGATGAATTAATTAAAAATAAGAGAAGTTATCAGCTTTTTGGGCTAATTTACACATGGGATTTTAAATACAATTTATGCATGATGAAATGCAAATATTATTTACACATGCATGATGGCTAATAATGCTCTATTAATGATTAATTACAAGTGGATGAAGGGAAACCGAGCCTAAATGATTGATTTTGGCATGATGAATATGAGATTCATCATAACATTTGATGAGAGCAAAATTCACCTCTTTAATAGTCGATAATTGTAGTATAGGAGGCGGATTTCGGTCGTCAAAATATCACAATCTTTTAATGTTGCGGAGTATTTTTACTTGGCAAGTGTACCAAGGTCGAACTCAAGGAACGATGATTCTTAGTTGTCTAGCCTTAAATCAAATTAAATAATTACATTTCCGCTTGATTAATTTCTGTGTTGAGAAAATATACAACGCAATGATGCGAATGTTATGCACAGAAAATAAATGGGAATACTAATTCAGCTCAGGATCTTATGATTTTTGCACGATTTAAATCAACAATTAACAAATTCAATTAATCCTCAAATATTATCACAGATCGAATAATATTGAAACAAAGAAAGATCAATCAACTCCAGGTTACAAGATAATAGATTTATCAATGTATGTCAAAAATTGAATGTAAATTGACTTCCCTAAGTTAATAGTTGATCACCCAAATAGAGAGTCAAAAATATTGGTCCTCGATTCAACCCCTGTAAAGATTTGGAATAATCAACAATAAACACAAGAGGTTAATCAAGTTGAAATCCTCAACCGAATTCCTGCAATAGATTTACGTTAATTTCTCAAGCATCAATAAGTGGAGCCTACATGTCAAATTAGATCCTCGAACAATAATTCTCAATAAATGCCCTCAGATCTGATCACACACTATGCTAAGTTGTAGAGCACGGAATTAGCTTCGAAACGACATATTATATGCTAAAATCGGAGTCCATATGACAAAGATATGATAAAATGAAGTTTAAGGGACTGAAATGTAAATAAAATAAAGTTTTTCCTTCAAAATAGTCCTTGGAAGGACTTATCTGCAATTTTTGAAAGTTGACGGAGTCCTTCTGCAATTTACCCCAGGCGGGGGTATTTATGTAATTTCTGAAAGTTGCAGGGGGACAGTTGTAATTTTCCCCTGGACGCACGTGCAAAGCACGTGCACCAAGGCTTGAGTGGGAGGTTAAGGCCCAGGCGGTCGAGCCTGCTGGCTCTGGTGGCGGGGCTGAGGCTCGGGGCTCCCGAACCAGAGGTTCGGAGGCTTGGCTCAGGCTTGGCTCAGGCTCGGTCGACCGAGCCTACGTGGCGGCAAGGAGGCGCTTCGGGGACCCGAGCCTTAGGTCTGGGGCTGAGGCTCGGGGGGGTGATGTGGCGTGTTACGCGCCGTTGGATCAAGGGCACCATCGCCCGATCCAACGCGCGGAAGCGGGCGGTGCTGGCCTTGCACGCAGGGGCGGTGCCTCCGCGCGCGGAGGCGTTGGCGGAGTCGAGGCGGAGGGTCGGTCGTGGCGAGGCGAAGCAGTGGTGGGCGCACGGCCGAAGCGGAGGCGCCGCACGGTTGTGGGGGTCGACGGAGGTGGCGATGCCGCCCCTCGGCCGACACACAGCGCGAGGGTGGCGTTGGCTGCTGGGGCTCGGAGGAGCTCAGGCTGCGAGGCGGAGCTCGGGCTGCGAGGCGGAGCTGGTGGCCGAGACCTGCAACTGAGATCAAAAAGGAATGCGATGCCCGCGCGGAGGCCAGCGCGGTGAAGGTCGAGCAGAAGGGGGGGGTCGCCTGAAATGGAGGAGCAGAAGCTCGCTCCTAGTTGTCGCCCAATCGTCATGGCGGAGGCGGCGATTGGCTCTGCTGCTCCAGGGATGGATCTGCAACAAGGCTATCGAGCCTTGGATCACACCTCCGGCCGCTGTCACCGGCCACGCTTAGAGAAGGGCGGATACCGGAGAGGAGGTTGGTGGCGGTGGTTTTATAGAAGATGGTGGTCGAGCGTTACTAGAGGGGGGGAACGGCCGGTCATTGATGGAGGAGGCGCGTAACGGCCGGAGGCGAAGAGGAGGGACGGCGGGGGTTGTGGAGGAGGGGGCATTTTGGGTAACGGCTGGAGGTGGAAGGAGAGGGGGTCTGCACGTGTTGCGTACGTGCGCGCGGAAGGGGCAGGCGGCACGTGCGTGGCACATGCGTGAGGAGAGAGGGAGATGGGGTGCCACGTGGCACGCCCAGGGGTTGCCACATGGCACCCCAAAAAAATTTAGAAATTAAAGATGAATTAAATTAGAAAAGAAATAGCAGGAGACCTCGGATCGAAAATTTCCTTCACGAAAGTTGCTCGTCTCGACGAGATCTACAACTTTCATGGGACCCGGGAGCAAAAGAGGTCACCTCTGAGAAGTGGTATTTTTGGTGGCTTTCCATGTGTATAGAAAACCGATTTTTGGAGTTTTGTAATTTTTTGGTGGTTTTAGAGAAGATAAAAATTATAGAAAAAATACGATAAATACAAGAAAATTAATTACATACTAATCTAATTTTTGGATTTTTAATAAATAAGAAAATAGGAAAATAAATTAGAAGTTAGAAACACACAACTTTTGTACAGACCAACAACGGATGCTTGGACTCAGTCAGTTTCTTTTATTTCAGTTTTGATCTGGATTTGGATTTTTGTGTTGCATAATAAAACTTTCATCAAAGAACAATAATGAAGAAGAAATAAAATTTAAAGAGTTAATTAAGGACATAAAAATTGAGGTCAAAAATAGCAAAAAGTCAAACTGCGCAAAAGAGGCCAAAAGCCCAACTTTCATATATGAGCTCCGAATTTTACGAAAATGGTCTTTTTTTGAAGGTATTTGAAAATGGAGTACTTTAAAAGTGAGTAGACCAAAATCGGACACTGTATGTGGGAGATATGCTCATTTTAGTCTGTCAGATGTGAAATTTGACTTTGGGATTATTTGACACTTATTGAGGTTAGTAATTTTTTGTATTTTTTATTTAATAAAGTTAGTAATATCTACACAATGGAGGTGGTTTCGGGTCAATCGGAGTTAGGATGAATTAATTAAAAATAATGGAAGTTAGCGGCTTTTTGGGCTAATTTACACATGAGATTTTAAATGCAATTTATGCATGATGAAATGCAAATATTATTTACACATGCATGATGGCTAATAATGATCTATTAATGATTAACTACAAGTGGATGAAGGGAAATGGAGCCTAAATGATTGATTTTGGCATGATGAATACGAGATTCATCATAACATTTGATGAGAGTGAAATTCACCTCTTTAATAGTCGATAATTGTAGTATAGGAGGTGGATTTCGATCGTCAAAATACCACAATCTTTGAATGTTGTGGAGTATTTTTACTTGGCAAGTGTACCAAGGTCAAACTCAGGGAACGATGATTCTTAGTTGTGTGGCCTTAAATCAAATTAAATATTTACATTTCTGCTTGATTAATTTCTGTGTTGAGAAAATATACAATGCAATGATGCGAATGTTATGCACAGAAAATAAATGGGAATACTAATTCTGCTCAGGATCTTGTAATTTTGCACGATTTAAATCAACAATTAACAAATTCAATTAATCCTCAAATATTATCACAGATCGAATAATATTGAAACAAAGAAAGATCAATCAACTCCAAGTTACAGGATAATAGATTTATCAATGTATGTCAAAGATTCAATGTAAATTGACTTCTCTAAGTTAATAGTCGATCACCCAAATAGAGAGTCAAAAATATTGGTCCTCGATTCAACCCTTGTAAAGATTTGGAATAATCAACAATAAACACAAGAGGTTAATCAAGTTGAAATCCTCAACCGAATTCCTGCAATAGATTTACGTTAATTTCTCAAGCATCAATAAGTGGAGCCTGCTTGTCACATTAGATCCTCGAATAATAATTCCTAATAAAACCCTCAGATCTGATCGCACTATGCTAAGTTGTAGAGCACGGAATTAGCTTCGAAACGACATATTATATGCTAAAATCGGAGTCCATATGACAAAGATATGATAAAATGAAGTTTAAGGGACTGAAATATAAATAAAATAAAGTTTTTCCTTCAAAATAGTCCCTGGAAGGACTTATCTGCAATTTTTAAAAGTTGGCGGAGTCCTTCTGCAATTTACCCCAGGCAGGGGTATTTATGTAATTTCTGAAAGTTGCAGGGGGACAGTTGCAATTTTCCCCTGGACTTACGTGCAAAGCACGTGCGTCGAGGCATGGAGTGGGAGGTTGAGGCTCGGGCAGCTGAGCCTGCTGGCTCGGGTGGCGGGGTTGAGGCTCGGGGCTCCCGAGCCTGAGATTCGGAGGCTTGACTCAGGCTCGGTCGAACGAGCCTACGTGGAGGCAAGGAGGCGCTTCGGGGACCCGAGCCTCAGGTCTGGGGATGAGGCTCGGGGGGGTGACGTGGCGTGTTACGCACCGTTGGATCAAGGGCACCGTCGCTCGATCCAACGTGCGGAAGCGGGCGGTGTTGTCCTTGCACGCAGGGGCGGCACCTCCGTGCGCGGAGGCGATGGCGGAGTCGAGGCGGAGGGTCGGTCGTGGCGAGGCGAAGCGGTGGTGGGCTCACGGCCGAAGCGGAGGCGCCGCGCGGCTGAGGGGGTCGACGGAGGTGGCGATGCCGCCCCTCGACCGATACAAGGCGCGAGGGCGGCGTTGGCTGCTGGGGCTCGGAGGAGCTCGGGCTGCGAGGCAGAGCTCGGGCTGCGAGGCGGAGCTCGGGCAGCGAGGCAGAGCTGGTGGCTGAGACCTGCAACTGAGATCAAAAAGGAAGGCGATGCCCGCGCGGAGGCGAGCGCGGTGAAGGTCGAGCAGAAGGGGTGGGATCGCCTGAAATGGAGGAGCAGAAGCTCGCTCCTAGTTGTCGCCCAATCGCCGTGGCGGAGGCGGCGATAGGCTCTGCAGCTCCGGGGATGGATTTGCAACAAGGCTATCGAGCCTTGGATTATGCCTCCGACCGTTGTCACCGGCCACGCTTGGAGAAGGGCGGATACCGGAGAGGAGGCTGGTGGCGGTGGTTTTATAAAAGTTGGTGGTCGAGCGTTACGAAAGGGGGAGGGGAACGGCCGGTCATTGATGGAGGAGGCGCGTAACGGCCGGAGGCGAGGAGGAGGGACGGCGGGGGTTGTGGAGGAGGGGGGCATTTTGGGTAACGATTGGAGGTGGAAGGAGAGGGGGTCCGCACGTGCTGCGCACGTGCGCGCGAAAGGGGCAGGCGGCACGTGCGTGGCACGTGCGCGAGGAGAGAGGGAGATTGGGGTGCCACGTGGCATCCCAAAAAAAATTTAGAAATTAAAGATGAATTAAATTAGAAAAGAAATAGCAGGAAACCTCGGATCGAAAATTTTCCTTCACGAAAGTTGCTCGTATCGACGAGATCTACAACTTTCATGAAGGACCCGGGAGCAAAAGAGGTCACCTGTGAGAAGTGGTATTTTTGGTGGCTTTCCATGTGTATAGAAAACCGTTTTTTGGAGTTTTGTAATTTTTTTGTGGTTTTAGAGAGGATAAAAATTAAAGAAAAAATATGATAAAATACAAGAAAATTAATTACACGCTAATCTATTTTTTTTGGATTGTTAATAAATAATAAAATAGGAAAATAAATTATAAGTTAGAAACACACAACTTTTGTACAGACCGACAACAGACGCTTGGACTCAGTCATTTTCTTTGATTTCAGTTTTGATCTGGATTTGGATTTTTGTGTCGCTTAATAAAACTTTCATCAAAGAACAATAATGAAGAAGAAATAAAATTAAAAGAGTTAATTAAGGACATAAAAATTGAGGTCAAAAATAGCGAAAAGTCAAACTGCGCAAAAGAGGCCCAAAACCCAACTTTCACATATGAGCTCCGAATTTTACGAAAATTGTCTTGTTTTGAAGGTATTTGAAAATGGAGTACTTTAAAAGTGAGTAGACCAAAATCAGACACTGTATGTGGGAGATATGCTCATTTTAGTCTGTCAGATGTGAAATTTGACTTTGGGGTTATTTGACACTTATTGAGGTTAGTAATTTTTTGTATTTTTTATTTAGAAAAGTTAGTAATATCTACACAATGGAGGTGTTTTCGGGTCAATCGGAGTTAGAATAAATTAATTAAAAATAAGAGAAGTTAGCGGCTTTTTGGGCTAATTTAAACATGGGATTTTAAATGCAATTTATGCATGATGAAATGCAAATATTATTTACACATGCATGATGGCTAATAATGCTCTATTAATGATTAATTACAAGTGGATGAAGGGAAACCGAGCCTAAATGATTGATTTTGGCATGATGAATATGAGATTCATCATACCCCTATACTTAGACCATGCTCGTCCCCGAGCATGAATGAATGATTTAGTTGAATACATCCCTGACTATGCATGTGAATTTTCAAGACTTAATTCATAGAAGACCCTTAATTTGAGTGATCCTAAAATCCTGGGCTCAACCAAGCTTTAATCAAAAGGAATCCAACCTCTCTAATTTTCAGGCTCTCTTTTTGTACATATAATATAAGGATATGAAATTTAGTGTGATGCATTTCATGAGAGCCGAGTCGATGCATCACTCAAAGTTCCAGTCCCAAAGACTCTCCTCTAGACCTAATCCTCAATACTAGGGAATAAGTCTATTCTTGCTTCAGTCAACTGTCTTTATAGTTTGTCAGACTTGAAAGTGTAGATGGACGGCTAGATGATGGAGGGACATGGGATTGTGTCTATTTTTCTCACCCTCACATTGGAACAAGGGGCCTCTCGTGTGCCTTTACTCAACACATGTAAATTATTATTTTGTTGATCAATATGTCCGTCAAGAGAGTTGGAGTCGTCTACACTTGTTTTTCTGGGAGTACACCGGGGTCTGTCTTTTCTGAATATCTAAGATACCTTCGACACCCAGACTTGTATCGTTTACGATGCAGGGCCCTTTTTGTGGTGTCAGCCCGACTCCTTGGTCCTAATTAGCGCTTGGTCCAAGTGGACACTTTAAAATGTTTGGGAGCGCTCGCCATTGGTGGAAGCTCATTTGTAATTTAATTTTGGTATTCAGAGCTTTTTCTTTAACATTTCATTTCTTTTGTTGGCTAGCTCCACTGCTTTTACCAAGAGATTGGTGCACACTGTTCAACAAGTTCCTTTAAATTTCATCACACCCTGGCACATAGGTAAATATCAAAGAGATAGCATATGAATCTTGTTCACATACTGGCTAGGGTTTTTGCTGACACTCAGGTTTTCTGAAGCCTTCATTAACTTTATCCCATCCTCGAATATCATTAGATCGGGTCTAAACTTAAATCTATGGTCCTAGTTACTCAAGTGATATCTCAACTCAGCTCATCAATCATGCAGTTGTGGAAGTGACTGTGCAGATCATATTTTCTTGAAGGTAGAGATGAAGAGTGCAATATAGCACTCAAATCTTTCAAACCAGAGGAGTGTGGATATTTAAGTCTTGAAAACCCTAATGACTAAGGCATGTTAACTCAAACTCTCAAGATCCCAGAGATCCAGTATCCTCAAAATCCACAAGCCTTGCGTGAGTGTGAATGTGTCAGGAATACACCAACTCCTTGGGTTAGTGAATTTTTGTGTGATTTTTGGCTTTTGCAAATTTTTGTGGGTTTTAGTTTTTAATTTTTTTATTTCCTCGGAGAGACAATGACTGGCCCAGGCTCAAATAAAAGTATACACTTTCAGCCAGTATGGGTGTAAGTACGGGCCGAGGCCCATGTTACTTGAGGACGGGGCCGTATGCGATGTACTCTAAACCACCCACTCTGCTAAGGGAGACCGAGGTTCCCTCACTGAAAATGTATACTAAACCTAGTAGTCAGAGTAAACATCCAAGAAAGATTTTTTAAAATTTTTTTCAATTTTCAAATTTTTTAACAAAAATATTTACAAAAATTAATCCCTCAATTTTAATGATTTTACAGGTTTTTACTCAATTCACTAATTTACCAAAACCCAGCCCGAAAAATAAAATTTTAAAAAGAATTAAACCGCGAGCTCAGGCTAAAGTAAATATACAATAATATACGGTATACCCCCCTATACTTAAAATTTGTTATGTCCTCATAGCACAAGTGCCATGAAGCCAAGGCTCGGTTCAAGTACAGGGTGATATAGCGGAACTGAGGAGGAGGGTCCCCCTATACTTAGGTCAATATTAACCTAAGTACAAGAAGACGGAACGAGGGATGGATGAGCAGGCAGGTCCCCCTATACTTAGGCTACAAATAGCCGAAGTAAGGTCTGCGTTAGGGGGGATGGTTCTATTATACAAGGGTGCGGGGGAGGGGTTTGTGAAAAATAGATACACAGAGAGAGAGATAGGGATAGAGAGAGAGAATGAAATATACAGGGGGAGGATGGGAGTGAGTATGTGCAAGTGTAGTTGTGTATGTGGGGGGGGGGGGGGTATTTTTTTATACAATATGCAAAAACTGAAAATAAATATGCAGATGCAATATATTTTTTTTTACAACATGCAATGCAATTTGACTGATAAAAATCCTAGAATTTCTTCACGGCTTCTTTTGAGGCCTCTTCAGCGGTCCCGACTTCGCGCCTCCATGACGATCAGGTGTCCCCGATTTTCATGGGCCCTGCCACAAAGGAGAAGAGTTAAAAACTCGGAGAAATTAAATCGGCAAATAATATGCAAAGAAATGATGCATGAAATGAGGATCTAAGAAAATTTGAAATTAACAAAAAAAATCAAAATCCAAAAATTAAGCAAAGTCGTATCCCTGGCAACGGCGCCATTTGATGAACGTGAAATCCACCTCTTTAATAATGATGAATTGTAGTATAGGAAGTGAATTTCGGTCGATCAAAAACCACAATCTTTGAATGATGTGGAATATTTATACTTGGCAAGTGTACCAAGGTCGAACACAGGGACACGGTTGCCTAATTCAGCTATTGAATTTTGATTCATGAAGCTCTATGTGATTTAATTCCAAATTCAGGTCCACATGCAAATTATGCAAAATACAAAGCGATGCTAGGATGTGTGCATTTTTTAGATATTTTTATGCAATTATAAAGTGAGGCATGGATAAATATGCAAGAGAAATTATTTACAGATTTAAAGACTACAATTATACCCTAAATATTATGAGCATCATGATAGAAATGAAATTAGAGGCAATTTAATCCATCATTAAAAAGTGGTCATCAAATCAAGCAAGACAAGTAGAGCATGGTCCCATTTTTCACATAAAAATTCACTTAAATTAAAACAGTGTCAAATAAGACAAATAAGCATGCTAGAATGTACAGGACAAAACAAGGATCAAAATGACACTAAAATCATGCAATTTGGACCTACAATGCTCAAGTTATGCTAAAAACGGTGTAAGGGCATAATTGTAATAAAAATGCAAAGAAATAAAGGATAAATATTGTATTTAGGTCCCTGGAGGGACCTAAATGCAATTATGAAAAACTGCTTGGGCCCAGTTGCAATTTGTCCATTTGGCGCAAGGGCATATTTGTAATTTTGAAAAAGTTACGGGGCTTCCGTGTAAAATACCCAGGCACGCACGTGACGCACGTGCCTGGGGACCAAAATGAAATTCCTTTAAGGTTCTGGGTCGATCTTGCAAATTTCCCAGCACCTCATGTGCTACGCACGCGAGGGGCCAGGCTCGGGAGGATCCTCAGCTTCGGGATCACGTGGCATCAACTGGAGGTTCGGGGCGAGGCTCGGTAGGACCCGAGCCTGTAGGCATGGAGTATAGGCTCGAGTGCCACGCATCTTCATCATACCCGCCCGATCCTGGAGATCAGACGGCATCTGTAACGTCTCTCTCCGTCGCGGCCCACCGGAGGAGGCGGGGCTCCGGTGAGCCCCCTGGAGCTCCGCCAGTCTCCGCGAGGTCCTCCGAGGGTCGGAGAAGAATGCTGAGGCCCTCGTGAAGGAGATGGAGATGTTGCGGACCTCCGAAGGCGATTGGGTTGGTCAATCGATGCAGAGCCACCGGTGGCAGAGCTGATGGTCGGAGGAGATCTGCAAGCTCCGACCATTGAAGCACTAGGTACCTGCAGATGTTAGCAAAGTCGGAGCGTGCATGTGGAAGTGACGTGAATGGAGTGGAGGCCAGGAAGGTGACGGGAGCGGTGGCCCTGGGCTCCATCTCCGGCGAAGTGGAGAAGGAGATGGGGTGGAGCGGGGATGGTTCTGGAGAAGGAGGGATGGGTCGGCGAAGGTCGGAGTGGTTGGGCGGAGATGCTGGAGTAGTCGGAGGAAGGTGAACGACAATGGGTATGAAGGGAAAATTAGGAGAATATGCGGGAAAATTTGCCTTCCCAGAGCAAGGCGGATGGCGGCAGGGATAGCTTGGGCTGAGGCTCAAGAGAACCTCGGGTCTTCGCCCGGCGAGGTCAGCCGGGCCTCGGGGCTCATTTGGTGACCGGAGGTCACCAGGCTACGGCGGAGCACCACCGTGGGTCGACACCAGCAAAAAGCCATGATTGCCTCGACGTTCCGCCCCTCCGTTGTCACCGGAGGGGCGGAGGAAGCTAGGGTTTAAGCCAAAAATGGTGGACGAGGGCGAACGAAGGCGGAGGGGGTGTTTATAGGTGGAGAGGCTCAGGCGGTTACGTGGTGGAGGGGAGGTTTCGACGAGGATTTTAATGGTGAGGGAATAGCGAGGGTGAGTAAAGGAGGTACCGCGAGGATGGCGGGGGTCTGGGCTGCGAGAGGGAGGCGTTACGAGCGGAAGGAGGTGACTGGTGCGATGGCTAAAAATGGAAGGGGGAGGAGGTTCGACAAGGCGTAACGCCTGGGCGAGGGGGTTACTCGAGGTAGAAGATGACTTTCTGACCATTGGATCTCGTGATCCAACGGTTAGGATGCGAGCGCGAGAGGTCGGTGAGGATCAGATCCTGCTATCTGAACGAATGGTTGAGTTGTGCGCGATGACAAGCGGTCAAGATGAAGAGCGAGGATCCATCCAAGGGTGAGGGACGAAGAGTTGACGCGGAGTGTGGAGGACCGTTGGATGGAAGTAGGATCCGAGGGCTGAGATGAGTGGGCGACATGGTGAGCTGAGGGATGTTGGATCGGGATGAGATCGTGCAGCTAGCATTTAGATGCTAGACAACGACTGATATCAGATCTAGAATTAGATCTGACGGTTGACGATGGAGCGGTGATGGATGGCAAGGATCAAGGCGGGTCGGAGTGGATCCAACGGCCGAGGTAGGCGCCGGGTGGCGGAAAGGGAAGCGGGCCACGTCGGCGGCCCAGAGGGCGCCACATTGCCCAATCAGAGTAATTTAAATATAAAAACAAATAAAATTAGAAAAGAAATAGTTAGAGGCCGAATTAGGAAAAAGTCAAAACATGAAAGCTGCTCGTCTCGACGAGATCTACAACTTTCATGTTGGTCAAAAAGCCAAAAGAGGTCATCTATACAAAAGCTATTTTTGGGGGTATTTTTAAGGGAATAAAAACACCAAGTTGTGGTTTTGAGATGTTTTTGTATTTTTTTAGTATTTTTAATGGTCAGTGAATTATAGACAACTTATCTACCTAATTTTTAGTGGTTTTTAAGGATAAAATAATTACAAGAAATTAAAAGGGAATTAAAAGCAATATTTTAATGGTAAAATATATACAATATACTACAAGATAAAAACAAAGGATTGATGATGATTTTTATTGAATTGTTTAGTCCAGGGGTTTAATAGTGAGTTTTTAGCATGATGAATACGAGATTCATCATCTACCAGCCATCAAAATTCCAGTCACAGTATCTCGAGCCTTGTTCTCCACCTCCCCCAGTCATTCAAGAAGTGAATGGTGTCTGGAGTAATGATCAACAACTGATCCGTCCTCAGGGACAATCCCAGGGTCAACACAATTATGGTCGATCATTCCATCAACATCAGGGAGGGCAGAACTACCAACCCAATCTGGCCTATCACCAAAATCCTCTAAAACAAGGATACACTTGGAGGCAAAACAACTACCAATAGTAGTCTAGATACCGCAACCAGCAATACCAGCAATCGGCTGCTCAATATCATCACTAGTATTCCTCCCAACAGTATCACATATACCCTTCTCTTGTTCTTCTTCTTCTTCTTCTTCTTCTTCCTCTTCCTCCTCCTCCTCCTCCTCAATACTCGTAGGGTTACCGGCAACAAACTCCCTCTTACCATCAGAATCAGCAGTCTCATCAGGTCGAACCCTTTGAGGTTGCCCCGATTAACCTGACCATGGATTGTCTAGCTCAGCTAGTGAAGGACATGGATGAGATGAGCTAGAAAATAGACAGCATGACGACCGCTAAGATTGTAGTTCCAACTTAATTCGAAGCTAATCCGAACAACTTCATCTCAAGGAGCAGGTAGCCTGCAGTGCCCCACACGATTCAGGTGAAAATAATGTATTTTTATCTAACGTTGTAAATATCTAGAGCGGTAGGACATTCCAACAATCTGCGGTGATGAAAGGGAAGAACAAAGCATCCGAAGGTGAATCATCAACCATATCGACATTAGGTTTGACATAATTTTTTTGGAGCAACACCTGATACAAAAATACAAAAAACACAAATAGAAAGCAACAATCCCGGTGAAGCTGTGTCAACCTTGGGGATGCCAGCATCTGCCGCAGAACCAAAGCCAGTCAATGGAGCCGCGCTTGTTATTTTTGGTCCACCAATTGTAGATGAATGTATACCTTTTTGCCATCTACCTATATAAAAAGACATGGATAAAAATTTGAATGAGAATGAAAAGATTTTTGATGATGTGCATATGCCTTTTCCTTCTGTAATTCAATCAAAATAGTAAAAAATTTTGAATAATGCTTTGTCTGATCTTGACATCATTGAAATATTGCAAAATATTATGCGTAAGAAGCCTTTTCTAAAATCCATGGAGTACATGCCCAGTGTGAAAAAAGACTCAAAGAAGAATGTATAACGAAGCATCAACCCCATAAAATCAAACGCAAAAAATCTTAGAAGCATATCCTTACCATGGTTACAGTAAATGACATCAACAATCTCTCACTCAAAAAGAAAGACAAGGGTGAATCACTCATCAGATGCATAATTTTCAATTAGGAGTTCAAGCGTACCTTGCTTGACAGTGAGTCTTTTATCAACCTTCTACCATCGTCGCTACTCACAGAATTTGGGTTAGGACCACTCAAGCCAACCAAGATGATTATGTAGTCCGTGGATCGATCTGTCAAGCGGCCTAAGGGCATGTTGGAGCATGTGATCGTCATCGTTCAAGGCATGGAATTTCCTATTGATTTCATTGTCTTGTATAGGGACACCTCTGCAACTCTGCTCCATACCTCGATTATTCTTGGACGTTCATTCCTTGGAACGACTGAAACAGTAGTTGACTACAACATTGGAGAGATCACATTCTGCTCCAACACTAATAAGATACATATAGAGGCCATGCGTGAGCCGAAAACAACACAAGTTGTATCTGAGATGAGTGTGCTTGCACCAGAATGTTCTGAGGACTGTGACTTTTTAGCATAGATCAAAAATAGCAATTTATTTCTGGATTACAAAGAAACCTTGGAATTCCTGTCCACAGAGGAAGCACGAGAAAGCACAATCCCATTAACCAAGGTTTTAATTTTTACTGATGTGCAGATAGAAAAGTTTGAAGAATACCCTTTGTCTGAGCATGAAGAATTCATTGCCGATTTGTTTGATGTGTTGAACGAAGAAGCTGAACTAACAATGGTAGACAACCGAGAACTGAAAGAGCTAACACCTACAGTTGTCACTGAAGTCAAAACTGAATCAACTCCCACACCACCAGAGCTCAAACCTTTGTCCTACAATATGAAGTACACCTTCCTTGTAGGAGAACCCAATATGTATCCTATCATCATCAATGGTCATTTGACTGAAAACCAAGAATCTTGTCTGATGGAGGTTCTTGAATGGAATTGCAAGGTGATAGACTGGAAGATATCAGATCTCCATGAGATCAATCCATCATTGTTCTCACATCACATTTACCTGGAAGAAGACAACAAATCATCTAGAGGATTCCGACGCAGACTGAATCTGAACCTTTGGGAGGTTGTGATGAAGGAAATTCAGAAGTGATGTAATGGAGGATTCATTTATCCCATCTTTGACTCCAAGTGGGTGAGTCCCTTGCATGTAGAGATAAAGAAGTCTGGGATCACCATTGTTACCAATGACAAGGGGGAGGAGATTTCGACCAGAGTACCGACATCCTGGAGAGTCTGTGTGGATTGCATACGTCTAAACCTTGCCACCAAGAAAGACCATTTTCCATTTCCCTTCATCAACCAGATTCTCGAGAGGCTGTCTGCGAAGGAATATTTCTGCTTCTTAGACGGGTACTTGTTTAACCCAAAAATCGGTGATCTTAAGTTCCACACAAGGCGGGAACTCAGTCGCTGAATCGACCACGCGAAATCCGGATTAAAACAACAATTAACCCACAACAGATAAATCAAGCAATGAAATTAAATGTGCGGAGTTAAAATTTATTATAACTCTACAACAAAGATGTGTATAGTGCAAGTATGTGTAGAGGTCGAACACAGGGAGCAGACAGGTAGAACGGGGCAAAAATTGCTCAAAATGTGTGTGTATGTGATCAAGAGTCTATGATGCTATTTTTTTTTTGGGTTTTTAATTTTATATTTTTTATTTAATTTTCAATTTTGTATTTTTGTATTTTGATTTTATAATTTCTGATTTTATATTTTCTTTTTATATTTTAAATATATTTTTTATATTTTCTTTTTCAATTTTGGAAAATAAAAACAATGTAATAAAAGGCAAGCTAGAGTATTTATAAAAATAGATAAAAATACTCAAAAATAAGCAAATAAAGTCTTTTTGGTCTTTTTATACTTTTTTACTATTTTTGTGATTTTTGGGAATTTTTAAGAATGTTTTGGTATTTTTTAATTAGCAAAATAAAGCAAACAGTGAATAAAATGCAAGGCTAAAACTTAAAATGGAGAAATAAAATATAAAACAGTAACAAAAATTCTCCAAGTTAATTTTCAATGAAAGATAATGAGATAAAGAAAATTTAGGCAAAAAGTTTATATTTTTAGGGATTTTGTAGAATTTTTAATATTTTTATAAAGTTTTTTAGAGTTTTGCAATTTTTAGGAGTTTGGTTTTGTAATTTTTAATGATTTGTTGTCTGAAATTAAAACACACTAAAAGCAACAAAATATATTTTTTTGGGATTTTTCTGATGAGTTTTTATATTTTTTATGGATTTTATAAGCTAGACAGTGCACAAAATGACTATTTTTTATTTTTAATAAATATTAAAATGCAATAATTATGGAAAATAAAAATATGACATAAATCTACAATGCAACAGGAAGTTTAATGCAATTTTTGTGGATTTTTTAGTGATTTATAGACGTATGCAAAAAATGCTAGCAACAAAGGGAAACTACATGCAGGCCAAGGGCTTTTTAGTAATATAAGGGAAGTTCGAGGGCCCCTGCGCAATATTCTCACAAAATAATTAACTAAGGAAAATAGTTTCTGGACGGAATATTAAATGCCCAAACCGCCAGGTCCTTGTCGCAAAATACCCACGCGCACGTGCCCACGCACGTGCGCTTGGCTGGCAAGGTTCTCTATGTAATTACAGATATGCGCGGGGGGTTCTTAGCAATTATTACAAAAGATATAAAACAGCACTTGAAAGATTATGTGCTAAATGCTAAACACAAAAACGCATGGGGGAGAAACGCAAAATACCCATGCTATAAGCATATCCGACGGTGGCGGGCGCTTCACTTACGCCACATGGCGCCTCCGCAGAGCCCGATAATGGTTGGGCTTTAAGGGCCAGGATTTGATCGTCTTTGCTTGATCGGACGACTGGAGGGCGTGCTGCATCCAACGGCAGATGGGAGGCCTGGAAGAACAGGCCGAATCCGACGGATGCGGAGCAACCGGCAAGAACGGCGACGAACCCGAGCTTGGCGAGCTTCAATCGGCCGAAGCTCAAGCTTCCCCGCACCTGCGACATCTCCGACACCCCTAGAAGATCCCCGCGGCTGCTCCCCGACGAATGATGGCTCCAGCGGGTCCGGGGGAGCAGCGGTAACGGCCGGCGAGCACGGAGGAGTGTCGAGCTCCAGGTGCTCCCGGCCCGAGCAAAACTTGACCCCAGGAGGGGGTCCTTGAAGACCTGAGACCTGCAATGAAAACGTACAACCAACAGTAGACGGTCCCAGGTCTATTTGGGTGCAGAAAAAGCGTGACGATATGGCGGAATGGAAAGGAGAGGTTGGCCGGAGCTCGAGGGGCTCCGGCAAGGGTGTTTGACGTTGAGATCGAAGCCAATAGTTGATTTAATGCGAAGCTAATTACAGGAAAACAACGCTAAGGGCTACAGCTACATAGTACGCAAGAAAAATCAGGGAGAAACGACCTCGAGGGCTGAGACGAGCCCAAGGTTGGACCTCAACGGCCACGGGTGGCCGGAGGTGATGGAAGCACCAAATCAACCGCTAACCTTGCCTCTGATGAGCTGGAGGACGTGCTGTCACCACGTCCAGTCCAGAGCTTGACAAAGAGAGGAAGAAAAGGGGCCAGAATGGGTTCAAGTCGAAAATGGAGGCGGAGGGGCTATTTTGAAACATGGCTCTGGCGCGATGTTCAAGGGCGTGTCACGGGTGAATCTTTGATTGAATCGCCAAGCCAATAGGTGGGTGTGGATGATCATTCATAGGGCTACATATCTCGTGAAGAGACCGACCTCAAACGGTGAAAGAATCGGCCTCCAAAAATCGTCAAAAACGAGAGAAAAGTCATTCTGACAGGCAGCAGGCACTGGGTCAGAGAGTTGACTCAGGTCAACTCTCCAGCCCTCCTGGCTGGTCCACGTGGACCAACAAGGAAAAAGCCTGGAAAAAATTATTGTAAAATCATTTAAAAATAGTAAACGATTTTATTAATTTTTGATTAAAAAATAAAAGTGTTTATTTTTTTATAAATTATTTTATAGTGATTTTTATTTATTTTTATGAAGTATATTTTTACAAGTTGCTATTATACCCCTATATAGGTATATTATCTACATATTTTATTCCGTTATTTTTATTTTGTGATTTTAATTTCATTATTTTTATTTCTTATTTTATAAAATTATAAAATACTTTTATATACATAAATATATTTTTATTTTATTTTTCTGATATGTTTTGTATATTTAATAAAATACAAATATGTTTTGTATAGGTATATGTATAGGTAATGTATCTATGTGTTTTATTTTTAAGTATTTTATTTTTGTTTTTATTTATGTTTTTATTCTTATTTTAATGTACATAATTATTATAAGTATTATTTACAACATTATAAAAATATAAAATTATAAAAATAATAAATAATTAATAAATTGAATATTTTAATATGTACAAGTATACAATGAGGGTCCAAAACTCAACTTTCAAACCGTAGCTCCGCCAAATGCGAAACCACCGCCATTAATTAGCTTATTTTCTTCTATATACAATTAAAGGTGAGTTTGATGCATTTGGAGTTTTCATTTGGGAGATATAGGTCTGGGAAGTTGGGATTCTGGATTTTTATTCAGACCATAACTTTTTATCTGTGTATTATTTTTCAGTGAAATCAATTTTGTATTTTTTTTTATTAAATTATCTACAACTTTCATGTACAACGTTTCTTCATTTGAGGTATAAAAAGTGGAACCAAAAATAGGTCCCAAAATGAATAAAGAATGAATGAAATGTAAGGTATTTTTATTGTATTTTAGCCCTTATCTCCCCCTACTTTATTCCTGGTCGACCTATTCATCGAGATGCCTAGGTCTCGGGGTTTCGGGTCATAAAATATTTACAATATTTTATTCTTTTTCTTTTCTTTATTCTATAATTCTGGTATTAAAAACCGCATTTTATACAATATTTACACGCATATATATGAATGCTAAAATGCATGAATTACGCATATTTACACGCGTTTACTAGGGTTTTTAAGGCCAAAATGATAGAATAAAGATGATGAAACGTGGATTCATCAGTACTCTGGATACAATCAAGTCATGATTGTGCAAGAAGATTAAGATAAGATGACGTTCACATGTCCATTTGGGATGTACACCTTCCTACGGATGTCGTTCGAGTTGTGTAAGCCCCCACTACATTTCAAAGATGCATGTTGGTCATATTTACAGACATGGTGGGAAATATTCTTGAGGTTTTCTTGGATGATTTCTCAATCTACAGAGATTCATTTGATCAATGTATAGACTATCTAGACTGAGTTCTGAGAAGGTGGTGTGAAGTGAACCTCGTGTTCTCGTGGGAGAAGAGCAATTTCATGGTGACTGAAGGGATCATGTTGGGTCACGTGGTATCGAAACAGCATGGAAGTGGATCCAACCAAGGTGGATGTAATTTCTAAACTTGAGCCGCCTTCAAATCTGAAACAGGTCTGGTCATTTTTGGGGCATGCCAGTTTCTACTAACGATTTATCAAAGACTTCAGCAAGCTCGCCCGACCATTGACAAAACTGCTAGATAAGGAGACATATTTTGTTGTGGATAATTGTGTTCTCCAAGCCTTTAACCAGCTGAAAGACCTGATCACACATGCTCTTGTCCAATTGCCACATGATTGGTCTCTACTCTTTAAGAGCATGACAAACACATCAGATTTTGCAATTTTCTGATTTTTTAGGACAAAGATGATATGTGATTCCATTTGCTATTCATTACACTAGTAGAATGTTGGATGAAGCCCAAAAGAACTACACAATGACTAAAGAAGAGATGTTAGCTATAGTGTTTGCGCTGGAAAAGTTCAGATCACATATCCTTGGATCACAGGTAATAATTTACACTGCTCATTCTACCATCAAGTACTTCTAGAGCAAGAAAGATGCCGAGCTTCATGTAATTCGTAGGATCCTTCTAATCCAAGAATTTGACTTTGAATTTCTTGACAAATCGGGCATAAAAAATGTTGTGTCATACCATCTTTCCAGGACAATGAATGCAGAGACTCCTAAGCAGAATTCAATTCCAATCACAGAGACCTTTCCAGATGAGGCAGTCTTGTCAATATCCTTTCTCCCCTGGTATGCTGACATTGCAAATTATCTTGTCTCTAGGAAGACTCTGCTAGACTAGTCGAGTATCAAACTCGATAAATTCTTGGTTGACATTCATTTTTACCAGTGGGAAGAACCACATCTATTCAGAGAGGGTGCATACTGCATCTGGAGGAGCTGTATACCTCAAGAGGAGAAAATGGGTGTCCAAGACCACTGCCATAAGATTGAAGCTGGTAAACACCATTCTAGAAGGAGGAAAGCAACAAAAGTGCTTTAATACGGCCTTTGGTGGCCAACTTTATTCAAGGATACATATGATTATGTGAAGAAATGCACTGATGTCAGAGAATGGCCAGAAACATTAGCATGTGTGACGCAATGCCTTTAAAATACATTCAGATATCTGACATCTTTGACGCTAGGGGCATTGACTTCGTGGGGCCATTCCCTAACAGCTAGGGATTTGAATACATCCTACTCGTCGCCGACTATGTCAATAGATGGGTGGAGGCAATCCCCACCCGAATCACAGATAGTCGCATAGTTTGTCACCTCCTAAAGGATAACATCATTTCACAGTTCAAGATCCCCAATATTCTCATTTCTGATGGGGAGATCCACTTCATTAACAAGAAGGTCAAGAAGTTGACCAAAGAATCCGACACTGAACATCGTGTAGCAACATCGTACCACCCACAATCTAATGGCTTGGCTGAATGTTCTAATAGGAAGATCAAAACCATATTGCAGAAGCTTGTATGTCTGAATCGTAAGAATTGATCACAACTTCTCGATTCAGTTCTTTGGGCATATCGCATGGCATACAAGTCTCATCTCGGTAAGTCTCCCTACCACATCGTCTATGGCAAGCCTTGCCACATGCCTCTGGACTTAATCCACGAATCCTTATGGGCATTGAACGTGTGCAGCGTTGATTCCGAGCGAGCTGGAAAGAACCAAAAAGTTGATCTAAATAGATTGCTTGAATTCAGAGACTACGGAAATGATAATAGCCTGATGTACAAAGAGAAAATCAAGCGATGGCACAACAAACATATCCATAGAAAGACTCTCGAGCCTGGATAAAAGGTGTGGTTATTTGATGCAAAGTTGAATATTTTTCCTGGAAAGTTGAAGAGCAAATGGACTGGGCCATTCATTGTAAAAACTATGCGTGACAATGGAAGCCTGCTCATATCAGAATTGTCACCTGACGCATAACCCTTTATAGTCAATGGACAATTTCTGATGCTATATTTAGAGCATGACACATTCTTATCTGTTGTCAATTCCATTGAGGTTATATTTCAGTATGATCTCACAAAGGCAAATGGATCAGACATTTGAGTAGAATATCACAATTTTTTTCTTGTTTTCTTCTTTTCCTTTTCATTTTTATAATTCTTTCCAAAAAGGTGTTCACCCCTTTCATTATTGCTATACTTAGGAGTACCACGCATGTCCCCTCAACTCTTGATATTTAGTCTACACTTAGGGATATTTTACCCTAACTACATGGGGGAAAGGTTGAGCCAATGAGTTAGTACATTCCCACCCTTGACCCTCCCTGCCTTGTGTACAATCTGATATGCTTAGGATTATTTTATCCTAAGTATAGGGGGGACAGTCAACTTCTCATTCATTTATTCTTTAGTCATTGTAGTATAGACTTTTCTATACTTCGTACGAGTTATGAATTCCTTTTTTCTCTCTAATCTATGAGTACATAGTTCAAACTAAGGATAGGAGGGTCATATATGCTATGTATATACTTTAGCCATAACTCGTACTTTTGTATTTTCAATAATATGTAATAAAACACACCAAAATTCTTTACAGATACTTGTAATAATCAGTTAAAAAGGTATTGCAAAATGATTGAAAAATTACCTGAAAAAATCTTTTGAAATCTGTTTGGGAAATATTTGCAAAATATTTTCAAACCTTTGTAAAAATATTTTGCTAGAAAAAATTTCTTTTATTTGTGTAAATAAAAATTTTGAAAATCTAGTTGTAAATAATTTGAAAAATGGTTGAAAAATCTTTTGAAAAATCTATATATACTGTTTGGAAAATATTTGCAAAATGATTTTCACGGTTTGAAAATGTTTGTAGAAATGTTTGTCAAAATTATTTGCAAAAATAAGTTTTCAGAATATTCACAAAAATGTTTTAGAAAATGTTTGGAAAAGCATGTGTAAGTAACAACTCAAATAAAAGTCTCACGATAATGTATAAAACCTGTATATAAATCTTATAAACACTCACTAATACTCAACTTGTAAAATCTTGTGTATAAAATTCACCTACACTACCTTCCTTGTAACTGTAGATGCACTCTCGTGTAAATAGTTGTACGTATTACTTTCACTAACCTTATTCAAAAATCCTAAAAATTGTAAAATTCAAAACTCCAAAAACATTTGCAAAATCTTTTCAAAAACCTGCATAAAAATTTGCAAAACTTTTTTCTAAAAGTCCATAAAAAGTTCAAAACCAGGAAATTGCATCACAAAAAAATTTTCATTGCATTATACAATTACATTTTTCGGATTGATGTTAATAATTGAACTAATCTAAGTAAATTCTGAAGATTGGAGCTTGGTTGGACCTTAATTCACTTAATCACATGAACCTTTAAGGATCTGGAATCGAGGCACTTCAGGTCTCCTAGACTTAATTCTTTGAGACCATGAGACTTAGTTCAGTGCCATCTTGACTTCCTAAGTAGGATATCTCAGAACACACACATGACTCTTGTCGACAGTGACCTAACTTGCACGCATGCGCCTTACACTATGCTCACCTTTGTTGAAGTGGTAGAGGGCTGAATTTGCCGGCATGAGACACAAGACAATGGAAACATCAGAAATCACACATCCGTGACCATTGCACTCCAACCCGATCCAGTAGTGAAGAGGTCTAAAGATAGAATGTCGTGGGTCAGAATAATGCTTCAAAAGAGAGATAGTCTAATGTCTCAAGAGGAAAACGTCCTTATGTAAATGCTGCTATAAATAGTATTAAAAAATGTGATGCACTCGGATCCAGGCACTGTTTACATCGTATTCATACTACAACATTCGCTAAACATCACATTAAGTATATGAAAACACGTGGAAATTTTTTGTTGTTTGCATTTCTGCCATGACATTCACATTCAATGTAACAATCACAAATTCAACAATAGTAACATGTGCCACCAGAATTTCATTTCATTAATTTCCACATTTTTATACAACATGTACAAAAGAGATGATAGTGTACACATATATACCAAAGTATATACATAAGAGAAATAAATCATTTATAATATGAGCTGAACAAAAACTACAATAAAAGAAATTGTACCGTTTAGTATATACCCAGATGCCAAGAATCATCCATAGCTACTGAGATGCAGGCTGCTTGTCTGCCACACATGAAAGGTAGAAGAGGCATCAACGAGCGTTGGTACTTCCCAAAATCTTATTACAATAAGCAGACATTTAATATGTTCAAAAGAAAGCAAGTAGACATGCATTTATGAATTTAAAAATTATCACTACTTGCGTAGAAAAAGGTTTTCAAATTATTCCGCATGCATTTCCCCCTGATTACTCATTATCCCTATATTTCCTGTTTATAACATTTTCCCATAGTAATTGAGGCCAGTAAGTATATATTATTTTCTTGTTACTAAGATCAGGTTATCAATCTTGATAAGGATTTGGTGAGGTGATGTTTTATTAAACTCTTAGTTTATTAATGAAGGAAAATATAATATTCTAATATGCTTCTCCATTACTATCTATCTTTTCCAATCTAGTGGATTGTCTGTGGTCCTTGTCTATGTGTAACCTCACACTATGACTCTAAGGCGTGAATAATGCCTTAAGGTTGGGTTGCCTCTTTAGGCATGCGGTGTTGAGTAATGTTCCAACGCGTCCACTAATTTATAGGGAGTCCGAATCCAGCATAATTATAGTCATTTCTAACCAACACAACTTATCATTGATTTCATCTCTTAACCAAGATACATTATAACCCATTCAACTTTGATTGTAACTCCTCCAATTGTAACCCTAGATGATTCAGATGTAGCATCGCCAAGCCCATTGGTAGAAAAGTAACTAAAACTCAATCGGTGAGGTAGCCTCCTAAGAGGATTTTCCATTTTGCCCTCTAAATGGAAGTGTGGTCCATTATAGGGAAAGGTCTACTCCAAAACTACACCCCAGAGAAGTGAGAGAGATTCTCCAGAAAAGTCACTCTAGATGGGCCCGACCGGTACAGGCAACCGAGCTCGTACGGAAAAACTAAAATCGAGGATCCCCTGCATGAGTATCCTAAAACAGAGGGTCAGCGGATATGGTCAAAAGTTGGAACCCCGATGAGGCATAAAAACACTGCAAGCTCGCATAAAAATTGTGAAAAGGACTGGGATCCTAGACCCGCACACTTGGCGACCACTGCCCTAACTGGGCTTCCTATCTCCCACCCAGTTGAGAGTCACCACGCTCTCACACATTCAGATGTATGGTGTACCGTGACTAGCACTCTAAATTATATATCAGGATTGATTTAAGATCGTATTCACTTTGTCTGTCTACTCATTTCTTTCTCAATTCTCTCTATGGTTAATAGTGCAGATCTAGATCTCTTATTAACAATTTCACTACTATCACTTTATGGTGGACTAAACCAATCCATGTCTTTTGTCATATTAATAATATATAATTGGGAGATCAAAATAATGAATTACTTGATAAGGATTAATTGGCATAGTAACATAATCATTTGATGGTTTGTTACAAGAACGGTATTAATATTCTAATATTTTTTATTTCAAACTATTCTATAAGATTATAAGATTAGAAGATAAATTAGTGATCTGAGATTGAGTCTAGTTTGCATGTTAATCACCTGTCCAGTATGCAAACTGTGACTTGTTTGAGATTAAGGTCTACTTCATATGTATATATATACTTGTATACATACACATATACACTTATAGAAATATTAACTCAAATATATTATTATTTTTACAATAGAAAAATCTTAACTTTAATTTAAGATTCAAGAACTTTAAGGAATTCAATTTCCTTCATGTCAAAAGTTTAGTAAGTACAAAGTACTTACAAATTTAAATTTATTCATGTTCCACATGTTTATTATCTTTTCCTATTTTAGCAATTATTCATCTTCTCCTCGCATAGTTTGGCAGAAGACACTTGGCCATTTTTTTAAAGAGAACATTTTTGACTCCATGAAAATGGCAACTGAGCTGGAATAAATCACCCTAAGATAGCCCCTAATTTGTACAACATTATTTTCTAAAAATAGAATTTGGTGCCAATTATTAACCAATTTAATAACAAGAACTGTATACATGTTTTATGCTAAGACGTGCACAGAAAGCCATGGGTGACCTCTGATTTTTAACCATCAATTTATCTTAAAATATACTCTTCTTGGAATAGGAAGTATTAATATTCTTTGGCTTAGTAGACTCAGGATTTTGAGTTTAAAAAACAGCTAAAAGCTAAGGAGATAAATGTATTTGAAACAAATAAATGAATAAATGTCAACTAAACAATTTATGGTGGTAAAAAGATAGTGATATTGGTTAAATAATAGAAATTAGCTATGATACTGCATATATAAAAAAAATTAGAATTCCAAGGGAAGATTGCCCTTTCTAGCCACTCTCTACTCAGGACATGGACAAGAAACCAATCATTTTACAACTGCTACACAAATAATACCAGACAACAACAAAGATTTATAATGCTCAACTTGCAAGCTATACACGATAAGAAACAAATGTATAAACTTATATTAACTACAGAATTCTCTCCAAGTACTAACAGAAAGGATAAAAAAACCTGCAATTCAACCAATGCTCCTTTAGATAAGGATGGAACCAGCTAATTAGTGACATGCAATGAATTATCAGTTTAACTTGCATTGAGTCATAATTTCCAGTAATAAATCCCTAATCTAAACAGAGACCAAAATCACAAGATCATATTATTTTCTTTGAAAACTTCTCAACATCAAGACCAAATGAGTAGGATATATAGTTGTGTGGGGGAGAAAATGACATGCAGGGCAGCAAAAGGAAGGAATAGAGATTGTACTTTTGATTAGATCTTCTATTTTGGAGATCACCACATGCATATAGCTGCAGTTTGAAGAGAAGAACAAAGCTTCCTGTTTTCTCTCGGTTGAAATTTGAGAGGGGTTTTGGTAGGTTGGTGTTTATATAGTCAAGAGAAGGGTCCTTTGGATGCCAAGTTTTATAAGGAGCCAAACCAAGTGGCTGAGAAAGAAGGGGAAAAAACCAGCGACTGGAATTGGCTGGAATTTTCTTTTGTTGTCAACAGTAGCAGTCTGCTACTGTTAATTTTTTTATATTTTTATCTATTTTTTTAATATTTCTAAAATATGCTTTATAGAAATATGTCCGTATGTACGCCTTAAATGTCGGATTTCGACGTGCAATATCTCGTTTTGACCGTCTTAGAATGACGGACAATATGAATGTAATATTGATATACTTTTGATCAGGTTTGGTTCCCCAAACTTTTTGAGATACGGTTTTGATTTGGGGTTAAATTTTAGGATTTAAAAATACCAAATGACCTTTGATTGATGAATGATCGATTTCGTTGGTCTTGTTTCATTGAATCAGATTTTATGACGGTCTTGGTTTATTCTGCAGTTTCCGATTTTGCATCACGACTTTTTCGGGCACGCATTATGATGCGATCGATTTTTGGTCGATTTCACCAGAATGATTTTTGATTTGTGATCAGTTGATCGATTTAAGTTATTTAATATTTTCCAATAACTTTATTGGTTTAATTGGACCTTGATCGGGTCGGGTTCGGGTTTAATTAAAACCCAGATGTAAAAAATATAAAAACCTCAAAGAGAGTCTCATCCTCGAGACTCGAGTCAAGGTTCCTTTGTGTCTTGTTGTAATTTCATATGGTCATAAAAACCTCAAAGGTTTTTGAACCCATAAAAACCTCAAAGGGAAAACAAACCTTATTCTTTTAATACAAAAATGATTACAAGGGCATGTTTTAATTATTATCTGAGAAGAGCTGCGGATATAATGCCCGCATGTTTGCTTCTGTCTCCCATGTTGCCTCTTCGATACCATGTCAGTGCCATAACACCTCAACCAAGGGAATCTCCTTGCTGCGAAGCTTCTTCACTGCACTATCTAGCATCTGCACTGGCCTATCCTCGTATGTCAAATCGGTCTCCACGTCTAAATTCTCATAGTTGATGACATGTCAAGGGCTGCGTACATACTTCCTCTAGTTGGATACATGGAAGACGTCGTGGATAGCTGAAAGATGTGGAGGAAGGGATACCCGGTAGACCACCTTCCCCACTCTAGAAAGGATCTCAAATGCTCCAACATATCGTGGCACTTGCTTACCACAAACGCCAAATCTTTGTATTCCTTCATGGGAGATACTCGGAGAAATACCCAATCTCCCACCTGCAATTATAGGAATGCGTTTAGATTGGGTTAAAACTTATTAAGTGATACTTGCCAAAGAAGTAAGAGAAGAGGATTGGATACATGAAACTCCAAATCTCTCCTTCGATGGTCTGCATAGCTTTTTTGGTGGCTCTGTACCATTAGAAGATTTTACCTCACTAGATCAACAACCCTCACAGTCTCCTCCAAGAGATCTATGAAATAGAGAGCATGATCATCTACCTCATGCCAACTGAGAGGTGTGAGGCATCTCTGCCCGTATAGGGCTTCGAATGGTGCCATGCCAATACTGGAATGATATTTGTTCTTGTACGTGAATTATACCAAAGGCAGATGGTCCTTCCAGGACCCTTTCCACTCCAAAGTGCATGCCCAGAGTAAATCCTCAAGCTTCTGTATGGTGCACTCACTCTACCCGCCGGTCTGTATGTAGTATGCAGAACTCATCTTCAGCTCTGTCTGTAGTGCTCACATTAATTGATGCCAATAGTGCGATGTAAACCGTGAGTCTCTGTCAAACACCACCTCACATGGTAAACCATGAAGTCTGATGATATTCTGCACATGTAGCCTGTCCAATCTGGATGAAGTGTAAGTCATGCTGACAGGTATGAAATGGGATGACTTGGTCAACCTGTCAACAACAACCCAGATAGAATCATGGCTACCTAGTGTCTTCAGCAATTCTGTGACGAAATATATATAGTTACTCTCCCATTTCCACTCGGGAATGGGGAGAGACTGCAGTTTCCTTGTGGTCTCCTATGCTCTGCCTTGACCATTTGACAGATCATACATTTGCAAACATGTTGTGCCACATCAGGCTTCATTCCATCCCACTAGAAATGTCGACGTAGATCGTGATACATCTTGTTGCTGCCAGGATGGATTGACAATCGTGAACTGTGGGCCTCATCTAGAATGTAACTGCGCAACTTCTCATCGTTGGGTACAATGACCCGATCTGCCTTCCATAAAATGGACTTTGTCACCACAAAATCATCAATCTCATCCTTGATAGTGCGCATGTTTCTATCTCGAATCCAAGGATTTGTTTTCTGGTACGTGATCCCATAAACTGTTGAATTGTGGAGGTACGACAGTGGATATGGATGCACTCTCCTGAGGATGCCAATTAGTCAAAGTTGCGAGCATATCCAATGTGTATAGCCAATTCACCATACCCTTAGCATGAGCTCTTCTGCTAAGTGCATCAACCACAACGTTTCCCTTATCGGGATGGTAAGAGATCATGCAGTCGAAGTCCTTCAATAGATCGATCCACCTGCGTTGTCTCATGTTCAGTTCCTTCTGATCAAATTTATACTTTAGGCTCGTGATCTGTGAAAATCTCGAAATTTACTCCATAAAGATAGTGGCGCCAGATCTTCAAGGTGAAGATAACTGCCGCCAACTCCAAGTCATGTGTGGGGTAATTCCGCTCATGCGGTCTCAACTGTCGTGATGCATAAGCAATCACATGACCTCTCTTCATCAATACCGCTCCTAAACCTTCTCCAGATGCATCTGTGTAGACCGCATAGTCCTGAGTACCTGAAGGAAGAGCAAGACTTGGCACTGTGGTCAATCTCTCCTTCAGTGTCCTGAAGGCATGCTCGCATGAATTATCCCAAATGAATGGAACTGCCTTTCATGTCAATCATGTCAGAGGGTGAACAATGCGTGAAAAAACACTAACGAAGCATCTGTAATAACCCGCTAGCCCAAGGAAGCTCTGAATCTAAGTAACTGTCTTGGGCTACTCCCAAGACATGACTACCTCTATCTTCGTAGGATCGACTACGATGCCTGCTCCAGAAATGACATGCCCCAGAAATGAGACTTGGGACAACCCGAACTCGTACTTGCTTAGCTTGGCATATAGTTTGTGCTCTCGCAATGTGTCCAAAACAATCCTTAGATCATTCACATGATCCCATTCATTCTGAGAATATATGAGCACATCATCAATAAACACCACCACAAACTTGTCCAAGTATGGACGAAAGATCCGGTTCATCATATCCATGAACGCTGCAGGGGTATTGGTGAGCCCAAATGGCATCACCACAAACTTGTAGAGCCCATAACGAGTCCTTAAAGCTGTCTTCAGAATATCGGACTCTCGAATCCTCAACTGATGATATCCCGAACAAAGATTGATCTTCAAGAACATCGAAGATCCCTAGAGTTAGTCGAACAAATCATCCATGCGCAGCAAGGGATAAAAGTTCTTCACTATTCTCTTGTTCAGTTGTCGATAATCAATGCATAATTTCATAGATCCATCCTTCCCCTGACGAATAACACTAGAGCACCCCAAGGTGAAGTGCTCAGCTCCACAAATACCAAATCAAGCAATTCCTGCAACTGCACCTTCAGCTCTCTCAACTCAGCTGGGGCCATGCGATATGGTGCCACCGAGATTGGTTGCGTATCTGGTAGTGTTGTGATCTCAAACTCGATCTCTCTCTTAGGAGGTAATCATGATCGTTCATCAAGAAACACATCTGGGCAGTTTGATACTACTCGGATGTCATGTGCCATCGACTCATGATCAAATACCTCTCAAACAAATGCTAGATAGGAATCACAACCATGGTCAACAAGTCTCTAAGCTCTCAACACTGAAATATACTCCACTTTGGAGTCATGTAATGTGCCCTCAAAATTGAACTCAGGTAAATCTGGAATCCTGAAGTCAATCGTCTTCCTAAAGCAACAACAAGAGCGTAATGAGCTGATAACCAATCCATGCCTAGAATCAAGTCAAACTCATCAAGCTATAATAGTAGACAATCTACGACCATCTTGTGACCGCCAATCAGTACTAGCAAGTGCTTGACTATCAATGAAATGATGAACAACTGGCCACGAGGTCCACATATGTGATACGGAGAAGATAAAGTCTCCTAAAGAATCTAGCAATCTCGATGCAAGGAAGGAATGTGTCTCTCCAAAATCAAACAAAACATGGAAAGGTCGGCCCAAGACTGAGGCTATACCTTTCACCACAGTAGCTGTTGAACGAGCCTGCTCCTCGGTTACCACGTGTAACTGAACCTGTCTGGCTGGTGCGGTACTGGAATCCTGCCATACTCTGTGTCTGTCTCTGCTGCGGCCTCTTGAAGTTGGAGTTCCGGCCACAGAAACTCCCTATATGTTGTGCCTATAGTTGTGGTTGCGGCTGTGGCTGTTGGCGAGGCTCACCAGATCTATGGGGACACTGATGTCGGTTATGTCCCTACTCATGACATAAGTAACATCAAACTGGTCGGGTAGGTGGAGTGGTTGTGTCTGTGCTTCGAGTCGGTCCTGTTGGGGGTCTGTCTGCTCACTGCAACTCAAATTATCGAGCGAAATCTGTGCCACATCCGGCAAGTGTTTCTCCTAAGGTAGTCGAGGGAAATGAGCGAGCACTGCTTGAGGGTGCCGAACATGTAGGCCGGAATCGTCTGGCTAACCTCTGCTTCTAGAATGGTCGATGTATCGACCCAAATGATCGTTGTAGTCTAGGCGCCGCTCCAGACGAGATCTCAAATCGTCGCTCTCTAATGTCCTCAAACTTCTTCGCTGCGATAGTAGCCTCGGAGATAGAAGTGATATGCAATCCAACCAACTTCTCCTATCTTCCCTCATGCCTCTGATGAACTTTTCCAGATTCTCCTCTAGAAGTGCGACAGCTGCAGGCCTGTGTCGAGACAACTAGGTGTATCACAGAAGTAATCTCTGGCTATCACCCACTTCGCGGAAAAGAAGTGGGACCTGAATCTCGTCTCAAAGTCATCCCACGTAGGCTCGCGGTCCAACTCAGAAACTACTGCATCCCACTATCTCTCTGCAAAATCTGTCAGTGAATACTCCATGAAAGATAGCCATATGTCTCGTGACGCATGAATCATCCTCAACACCTTCATGACCCTCTTGATCCACTACTCAGCAACATCTGATGTCCATGTGCCCTCGAACATGGGCACATTGGCCCGCTGGTAAGAAGTAAAAACTAATTGATGCATGTGGATAGCGGGGTACTGTTGTGCATCCTCATCTACCAAGTCTACAGGATCCTGCTCCCTATCATAGTATCCATCCTCCTCTCCACGATCTAGCATCTCCTCATGTAGAACATCAAAATGAGGTTGTTGTACCTTGACTGACTAAGGCTGGTCTTGTCTGGTCCCATCTTGAGATGGATGGTAGGTGTAATCTGACAACTCCTCAAATCTCATCTCCATATCTATCTGTCGATCTGTAATATCTGTCTGTTGTGCCAGAATTTGGTCCTGCTGACCTTGCATAGCAGCCTGCTGCTGTTGGAGGTCGGTAAGTGCGGTCATAAAGCACTCCAAATGGTAAGTCATATCCTGAGCAGCTTTGAACATCATGGTTCTGCATGAGAACCATTATTAGTCATAAAATTTATTTTTCACAGATACTATAATATATGATTTTTCTCTTCTTGGGATATAATATGAAAATTAATAACATTGGTGACAATAGAGGTTATTGAATTCGAATGTCATATTTCCCTTCTCGGACTCATGACAAGTTGGAAGATTGTCACTATCCGAGAACTTAATGCAATCGGTATTGTAATACTACGAATGTGTGTATCAAGGTACCACGTATCTGATACCAAACTGTGATGTCCTCAGATCTGGGCACCCGTTTACGATGCATTCGCACTACAACATTCGCTAAACATCGCATTAAGTATATGAAAACATGGGGAAATTTTTTGCTTTTTGCATTTCTACAATGACATTCGCATTCAATGTAACAACAACAAATTCAACAATAGTAACATGTGCCACCAGAATTTTATTTCATTAATTTCCATATTTTTATACAACTGTGCAAAAGAGATGACAGTGTATACATATATCCCAAAATATATACATAAGAAAAAGAAAGCATATATAATATGAGTTGAACAAAAACTACAACAAAAGAAACTATACCATCTGGTATATACCCATATGCCAGGAATCATCCACAGCTACTGAGATGCAGGCTGCTTTCCTGCCACACATGAAAGGTGTAGAAGAGGCGTCAGCGAGCGCTGGTACTTCCCAAAGTCTTATTAAAATAAGCATGCATTTAAACTGTTTAAAAGAAAGCAAGTAGACATGCATTTATGAATTTAAAAACTACCACTACCTACGTAGAAAAAGGTTTTCAAATTATTCTGTATACATTTCCCCTAGATTACTCATTCTTCCAATATTTCACATTTATAACATTTTCCCATAGTAATTGAGGTCACTAAGTAGATATTGTTTTATTATTATTGAGATCAGGTTATGGATCTTGATAAGGTGTTAGTGAGGTGATGCTTTATTAAACTCTTAGTTTATTGATGAAGGAAAATATAATACTCTAATCTGGATCACCATTGCTATCTATCTTTTCAAGTTTAGTGAATAGTATGTGGTCTTGGTCCATGTATAACCTCACATTATGACTCTCAGGCATGAATAATGCCTTAGGGTGGGGGTGCCTCTGTAGGCATGCAGTGTTGTGTAATGCTTCCTAACTAAGTTCCCAACACGTGCACTAGTTTATAGGAATTCCAAATCCAACTTAATTATAGTCAATTCTAACAAACACAACTTATCATTGATTTCATCTCTTAACAAGATACATTATAACCCATTCAACTTTGATTGTAACTCCTCCAATTATAACCATAGATGATTCAGATGTAGATCACAAAGCCTGTTGGTAGAAAAGTAACAAAAACTCAGGCGGTTAGGTAGTCTCCTAAAAGGATCTTCCATATCGCCCTCTAAATGGAAGCGCGGTCCATTAGAGGGAAAGGTCTACTCCAAAACTACACCCCAGAGACAGGTGAGAGAGACTCTCCGGAAAAGTCACTCTAGACGGTCCCAACCGGTAAGAGCAACCGAGCTCGTACAGAAAAACTAAAACTGAGGATACCCCGCATGGGTATCCTAAAACAGAGGGTCACCAGAGATGGTCAAAAGTCGGAATCCCAACGAGGCGTAAAAATACTGCGACCTCGCGTAAAAATCGTAAAAAGAACTGGGATCCTAGACCGTGCACTTGGCGGCTGCTGCCCGAACTGGGCTTTCTATCTCACGCCCAGTCAAGAGTCATCGCACTCTCACATAGTCAGGTGTAAGGTTTACCATGACTGGCACTCTAAATTTTAGATCAACGCTGATTTAGGATCGTATTCACTTTGTCAGTCTACTCATTTCTTTCTCAATTCTCTCTGTGGTTAATCGTGCAGATCTAAATCTCTTATTAACAATTTCATTACTATCGCTTATTGTGGACTAAACCAATCCATGTCTTTTATCATATTAATAATATGTAATTGGGAGATCAAAATAATGAATTACTTGATAAGGATTATTTTGCATATTAAAATAATCATTTGATGGCTTCCTAAGAGAATGGTATTAATATTCTAATATTTTTTATTTCAAACTCTTCTATAAGATCATGAGATTAGAAGCTAAATTAGTGATCTGAGATTGAGTCTAGTTTGCATGTTAATCATCTATCCAGTATGCAAATTGTGGCTTGTTTGAGTTTAAGGAATACTTCATACACACACACAAACACTTGTATACACACACACTCTCTTGTATACATACACACACACTCTTGTGTGTACAAAGTCCTTATAAATTTAAATTTGCTCATGTTTCACATGCTTATTATCTTTTCCTATTTTAGCAACTATTCATCTTCTCCTCACATAGTTTGGCAGAAGACACTTGACCATTTTTTTAAAGAGAAGATTTTTGACTCCATGAAAATGTCAACTAAGCTTGAATAAATCACCCTAAGATTGCCACTAGTTTGTACAACATTATTTTCTAAAAATAGACTTTGGTGCCAATTATTGACCAATTTAATAACAAGAATTGTATACATGTTTTCTGTTAAGACGTGCACAGAAAGCCAAGGGTGACCTCTGATTTTTAACCATCAATTTATCTTAAAATATACTCTTCCTGGAATAGGAAGTATTAATATTCTTTGGCTTGGTAGAGTTAGGATTTTGAGTTTAAAAAATGGCTAAAACCTAAGGAAACAAATGTATTTGAAACAAATAAACGATTAAATATCAACTCATCAATTTATGATGGTAAAAAGGTAGTGATATAGGTTAAATAATAGAAATTCGCTATGATACTATATATATATATATATAAATTTAGAATTCCAGGGGAAGCTTGACCTTTCTAGCCACTCTCTACTCACGATATGGACAAGAAACCAATCATTTTCCAACTGATATACTAATAATACCAGAAAACAGAGATTTACAATGCTCAACTTGCAAGCTATGCATGATAACAAAAAATATATAAACTTATATTAACTACAGAATTCTTTCCAAGTACTAACAGAAAGGATATAAAAAAGCTGCAATTCAACCAATGCCCCTTTAGATAAGGATGGAACCAACTAATTAGTGACATGCATTGAATCATAATTTCCAATAACAAATCCCTAATCTAAACAGAGACCAAAACCACAAGATCATATTTTTTTTGAAAACTTCTCAACATCAAGATCAAATGAGTAGGATAGATAGTTGTGTGGGGGAGAAAATGACATGCAGGGCATCGGAAGGAAGGAATAGATATTGTACTTTTGATAAAATCTTCTATTTGGGAGATCACCACATGCATATAGCTGCAATTTGAAGAGAAGAACATAGCTTTCCATTTTTCTCTCGGCTGAAATTTGAGAGGGGTTTAGAGAATAAGAGGGGTTTTGGTAGGTTGGCATTTATAGTCAAGAGAAGGGTCCTTTGGATGCCAAGTGTTATAAGGAGCCAAACCAAGTGGCTGAGAAAGAAGGGTAAAAACCAACAACTAGATTGGCTTGAATTTTCTTCTGTTATCAACAGTAGCAGTCTGCTACTGTTAAAATTTTTATATTTTTTTATTATTTTTTACAATTTTTTTAAAGATGCTTTAAAAAATATGTACGTATCTGCGCCTCGAATGTCATATTTTGACGCGCAATATCTCGTTTTGACCGAGATGACGATTAATATGAGTATAATATTGATATACTTTTGATCAGGTTTGGATCTTCGAACTTTTTGAGATATGGTTTTGGGTTGGGGTTAAATTTTATGATTTAAAAATACCAAACGACCTCCAATTGACGAATTATTGATTCTGATGGTATTGTTTCATCGAATCAGATTTTAGGACGATCTCAGTTTGTTTTGCGGTTTCCGATTTTCGTCGTGGCTTTTTCGAGCACGCATTACGATGCGATCGATTTTTGGTCGATTCGCCTGAATGACTTTTGATTTGCGATCACTTGATCGATTTAAGTTAATGTTATCCAATAACTTTATTGGTTTAATTGGACCTTAATCGGGTCGGGTTCAGGTTTTATTAAAACCCTTGTTACAAAAAATTACATATTCAAAAACTCCAAAAAGAATAGATGGACAAAAGTCCAAGAAAAATTAATTACCATCGGAGTATGTTTGTACATATAGTCAATAATCAAGCATGAGTTTCAAAGACAAATACATGCGATCCTATTGCCAGATGACTTGGATACATTAGTCAAGCATCCTAGGATAGGTAGCTACACTGGTTACAGTCCATTCTCTTCTTAATCTCCTCTTCTTGAGACGGTAATACTCAAACTTAGAAGGGAATACCCCGCTTCTCGAGAAAGAGTTATTGGATTGGGGAATTAGGATCACCATGTTGGAGAAGACTGACTTTTACCGCTTCAGCCAAGGAGAGCTACATATTACTAAAACTTTACAAGATAGAATCATAGCCATAAGGGATTGTGTATGACATCGACTTGTTCTGACCTTGCTTTTAAGGAGACTTGGGAAGATTTTTGTGGTCCTCAGAGGCTGTTGTGTTTCAAATCCGTCTCCCATTAAGGTTCTGACCAAACATGACTTCCAAGGGTTCGATTGAGCTCCAAACTTTGATTTTATAAAGAAAAGCTTGAAAGTTAAAATCAATCAAACTTTTTCCTTTTTATTTTCCTTATTTTCTTTTGCTGCACTTATAGGTATAAGTACTTTCTAGGGACTGGCACAGACAAGTACAGGGGGTGATGAATCTCCATTTCGTCACCTTTATTCTTTCATTTTTAACCTTTAAACCCTAGTTAAATGCATGTATATATCAATTTTTTACAAAAAATAACATTTATTACTTTGTAAATATTATACAAAACACTATATTTAAGGCCAAAATAAAAGAATAAGGAAAAGAAAAGAAAAAAGCAATACCATAGGGTATTGAATGAACCTTGACCCCGAGACCCAGGCATCATGATGACTGGGTCTATAAGGAATAAATAGGGGGATATAAGGGTCAAACTACAATAAAAACAATTCCAAATTCACCAATAAGACTAATCTGGGACCTATTTTATTCTTTATTATTTATACATAAAATCAATAAACTATTACATGAAAGTTGTAGATAATAATACATAGAAAAATAAAAAATTTATTTGACATAAAAATAATGTACAAGGTTTCTACTATACTTAGAATAAAAATCCAAAATCCCAACTTCACAAGCTTGTATCTTCTCCATATGAATTCAAAATTCACCAAAATCACATTTAATTGTATATAACTTCTAATTAGCTATTTAATGAAGGGGTTTCATCTAATTTGAAGTTAAGATGCAAAAGTCAGATTTTGGACCCTTTTTGTACATTATATCTAAATAAAATATTCATTTTATTTATTCTCTGTAATTTTCACTAGTTCATATTTATAATTTTGTAAATAATATTTGAAACAAATGTACATGATTAGAATAAAATAAAACCATCAAAAATATAATTAACTAAATAATTATACAAAGACACATAGATGAATTATACATAATTATATTATAAAATAAATACATATATTTAATAAAGTATATATATTACATTAGAAAGATAAAATAAAAATATATTTACGTATGATAAAATAAAAATATATTTATGTATACTCAATTAGTTAAATATACAAAATAATAAAATCCAGAATATAAAATAAAAAATAAATTGCATTATATATAAGTAAATATGCCTATAAATATACATGTAGAAAGAAACATGTCATAAATCAACTTGTAAAAATAAATAAAAAAATCAGATTAAAATACTATATAAAATAATAAAGATTTTTTCATGTTTTAACCAAAAACTAAATAAATCATTTATTATTTTATTTTGAAATCTTTTTGAATTTATTTTCTGTTTTATCTTGTAGTGGCCTACGTGGTCCGATCAGGTTGGAGCCTTGGTTGACTCGCCGGTTAACTCAGACCCCTGCAACCTTAGGCCTGCTAACCTAGCCACTGACCCTTCTTCCTTGATTTTTATCCCATCGCTCCTTGCATCTTCTCGGTTAGATTCCTTCAACAATTTTGATACTTGATCAATGTTCTATCACGCAATCGTTTGTCCTCGATCGATGGAGTGTTGCATCGAACCCTAGACTCAGTCAAAGGGGCGTTATATAAAACTATATCGTCGAACCTCATTTTAAGTTGGATCCCTCTTCTCCCATCCAAACCCTAATCCTGAGTGTGGTTGAGGTTTCTAGTGACAGTAGGAGCATCCCCGAGGATTCACCGAGTGAGAAAGGTGCATAATCGAACCAGATCTAGCTCCACCACCATCTCCGTTGATAGCTTCTGGTCCCTGCCTCCCAAGTCAGGTGAGATTCTATTTCTTGCATGTTTTTTTCCTAGACCTTAGAATAGGATAGTGTTGCTTTTATTTCTTGTTAATTTCTCTTTTTATTTCCTAAAAATCAAAATCTAAGTTCGTTGAAGTTGAACTCCGGTGGACCTCTTCATTGTTCTCCAACCGTTCACGACTTCACCAACACCTCCATTTTCTTCCCGTTTTTTTGATTTATTTCAAAATATTTTTCTAATTTTTATGGATTTTTAATTCTAATAGAGAATAAATGCAATATTTTTATCTTTTTAAATATAGGAAATTAATATTAAATGCCCTATGAAATCATATGTGATGAAATATGATATAAGACACTTATATTAAAAATCCTACAATTTTTAAATGCAAAACGTAATGTAAAGAATACGCAAAATAAAAATGCAATGTTGGTAGGGACTAATATGCAAACAAAAATAAATAAAAAATACAATCCATAACTAATTTCCAAAGTTTGGGGGCCTCTACATAAATTACTCTCAAATATAATTCATTCCATGTTGGTATGGGTATAAATGCAATTTAAAAGAATGGCAGGTATTCATGCAAAATTCCTAAAAGTTTTAAACTGAAATATAAAGTTTCTAGACTAATCAATAACACACAAACACAGGGGGTCCTTGCAAAAAGCACACTACCTCACGTCTATGGGCATGTGAGGTGACGTGGTGAAGGACCTAAGTGTAAATAAAATAAATACAAGGGGATACTTGCAAAATTACCAAAAGTTTTTACACTACACATTAACGATTATGGATTAAAAATATAATACAAAAATACAAAGGGTCTAGTAAAAATTACCCCCTATGGGCATTGGCAGATGGTGGATGTGATCCACTAATCCACGTGGCATGTGATGGACAATCGATACCCCTTCGATGATAGATGCTAGAGATTAGAAGGTGGGTGATGATCCAACGGCTGAAGGCATGCACATCAAACAGTAGCTGGTCTTCCGGGTGCTTGGGCTTGATCAGACGACAAAGAGATGACTTGGAAGAACAAGGAAGAACACATGTTCTCCCGAGCTTCGATCGGGCGATAATATGCGAAGGACCCTGCTTGACAAGGAAACACGGGGGGACCGACAACCTGATAAATCTACATTTCAAAATCTTTATTCATTTATTTTAGCTTAAAATCCCTTATAAAATACATGTATATAATACTAACTCAATATTCTTACTAACTTGCATCTGTGTATAAATATTGTATAATTATTACCATTTTAACCTAAAATAAATAAATAAATAAATAAAGGAAAAATAAAGAAAAGAAAATAAAAAAAGAGAAGACTGTATATATGTAATAGATACAGGCTGATCCGAACCCCGAGAGAAGGTCAAGACTTGACCTGATCAACCAGGAATAAAGTAGGGGAGATAGGGTCCTTAATCAGAAAATTCAAAAAAATGTGTGTTGTATATATACTACACTATTTTATTTGTAAACAAATTGACCCCAAATTAAATGATTTTTAAAACAAAATTGTAAACAAAAATGTGTCCTAAATAATAAAAATAATTGCACAATCAAATCATGTACGGAATAAAAGCAATCACACTTGGAAAAAGCCACTAAGCAATAATTAAAAGACCAACTAACGGCTCCATATGAACTCAAATTGAACCAAACTCACTTCCATTGTATTCTAAATTAAATTTTCTTAAATGATTGTGATTTCATCATTTTTGGAGTTACAGTTGAAAAGTCGGTTTTCTGGGGTGGTTTGTGCAATTTTCCCATGTATTTATACATATTGTATTTGTAAATATTTTTACTAATTATTTAAAATAAAAATTAAAAAGTAAAATTAAAAAAAACTAAAACTAATTTCCTTATTTAACTATGTATATAATGTACCATATGTATATAGTATATGTAAATATAGTTGCTATTCTTAAATAACGACCACAAAAAATAAAAAAATTAATATGTTTTATTCAGTTTAATTAAGTGACGAAAATAGAAAAAAAATATTTTTGTAAATAATTTAACATTAATCTCTTTCTTATCTATGTCTCATTTCAATTTTTTCCTTATCTCTTTATCTCATTTCAAATTTTTGAATTTCAAATTATTGTCTTTATATTTATATGGCTCTTTCTCCCTCATTCCAACTTGATCAATCTTGAGTGAGAGGAGCCCAATCTCCGAGAGTCTTCTTGTTACATATGGGTGCCCAGCCTTCGAGTCGTCCGGTGACAGCGAGTCGGCCTTCGTCGAGGTGATCAAGGTCTTTTCCGCTCCTAAGGTGAGATCCGTCATTTTCTCTTATTTGTCATCTAGGTTAACCTTAGTTTCATTTCTCATATATTTATTCCGTCGTCATTTTTTATCTAGATCCATCATGATTTTGATCCACCTCTGATTTCGATTTTTCATCTCATTTTCTCGATCTCTCCACGTTCACGTTCTATCTCCCATGATCTCTCAACTCCGGCCACGCACGGTGGCTAAAGAATCAGATTTGATTCTTCCATTTTGTCGGATCCCCATTCACATCTTCTTTAAATTTTTTTATTATTTATTTAAATAACTAGATATGGTGCATTGTGCTTGAGACATCTTCTAGTTCTTAAAAAATTAAAAAAATTTAAAAAATCACATATATAGTAATTTGTCTAACATTTATTTTGTAGGAATAAAAATAATAAATAAATAAATTTTAAAAAAACTTCTATTACAGTTTCTGTTTAAAAAATTAAAAAAAAGTTTCTTTTGTTGTTTCTACTTTACAAAAAAACAAAAAAAAGGAGAGCCGCCTGTAGCGGCCAGCATCGCTTCCACCACGGCCATCACCGTCGTCCAGCGCCAGCCATCATCGACTTGGACCGCCGCCTGAGTCACCACCAGCATCCACAGTACCGCCAGAACCATCTCGTGTGCAACCACCTTGCCACAGACCGTCGCCACTCCGCCATGAAGCACCTTCCCCGCTGAAGCAGCTATCAACCTTGCGCACCTCTGCGCGAACTGCCTGAAAGACCGCAGCTTTTCAACCGCAGAGATCTACCACTGAGCATCGTCGTCGACTCCTTCCTCTGCATCGTACTGCCTTTCCAACTCCGTCGAAGACTACCAGCACTGCCTGCGCGAGAAGCCCCCTCTGCCCTTCTCCACCAGCTGCCTCTTGCTCCATCTGGTGTGTGTCGCCTAGTCCGCAGTACAAGCACCATACAGACCCACCTCCCTCGAAGCGACCTCCACCCGCTGAAGCTCCTTCATATGCAGCCATCCACGCATACCAGCCATCTTCGTCGATCCATCGTAGCCGTCAGAAGCTCCACCATCCGTTGTCTAGGAGGAGAAGGCAAGGAGGAAGCGCGCCACCTTCCTTCGCCGCTCTTGCTTGAGAGGAGGGGTGGTGGCCCCCCTTTTGAGATCTCTTTTGTTTTGAAGAAACGAAGGAAACAAACAGAACCCTAGGTGTTGCCCTTTGCTTGCTCTTTTGTTCTGGAAAATTTATGATTGACCCCCCTAAGGTTTTTGGAATTGTGTAAAGCCCCGATGTCCAGCCTATCATGTGCTATGCGCGTACATTTCTGGGTAATTTGCACTGTTCGCCCTGCGATTTATTTCTATTGATTTTAAATCGAAAACATTGAATAATTTGCATTTTAGTCATGTCTTTGTAGACCTTATTTTGCTTGCTTTTCCTATAAAAATAAATCTTTTTTCTTGCTCAATAAATTATGAAAAAAACATGATATGCTTCTGATGTGTGTATCTTTCAAGCATAAAATTTTCATTGCATTTTATTTTCATTGATATTATTAAAAAATCAAAAACAACATCTTTTTATCTTCCTGAAATTCAAAAATTCATAAAAATTTGAATATTGTTCTAAAAATTCCAAAAATATTATACTAATTTACTTTTATTATTTTTAATTTCCATGTAAATTTCGTGCATTAATTCTTTTCAAAACTCAAAAAAATAAAAAATATCAAAAATCTTAGAAAATAACATAAAATCTACAAAAATCCAAAAATCATGATTTCACTTTTTGTTTGTAGGTATTTATCTATAGTTTAGCATAAAAATAATTGCCAGGAGTTTTAAGTAATTAAAATATTTTTAAATTGCAAATTACTCTAGGTCGTGTACTTTTTATCATTTTTGCCACTTTTTTATTTTTAGAAAAATACAAAAACATCTGAAAATTCTACAAAAATTCTCAAAAATATTTGAAAATATTTAAAACCCAAAAATATTTTCTCTGGATTTTTTTAAGCATTTCTAAGTATTTTAAAAAATACAAAAAAAGTGTGGTGTGTGCATTTCTTCACTTTTGCATATTGTTCTTTATTTTTTAAAATAAAAAAATTTGCAAAATTAAAATCACTAAAAAATTTAGATTTTAAAAAAATTAAAAAAATAAAAAATCATAAAAATCATAAAAAAATCAAGATAGTTTGCCATTGAGATTCCTTTTTCTCTTATTTGATTTTCGAATATTTGAATAACCCTCAGGAAAATGTAGCCTCCTTGAGTTCGATCATGTCTGTAATGCCTCACATTACCAAAGATAAGATTATGTATCCACTGTAGTATCATGTAAAGTAATTACAATAAGCATATTATATAATTTTGGATAACACAATAAGATTTTATTCATTATATAAAAATCCGATATCTATTAGGTTATATAACTATGTAAGAAGTAATTGTATATCTAAATATTTTTTTGAAAAATAAAAAGAGTCAAGGATCAATTAGATATCTATTGGCATCTAGATCGCATGAGAAGATATTAGCTTAATAGATCTCTCTCGCTACCGCTACATATAGCTAGCTACTTGGATATACAAAATTTTAAGGAGATCCAAAATGGTTTTAATATATTCTTAAGATAATGAAGGGTAAAAATATATGTGAGGGTTTCATGTAAATACAATACGTTACATATAAATACAATATGTCACAAACAATGATAACAAAAGTATGATTTAGATAAATATGTCCCAATATTAAATATGTAAAGTGTTGAGGGGGTTTTTGGTAAATGTTGTAAGGCCAATAAATTGACCAAAAGCCACGTATAGGGGTTACGTATGATTTTGAGAAAAGAGTCCCGAGAGAAGATAAATATGGGCTGCGGTATTCAAAAGGAAGTGATACTGATAGAAAATGGATAGAAAAGAGGTGCCGAAGAGAAATGGAAAGAGGAAGAGCGAGCAGAGAAAGAGAGAGCAACACTGCATATTGTGTAAGATTCGTCATCTTCTTGTTATTTTTTTGTCAAAATTATTCCCCATGCATGTAAGTACTATCAATATGAAAATTAATTCATGTTGTTTTCAACCTTTATTAAAATAGAGAGAAGAATAATCGAATCACGATAGTCTAACAAATAGAGAGAACAAATTCAGAGATGAAGTGTATATGTAATTTTTAAACAAGCTAGAGCTGTATGATTTTACATGTGTATTTAGTTTTTCCTATGGATGAAACCTCTATAGAGTTGTTTGTCTTTAAATATCTTTAGTATAATAAGAGGGGATATAGGTAGAAATTTATGTATCCGTTAAACTTTTCAAACCAGGTAGATATGACAACTTTCGCATGTACTAACATGAAATAAGCATCACTAAAAATTATTGCGTATTCGATTATAAATGGTTAACAATGGGTACAAGTCCCAATATATACAAATATTAGAGGGAGTGTAAAGGGAAAAGAAAAGAAAACATGTAGTAATATAACAGACAGAAAATGGTATCTTAGGGTGCATCTGCATGTCCATAGAAATTCTAAAGTCCAACACATAACGAACTTATATTTTAAATGTTATAAGGAAAAGTGCATACATGGATGCCCTTTCCAGCAGTAAAGACGGATATGTGAGAAATGCAGGTGAGTGGTTCATAAGCTGAAGGCATCATTATTATCTTTATTTCATGCAAATATTTTTATGATGCAAGTTTTTAATATTTCAGATAGTTATGCATTTCAAGATTTTTTATAGTATACTTGATGCTAAGTTCAACAAGTTTATTCTTCCCCATTATGAATATATGGTTTATGAAATTTATGTGGTATACAGTGCAAAGCTTTCATTTTCTATATCATTCATGTTTAAGCAGTTATGTCAAGTTAAGCAGGTTCAATAAGATTCTTATGTTGATTATGCAAGATGTATGAGTAAATGATTTTTAAGTAAGATGCACACTATGTCCTACATTCTAGGAAAGACATGAACAGGTAAGAGGACTTTGGGTCCGCATTCTGTATGCAATAGGCTTTGGGCCTTATGCAGAGTGTTCTTTGGCCTTTGGGGCCGTCTACGCGTATGACAGTAAGATAAGGTCCTAGGTGGAGTTCGCTCTCCTAGGCTATAAGTAAGGCTAAGGTTCGCCTTAGCAGTAAGTGTTCATGAATTTATCAAGATATGTCGGGGTAGTGTTGCATCATTAAGTATGAAAAGATAACCTATATGTTTATTTCCAAATAGCAAATATGATTTCAGAACAAGTTCTGGTTATTTTTATCCATTATTTTATTTGTAGTTAAGAACTATCAAACTTTGATTTGATTTTGGAATTTTTTTCTTGTTATATAGTAATCAAGTTTGGACATTATTTTTCAAGTTGTGCTAGATAGATAATTTTTTTATAATCATGTAGCTGGAGGTTTGTGACCCATTCACTGGGTCTAGGCTCATGTCGATGAGTTTGGGCTCACCACTCCAAATCAATATTTTTCAGGTACTCTAGAGAAAGAAGATATTGACCTAATTAGACAAAGTCTGGAAGAGGCATATCATGAAAGAGGTTGTGCCATCATAATTAATATCTATTTTATGATGTTTTCCGAATGCTATGGATTTGGATTTAAGATTTTCGATCGCTTTGTTCGATGATAAAATCATGGATGCAATACTATGTATTTTCATTTTATTTATGGAAATGTATATGATTACAGTGATAAATTTATTACGAGTTGCAGCATGTCAAAAGTTTTTTTCCTTGTTAAATATTGTAAAGTAGATTTTTATGTTAAGACAAGAGTAAGTTTTAAGTCACGCTCGTCTCAAGGATTAGGCGGGATGGGTCGTGACAATGTCTACTATACAGGTAAATAAGTAGCAAAAATTTCGCTCGCTACATTCTCTTCTAATTATTTTTATAGCTGGGAAGAAAAGAATTTGTTTGTTGATGGTTTATTGGGTTGCAATGACATTGTTCATAATTAATATAATTAAAACCCCTCAAAAAGAGTGAAGTAACAAAATGACGTCGTTGTCGGGGAGGCATGATGAGGGTAGTTAGGTTTCTCTTTTGACATGCTATTCTTGATTGTACATATTCTTCCACATTAACTCCATCGTTCATATTCACTGCATTTATTTTATTCTTCTTGCCCATATTTGGTAATCATGTTTCTTACACATCCTCTCTTTTCTTTTTCTTGCGAGGGCCCGTGGAGCGAAGGAGGCAATTCTAGGAGAGCCGAAGCACCAAAGCAACGTGGAGGCAGGTTGATTCTTCATCGAGCCGCATGATAGCGTGAGAGGAAGAGAAGAAGAATTGAAGGAGACCAAAAAAGACTTTTTTTATTATTATTTATTTTTTCTAGCATTTAAATCCTTCTAAACGGACATTCATTTGTTGTGGGGTGTGTTTTGCCAAGTGCTGGTGCATTTGGGGGACTTCACCGGTTTTATTTTCATCGCTTTATTTTATTGTTCCTCGCAGATTTCGTGAGCTACCTATTGATTACTTTAATTAATTTGCTTGATCTAGGTAATTAATTAGGTCCAAACACCCTAAACAAGAATTTTTGTACATATAGAATAGAACGTAATTGGACTTAGTCAAATTAACTTGTTCTTGTTGTTAATAGAATATATTGTTAGGACAGTTTACTTGCATTTGCATATAGGTTAGTTTCTTTTTCTGTATTTCAATTCTGTGCGGATCACTTGCATGTAGAGTGATAGTGACAAGGTACGCATCTCTAACCCTTGCATGCATCATTGTGTTTAATCGTGCATTGGCATTTCCGATCTCCTTCCTTGTTTTCACTCACATAAGTTAAAAAGGAAATTGGACACTCGGTAGGCTATTCACTGAAATTACTCAAACCAAGTGATAATTGCCTAAAATCAGGACTGTTAAAGAAAACTCGATCCTAAAATAAATGTAAGGAAAAATAATTATTTTGGGGAGAGTAACCCCCTCATTGGTTGGTTTACTTGAGTGAGAAAGTGACCCGCACACTAGGCTAGAGCCGCACCTTAACTTCTGTTAGACTATGGTCTTGGGGTTAGTCATTCTCCAGTGAGGATCTCTCCGGTAGCCGGTAAAGCGGTCGGCGACGTCCTTAGCAGATTGAATTGATCGGGTAGCTGGTAAACGGTCTGCAATTCATACTGGCTGGGAAAGATCTAACTTTGGTATTGGGCCAGTCTCCTGGGAGCATTGGGTACCGAACTGCTCGCTTTAACCGCTCTGATATATTGTATTCTCACCAAACTCTAAAAATTGACAAGATAATTGACCGAACCTTAATGGTCTTAACATTGCGTTAAGTTGGTGAACTGGGTGTTTGTATTGTTGCTTGTGTGCATACTAGATCCTTCTGTGTATTTGCTTCTTTTTCTCCATATATTTTGACTTGACCCTCGTACTCTCCCAATCCCATCTTTTGTTTCGGAGATGGCCGACTGGAGTTATTTTAATTCGATCTTTGCGGATACCTCGTACCCTTCAGCCGATCCACCTTCCTTTTTCCAGGAGGACTTTCCCTATAATTTTTGTGCATATCCTCCTAACCCATTATTTCAGGAATCGGACAATGATTTTCAACCACCTTCATCCCACACACCCGACCATGTGATTTTGGAGTCACCTTTCATGGTGTCCACACTTGAGACCCTGAACCAAATGATGGAGCATATGAATTCGAGGATTAGCAATCTATTTAACATAAATGAGAGCCAGAATGTTGCTCCACTATTTGAGGATATGGATTCAGTTGAGGATAATCATGAGAGCTTACCATCACCCAAAATACAAAAAATGAGAAAATTTTAAAAATTCAAAAAGATTTCGAGAGACGCATTGTTGATTCATTTTGTGAAGAGAGGACACCTATGCCAAATCATTTTCCCATACAGTTATTCACCGCATGTCCCACCTTTAACCCAAGGATGCTATTATATCGACAACTCTTGGTAATCCTCATGTATATGCTGATTCCAATCTCCTCCCTTGTATGAAGGAGGTCCAAAAATTCAAAAAAATGTTGACTGAACCTGAAGTGATGGCCACCCTTCATGAGATCATTAAAGCACCACCTCACCAGGCCATGACACATTTATCTGCTCCTCAATACAAGAAGAGAAAGCAGAGAAGCAGATCTGAGCGTCACATCTTGACCATGGTCACTGCCTACGCCATCTCTCACCGTCTGTATTTTAAGAAAGGGAACACTACCAAACCTATTGTGAGTTGCTCCATATCTAACTATTCTTGTGATAACACTCTCCTTGACGGCGATTCGTCAATCAATATAATACCCTTTCTCTATGGTACAATCTCTTCATCTTGGGCCTCTCAAGAAAACCAGGATGATAGTTCAATTTGTTGATGGTTCTATCAAGAGACCAAAGGGTATTCTAGAAAAAGCCATCATTTTTATTCAGGGCATGAACTTCACTTCTGATTTTATCGTATTGCCCATGGAGACCTCCACCCCTGTGAAATATCCTCCAATCATCCTGGGACGACCTTTCCTCGCATCTGCGGGAGCCGTTACTGATTATGGATCAGGAGAGATTCGCTTCCGTTCTGATGCAGGGAGCGATGTGTTGATCTATACACCCACTACTGACCAGAGACTTGCATCCCATGAGAGCCCGCCCGTGTTAGCCAACCCCAAAGAATTTGACCTCGATGATAATATCAGAGATTCTTGTTATATGTTGGAAGATAATGAAACCCAAGAATTCCTCTTCAAGGAGGAAGACTCGGAAAGCATAGACCTTGGAGTTCTCCCTTCTGCTACGTGGTGATGCATTTATGACATCCGCGGGATTTACACGATAGACACCCTAGAGCGGATGGCAGACTCTGAGACTCGACAGGACGGACATGATTTGACTACTTTCACTTATGAGTATGTTCCTATTTACCCTGATCCAGTAGAGGCTCGCCTGGCTAAAATTTATCCTACTATTTCTGATAATGATTTCGGGCCTTTTTACTTTGATGTTTACGAGACTTCCCAGACAGGACATGACCACACTACTTCCACTAACCGATTCGTGCCTGCACACTCTAAGACTATTGAGGATACATTCTTGGTCGATCCTGATCAGTTCATATCTAATAATAACCCCAATATCGACATACACCTTGTCAAATCCATACCTCAGCGGTCCCGCAAGAAGGTTCCTTTCCGACCTTCTTGACCGTTGTACATCCACTCCTCTTGTATAGCTTTTCGTTTCATTTTTTCTTCTTCGTTTTTACCATTCACCCCTTTTCCGTGTGTGTGTGTGTATGCTATACTTAGGATGTGTTTTATCCTAAGTATAGGGGGTGAGTGGTTTGTGTTATTCATATTCATGCTTTTCATTACTGTTGTTGTTGCCTATACTTAGGGATACTCTACCCTAAGTATGGGGGTGATGTTGTTCATATCATTTTTTTATTTTATTTTATTTTTGAGTATGTACATTCTCTACATCGGTTTTCCCATTTTGTACAGTCTTCTATACATAGGATTACTTGATCCTAAGTATAGGGGGCTCACCGACTTCTATTCTTTTTCTCTTTGAGTCGTTGTAGCATAGGAGTTTTTTCACTTTTCTATGCTTAGCATGAGTTATGTCTTCCTTTGCCGCTCTCTGATCACTATGAGGACATAGTTCGAGCTAAGTATAGGGGGTGTCGTATATATTGTACTTTAGACATAACTCGTACTTTTAAATGTGTTTATTTGGGGGGTTATGTATATAAATTAGTAATATTCACATGTGTGTGTGTTTATACTTTGATCACCTTTCAAAAAAACAACAATGACAACAAACAAAAAAACCTTTCAAAAAATAAAAAAAATAAACAAACAAAAAAACAACAAAAAAGAAAAAAAAACAAAACAAAACAGAAAACAAAAAAATCTTGTATATACTTGTATATATTTTTTACTAAACCTTTTTCCTTTTTGAAAAAAAAAACTACAAAACCAAAAATCTATAAAAAGTTGCAAAAAAACTCTTTTCACATCTGCATCATTTTCCTTTCTTCTCCAAAAAACCCATAAAAAGTTCAAAATTAGACAAATGTTTTTAAAAAAATGCTTTCTTTTTGCATTGTACTTATTTCTTGCATTTACATGTACATTTTTCAGGATAGTATTGACATTTAAAGTAAGTCTGGAATAAAATTGAAGAATGGAGCTTAGTTGGGCCTTAATCCACTTAATTTCAGAGGAACCTTATACGAAATGGAGTTAAGACTTTCCAGGATCTAGTGACTTAATTCTTTGAGTTCATAAGACTATGCTCACATCTCCTCTTGATTAGTCTAAGTAGAATATTTAACAACACACGCATGATTCTTTCAGACCATGGCTTATCTTGGACAAGCACTCTACACGTAGCTCTTCATGGAGGAAGTAGTGAGGAGGCAGAATCTTTTGGCTTGAAGTAGCATACGAATGTAGTACTTCTATGAGGAACCTCTCGTCTTCCTCAAGGGAGGGAAGTGCGTCTCAACCTAATCTAGTGATGTTGAGGTCTAAAGACAAGTTGCTGTGGGGTTGCAATAATGCTTCAATGGGGTTGCAATAATGCTTCAAAAGAGGGATAGTCTACTAGCTCAAGAGGAAAAACTCCTTATGTACATGTTACACCTTGTATATACTTTCAGAAAAAAGGAAAAATGAAGAATCTCCAAAAGTGGACAGGCCTAATTGAAAAGTAAAATGCCTGCCGGAGTGTATATACAAGGATTAAAAAAAGAGAAATTAATAAGAGCTTCAAAGTCAAATATTTGTAAGCTTGCAGCCGGATGACTTGGCTACACTGGTCATGTATCCAAGGATAGGTAGCTACGATGGTTACCGTCCATTCTTTTCTCCATCTCCTCTTCTTGAGCTGGCTGCACTTGAACTTGGAAGGGAATATCCTCGCTCCTCGAGGAAAGAGTTTCTAGACCGGGGAACTAGAGTTACCTTGTTGAGGGAGGTTATTTCTTTGCTACTTTTGAGATGGGGAGCTATATTTCACTTACACCGTACAAGTAAAGATTCATATTCATAAAAATTTGTGTATGTAGACTTGTTATGACCTGACTATTGAGGAGACCTGAATAAGAGTCTTATGGAACTTAGATGTTGTTAGGTTTTAAATCCATTTCCTATTAAGGTTCCAGAACACTAATATCCAAAGGTCTAACAGAGCTCCATATTACAATTTTATGAAGATAAGTTTAATACCCAATATTGTCCTAATTTCTTTATTTTTCCTTTCTTTTTCTTTTATTCACTTATTCTTTCAAATAAGTGTTTGATAAGGGACTAACAAAGGTAAAGCATAGAGGGATGATGAATTTGCATTTCATCATCTTTATTCAATTATTTTAGCTTAAAATCCCTTATAAAACACCTGTATATAATACTAACTCCATATTCTTACTAACATGCATCTGTGTGTAAATATTGTACACTTATTACCATTTTAACCTAAAATAAAAAAAGAAAGAAAGGAAAAATAAAGAAAAGAAAATAAAAAAAGAGAGGACTGTATATATGTAATAGATACAGGCTGACCCAAACCCCCGAGAAAAGGTCAAGACTTGATCTGATTGACCAAGAATAAAGTAGGGGGAGATAGGGTTCTTAATCAGAAAATCCAAAAAATGTGTGTTGTGTATATTTGTATACTACACTATTTTATTTGTACATAAATTGACCTCAAATCAAATAATTTTCAAAATTAAAGTTGTAAATAAAAATGTATCCTAAATAATAAAAATAATTGCGCAATGAAATAATGTATAGAATAAAAGCAACCACTCTTGGAAAAAGCTACTAAGCAATAGTTGAAAGATCAATCTCGGCTCCATATGAACTCAAATTGAACCAAACTCACTTCCATTGTATTCTAAATTAAATTATCTTTAAAACGGATGTAATTTCATAATTTTTGGAGTTACGGTTGAAAAGTAGATTTTCTGTGGTGGTTTGTGCAATTTTCCATGTATTTATACATATTGTATTTGTAAATATTTTTACTAATAATTTAAAATAAAAGTTAAAAAATAAAATTTTAAAAAAAATAAAACTAATTTCCTTATTTAACAATGTATATAATGTACCATATGTGTATAGTATATGTATATATAGTTGCTATTCTTAAATAACCACCTCAAAAAATAAAAAAAGTTAATATTTTTTATTCAATTTAATTAAGTGACGAAAATACAAAAAATATTTTTTGTAAATAATTTTAATATTAATCTCTTTCTTATCTATGTCTCATTTCATTTTTTTCCTTATCTCTTTATCTCTTTTCAAATTTTTGAATTTCAAATTCTTATCTTTTCTATGTATATGGCTCCTTCTCCCTCATTCCAACTTAATCAATCTTTGGTGAGAGGAGCCTGATCTCTGAGAGTCTTCTTGTCACAGACGGGTGCTTAGCCTCCGAGCCAACCGGTGACAGTGAGTCGGCCTTTGTCGAGGTGATCAAGGTCTTTTCTGCTCCTAAGGTGAGATCCATCATTTTCTCTTATTTTTCATATAGGTTAACCTTAGTTTTATTTCTCGTATATTTATTTCGCCATCATTTTTTATCTAGATCTTATAATCCATCACGATTTTGTTCCACCTCCGACTCCGATTTTTCATCTCATTTTCTCAATCTCTCCATGTTCACGTTCTATCTCCCATGATCTCTCAACTCCGGCCATGCACGGTGGCCGGAGAATCGGATTCGATTCTTCCATTTCATCGGATCCCCATTCATGTCTTTTTCCATTTTTTTATTATTTATTTAAATAACTAGAGATGGTGCATTGTGCTTGAGTCATCTTCTAGTTCTAAAAATTAAAAAATAAAAAAATCACATATATAGTTATTTGTCTAACATTTGTTTTGCAGGATTAAAAACAAAAACTAATAAATAAATAATTTAAAAAAACTTCTATTACAGTTTCTATTAAAAAAATTTTTGTTGTTTCTGCTTTACAAAAAACAAAAAAAAAGGAGAGATGCCTATAGCAGCCAGCGCCGCTTCCATCACGGCCATCGTCACCGTCCGGCGCTAGCCATCGTCGACTTGGACCGCTGCCTGAGTCACCACCAGCATCCACAACGCCGCCAAAACCATCTCGTGTGCAACCGCCTCACCATAGACAATCACCACTCTGCCTTGAAGCACCTTCCCTGTCGAAGCAGCTATAAACCTCGCGCACCACCGCGCGAACTCCTGAAAGACCGCAACTCCTCAACCGCTGAGATCTACCACAAACGCCGTCGTCGACTCCTTCTTCCGCACCGCAATACCTTTCCACCTCCGTCAAAGACTGCCAGCGCCGCCCGCGTGAGAAGCCCCCTCTGCCCTTCTCCATCGGTCACCTCCTGCTCCATCTGGCGTGTGTCACCTAGTCCGCAGCACAAGCACCATACAGACCCACCGCCCTTGAAGAGACCTCCGTCCGCTGAATCTCCATCATACGCAGCCAACCAAACGCACCAGCCATCTTCACTGATCCATCGCATTCGTCAGAAGCTCCACCGTCTGTTGTCTTGGAGGAGAAGGCAAGAAGGCGAAGCGCTACCTTCCTTCGCCGCTCTTGCTTGAGAGAAGGAGGGGCAGCGGCACCCTTTTTGAGACCTCTTTTGTTTTGAAGAAATGAAGGAAAGAAACAAAACCCTAGGTGTTGCCCTTTGCTTGCTCTTTTGTTCTGGAAAAATTACGATTGACCCCCCTAAGGTTTTTGGAATTGCGTAAAAACTCGTTGTCCAGCCTATCACGTGATATGCATGTGTATTTCTAGATAATTTGCACTATTCTCCCTATGATTTATTTCTATTGATTTTAAATCGAAAACATTGAATAATTTGCATTTTAGTCATGTCTTTGCAGATTTTATTTTGCTTGATTTTCTTACTGAAATAAATATTGTTCTTGCTCAATAAATTATGAAAAAATCATGCTATGCTCTTTATGTGTGTATCTTTCTAGCATAAAATTTTCATTGCATTTTATTTTCATTGATATTATTAAAAAAATCAAAAAATGTGTCTTTTTCTCTTCTTGAAATTCAAAAATTCATTAAAATTTGAATATTGTTCTAAAAATTTCCAAAAAATAGATTAATTTCCTTTCATTATCTTGTAATTTATGTGCAAATTTCGTGCACTAATTCTTTTCAAAACCAAAAAAAATTGAAAAATATCAAAAATCTTAGAAAAGTCACAGAAAATTCTACAAAAATCCAATCATTGGAGAGGATCTCATATCATTATTGGGTGACCATTCTTGAGGACCGTCGGGGTAGCAATCGATTATAGCACAGGAATGATGAAGTTCAGATCTTCAGGCGGAGAAGTGAACTTAGAGATGAAGCAGATAAAATGGCAAAGACCCGACTCAGAATCCAGTACCGAGTACGTAGAATCTTCAGAGGCAGATTGCAAGATGATCAGCACAGTTGGGATATGGAGACAGACTCCAATAGAACAGAGCGATACCCTCTCATCTGAAGAGAAATTAGTGCACAATGCAGTCTGGAAGGTGTTGCATGATCTCGTGGGAAAGCCAGATACCCTATGTCCTTGATGACTCAGAGATCCCTTTAGATCTGCCAGTTCACCTTCTTTCAGAACAATCAAGGGACATAGATGACGAATTGAATACGGCTTTGGTTGAACTACTGCATTTCTTTGATAATCTGACTCACCATTCAGCAGAATTGGTGGCCAGCACAACACAGTTTGATCCATTCTCCTCCAACACAGAGTCGAACTCAGATGTCATTCAACCAGACTTAATCGATGATACAGATTTGCCAAAGATGAAACCACTTCCTCCTATACTCAAGTATGCATTTCTTGTCGGACACAAAGAGAGATTTCATGTGATCGTTAGCTTGAAATTAACTACAGAACATGAGTCCAGGTTGCTCGAAGTTCTTGAGAGGAACCGCAAAGACATTGGTGGACTGTGTCTGATTTTGTGGGAATCAACCCATCTCTCTACTCGCACCAAATATATGTGGAGGATAATGTGAGATCTTCCCGTGAATTCCAGAGAAGACTGAACCCTAATCTAAGGGATGTAGTTAAAATAGATTTAAAAATGTTGCAAAGCAGGGTTTATATACCCTATCTCTGACTCTAATTGGGTGGCCCTGCTTCATGTTGTCCCGAAGAAGTCAGGAGTTCATATGATCACCAACGAGGAGAGGGGAGAGATTGCGATATAAGTACCCATGTGATGGCGCATCTGTGTCGATTACAGGTGCCTAAATGTTGCGACCAGGAAATACCACTTTCCCTTGCCATTCATTGATCGGATATTGGAGAGACTTGTAGGGAAGGCATTCTTATGTATTCTTGACGGGTACTCGGGCTACAATCAGATAGCCATTGCTTCTGAGGACCAGGAAAAGACCATATCTACATGTCCACTCGGCACTTACGCATTCAGGTGCATGCCATTTGGGCTCTGCAACGCCTCAGGCACATTTCAGTGGTGCATGATCGTTGTATTTGCTGAGATGGTGGGCAATTTCTCGGAGGTCTTCATGGATGTCTTCTCAATCCATGGTGATTCTTTTGATACATGTTTAACACACATGGATCGAGTCCTCAAGAGGTGTAGGGAGGGCAATCTAGTGCTCTCCTCGAAGAAAATCCATTTTATGGTAATGGAGGTTATCGTGTTGGGGCACGTCATCTCCAAAAAGGAAATAGAGGTTGACCCTGCCAAGGTGGATGTGATCAAGAAACTTGTGCTGCAAACCAACGTCAAGTCAGTGAGGTCTTTCTTAGGGCATGTTGGATTTTATTAAAGATTTATTCATGATTTTTCTAAGATCGCCCACCTACTGACTGGGCTCTTAAGAAAAGACATCGAGTTCATTGTCGATCACAAGCATCTAGAGGCCTTTGAGATCTTGAAAAGAAAGATTTGCGAATTGCCTATCTTACAAGCTCCTGACTGGTCTCTTCCCTTTGAGATCATGATTGATGCATTGGATTTTATTATCAAAGTTGTGTTAGGATATAGAAGAGATGGGATTCCATATGTGGTGAGAAAAGTTTCGGTTCCTACATAGAGAAATTACACTGTAACTGAAAAGAAAATTCTCATTGTAGTTTGGGCCTTAGAGAAGTTCGGATCACATATTTGGGCTCTAAGGTGATGATTTTTACTGATCACACAACAACCAAGTACTTAATGGAAAATAAGGATGCAAAGGTGTATATTCTTAGGTGGATCTTGTTAATTTAGGAATTTGATTTGGAAATTAAGGATAAACCTGGAGTGAAGAATGTTGTGCCTGATCACCTTTCTCGAATCGAGTAGAAAGATAATCATGATAGTCGAGAAACTTTTCCAGACGAATCAGTTTGCGCTATTGACTCACTCTCGTTTATGCCAACATGGTGAACTACCTTGTCTCCAAATAAGTTCCCAAGGGTTGGACTAGGAGCAGAATTGACCGACTGAAGTCGGGTTCGAGGAGATACCACTGAGACAATCCGTTCCTTTTCTTTGAAGGGCTAGATTGCATTTTACGAAGGTGTATTCCTCAAGAGGAATACCAAAGTGTCTTCACACATTGTCATACACTTGAGGTCGGAGGACACCATTCGGAAAAGAGGACCGCATACAAGGTACTCCAATGTAGATTTTATTGGTCGACCTTGTTTAGAGATGTCATTGATTTTGTACAGTCGTGGCCAATTTGCCAGAGAATGGGAGGGTTGTTGGATATAGAGATGAGATTCCCATGCAACTGATGAATTTCTGTGATGTTTTTGATGCATGGGGAATTAATTTTACAGGTACCATCCCAAAAGAAATGGACGTGAGTACATCTTATTGGTGGTTGATTATTTTTCAAGGTGGGTGGAGGCTATCCCGACCCGAACCGCAGTCAGCAAGACTGTCTATAAGTTTATCAAGGATCATATCATTGTGAGGTTCAGGGTTCCAAAGGTTTTGATTTCTGATGGGGAAGCACTTTGTAAACAGAGAAATGATATCATTGGCTAAAGACTATAAATTCAAGCATAAAGTAGCCAATCCTTACCACCCACAGTCTAATGGAATGGTTGAGGTTTCTAATAGAGAGGTGAAGAGTATTCTTCATAAGTTGGTTTGTCCCGATAGGAAGAATTGGTCTCAATTGTTGGACCAAGTTCTGTGGGCCTATAGGATAGCCTACAAGACTCCACTCGGTACTTCACCTTTTAGGTTGATCTATGGCAAGTCATGTCATTTACCCACATAGTTAATTCACAAATAAGAATGGGCGATCAAGAATATTAATTTGAGGTGTCACTTAGGGAAGCTCTGTCGTGACTTGAATCTAAACAAGCTAGTGGAAATCTGAAACTGGGTGTATGACAACAGTGTGATATATAAGGACAAGGTCAAGAGATGGCATGATCGACACATAAGGCATGAGATATTTTCCCCTGGGCAGAAGGTATGGTTATTTAACGTCAAATTAAAGATGTTTCACAGGAAACTCAAATCTAAATGGACGGGTCCCTCCATTATCACAGATGTGAACAACAATGGTAGTGTTGACATTGCTGATCTCAAAGATAATACGCAGACATTTTCAGTTAATGGGCAGCTGTTGAAGCATTATGTCGATTCTAAAGAGCAGTTAGTCCAAGTCGAGGTCATCAACTTCATGCAGAGCGAGCATAGTTGAGACACATCAGAACACTCTTCATGAAGAGAAGTAGTCGGACCCATGTTGTACAGATTCATGTTAATTCTTCACACACTCACTTTTACATGCTCCAGATCTCATCGAAACCCCGACCCTTCTTCCAATAATTAGGCTGACCAGAGCCTAAGTATAGGGGGGCCCAATGCCCGTTGTATATACCTTTCTCATCACTTCTTCTCTTGTCCAGCCCATTCTCGCTCCTCTTCTATACTTAGACTGACCACAGCCTGAGTATAGGGGGTGAACCAGCTTCTATTTTCTTTTCTTTTTCATTCTCTTATGTGTAGCCTGAGCTACGACTTCTCTATGCTTCTTATGCTTTGAGGACATAGCACTCGCTAAGTATAGGGGGTGTGTATATTTAGTATATAATTTACCCATACCTTGTACTTTCGTGTAAGTCTATATTTTATTTACGGGGTGGGTAGTAATCTTGTAAAAAAATCATAAAATTCTAAAAAATAATTAATTAAATTTTTTTCTTTGGTAGAAATTCTGACTACTAAGCTTAAAATGAGTAGATACTTTTCGGTGAGGGAACTATGGTCTCCCTTAGCAGAGTGGTGGTTAAAAGACAACGCATCTGGCACCATCTTGAAGTAATACAGGTAGCTGTCTAACGGTTTATACTTACACCCATACTGGCTGAAAGTGCATGCAACTATTCATATGAGCTTGGTTCAATCATTGTTTCTCTAGAGATTAAAAAATAACAAAAAAGTATTTGCATTTCACGCATCGGCATTTCATCATGCATTACATGTATTTGTATTGGTGAAAAGCCCTTGGATTCCGAACCAAGTTATGAGCAGAAACCAAGATGGGTCTTTACTTGGCCTTACTCTGCCTAATTTCCAGAGGAACTTCACTGGCCACCGAACCCTATCTCCTCAAAAGTCCGAACGACCTCCTAAACCCTCCTCTTATCCTCTATCCTCTATCCGAAATCGTCGGAACCCACACGCCCTTATCCTCTCTGATCTCTTCTCCTTACTACGCATCCACCTGCTTCTACCATCCTCTTCCTATCTTATCCTCTCCTCTCTGCTCCCTACATAAACCCATCATCGACGACCAGTCAATCCATCCTCCAATCCGAGGAAAATGACTACCAGTCTCCGCCTCCCTCATGTGACAGGTTGAGGGAGATCAACAGAGGCCAAGACGGTCATTGACCTAGGAAAGATCCACAAGAGTCCCTCATGTTGAGGCTACACTCGAAGCTGCTAAGCTTCAAGGTTCCCTCTCACTAGATCGTTGAAGGCGAAGATCAAGATGAGATCTTCCGATCTCTAGCAAACATCGACGAGGACCATCACAGGTAACTCCTAATCCCTTTCTTTTTACTTTCTTCCTTCTGCCCTCCTCCTTCCTTCTATCCCAATTCTTCCGACCAACTTCAAGCCCTTTACGACAACCACCTCTAATCACCGACCACCTTCTTTCCCATCTTCACGGCCACCTCATCTTCACACTTTCGTCGATCACCTCTTTATCGTGAATGCCCCGCCACTTCGACTCCACCACCTTGGCTCTACTACTATCGGGCCGTAAGCCTCCGTCTTCACCGTTCTCACTCCATCGATCACCCACTGATCCCCTTGGTCGCACTGCCAGCGCCAACCCCTCTAGCAGCGACCTTGCCCTGCTCCATCATTGATGTCTATCGAACAGCCTCATCGTTGATCCACCTCACCCTCGACGATTAGCACTACTCGGTCGACATGCTCCTTCATAGCGAATCGCCCCCACCACGTGAGGCACTGCCTTGCGCGCTACGCCTCTAGTTCCTCCCCATCATGCGTGTATCACCCTTTTCACGCTCAGCCTCCACAATCGGAGCTCCCTCTCACCGCCTTCATCCAAGTTGCACGCCGCCGATGTTTCCCCGGTCATGTGTAGGTTAAGAGGAAGGAGTGAGGACCACACGAACATCACCTTCTCTTGAGGACCTCCGCCGAAGCAGCCCTCCATCGCTGTCTGCCTCGGGTTGTGGGCCTTCAGGTCCACTCTGCCGCATATGGTCGAGGACCACCGCTTTGGCCCGTGCGTCAACTACCGCTCCTCCTCATTGATCGTGCCGTACTTTGCCTCATGTGCCATCCGCCGCCCCGAGCGGTTGTGCCCTCACCGCCTCACAATGATCGATGCCCTTATCCTCATCCCCTCCTCACGCGTGAAGCAGGTGAAGGTAGGGGTATTTGTGCTAAGACCCTAGTGGCTCCCAATACTGCACATGCGCCCTTCTCCAACCAGGGCACGTGCAAAGCATGTGCCCCAAGGACAATTTGCAAAGCAACCCTTCATCTTCCACAAATTCCATCAAAGTCTCTGCCATCTGAAGTCATGCACGACGCATGCGCGAGCATGTATATTTTCATAAATACCCTAGAGGGTATATAAAATTGCATATTAGTCTTTGTTTACATTTGTTTCATGTTATTTCATTATTTATTTTGCATCCGGACCCTTGTATTTGGACCCTTTTCGAATATCAATTATCATCATATTTCAGTTCTAAAAATTGTATCTTGTAGAACACTTTATGCTCTATCAATGTGAATGATGATTTTTATTTTTGTGAGCTATGCTTTATTTAATATGATTATTTTGGTGAAAATTGCACGATTTACCCATTGCAAGATTTGGAATTAATATTAATTTAATCTTGCTCCAAAAATTACCAACAATTCACCGTATGTAGACATTATACCTAAAATTCATGACATTTGCATGCATATCGAGGTTGCAATAAAATAATTGGTGATTACAGTAATTAATTTTTAATAGATTATAGTCTCAACATTTTTAGGATTTAGCATTTTTCATGGATAGATCCTCATTAGATACATCTAGAATAAGTTTATTTCTTGAAAATAATTAGGTTTTCTGTTTATTAAAATCATTTACGAAAAATCACCCTGCATGCTTATTTAATTCATAATTAATTCATATTGCATCAGAAAATTCCAAAAAAAATATATAGCATTGATTTCATCATAATTTATATTCTGGCCATGTTTTAGGATTTTGGATATCATTTGATTGTAAATTGTATTTTAACCCCTAAACTTGATCAAATTTGCATTGTATTTATTAATTGCATAAAAATTCGCTTTGAAACCGTTTGCTAAATCTGTTAGACTTAACCTATGTTGTTCTTTTGCTTCCTTGAGTAGACCATGGGACTTGTTCAAGTTAAATAAACATAAAAGTGCATCGCTTAATTGATTTATTAATTTGTGTTGTTTAATTTCTTGATTGATCTTTATTGCCCGACTACAACACATATACAACACTTAATTTGCAAGAATTAACGAGGGTTATTACGGATTTATTATGGGCCTCTTTACAAGGAATTTCAAATATTAAATAATGAGAAGACTTTCAAGAAAAGAAAGGATAAGAAATATGATTCTATAAAATGTTATGAATGTAAAAAGAAAGGACACATGAAGAAGAATGGTCCATTCATTAAGAACATGGTTGATAGTGTAAATAAGACAGAAACTCCAAATTAAAAGAAATTCAAAATATTCAAGAAGAACTCATTCCAAGTAACTTGGTTTAGCACATTTAATTCTGAAGAAGACCCTGTCTCAAAATTGGAAAAATAAGAAAAAAGCTTGCGTTCGCTTAGCAATCACGGAATATAAAGTAAATGCATATGATTATTTTGAATTATTAAATACTTTAATGAACTTTTAGAGTCTTTCAAATTTGTTAAGAATGAAAATAAGAAGTTGAAAGAACATAATAGTTATTTATTAGTTGAAAAACAATTTCTAGAAGAAGATACTCAGAACCTTAGATTAAATATTGGGAAGTTAGTATTAAAAAATAACCACTCTTAATGGACAACTACACTTACTTGGATGTACAAGGTGTTTAAACATACATGCTTGAATTGGGTGATAGTATAAAGGAACTTCAAGATGTACTATACGCTCCAGGAATATACTGGAACCTTGTACTTGCTCCAATTCTACTCAAGAAAAATTTTGAAGTTTGTTTATATATTAAACGTGTATTCATAGGAAAGTATAAAATTGTTCATGCCATGGAAAAGTTTGTACCCGAACATGACCTATTCTATCTTCCTGCAAAAGTACTAGTGAATAAATGAATGTAGTTCCTGAGTACTCTCCGTGTTATTTATCATATTACGATTTATGACACATGATACAGGAACATCAAGGAAATTCAAAAATAGATCAAATGATTAAATCTGATCTTTTACCTAAGATTACGGGTGCACGAACATTGCCCTATGGACATTGTCTGATCGGTAAAATGATAAGAAAACCCTTCTCGATGGAAATCTGGTCAAATGAACTATTAGACTTGATCCATTCAAATATATGTGGACTATTGAGTGTCAGTACACGTAGAACACAGAATACTTCATAACATTCATTGATGACTCCTCTAAGTTCTCGTATTTCTATCTTTTAGGAAGAAAGGTAGAAGCCTTTGAAAGTAAGAGATGCGGGATAAAATAGAGATAAAATTGGGAAAACCAATTGACCTTTAGGACTGATAGAGGTAGAGAATATACCTCAAAGGAATTTGACGAGTATTGTATTCAGCAGGAATTTGTAGGCAGACTACGATGCCTTATATGCCACAACAAAATGGTGCAGCTGAAAGAAAGAATAGAGCATTGATGAATGTAATAAGATGTATGTTGTCACACTCGGGTCTCTCAAAGAAATTTTGGGAAGAAGCATTGTTGACCGCTAACTACATATAGAATAGGATTCCCAGCAAGTCCGTAGAATTAATGCCATATGAAATTTAGAATGGTAGGAAACCCAAAGTGGGTCATCTCCAGAAATGGGGATGTGTTGCACATGTCTTGGTACCGAGTTAGCTTAGAGACAAGCTAGACTTCAAGATATTAAAGTGCAAATTTGGTGGACATAGCGAACGTTCTAAAGAATATAGATTATTTCATGAATCAAATGGTCTAATCAGAAGTTGCGATGCAACCTTCCTTGAAAATCATCAAGAGAAAGAGCATGAAGTAGAGGGGCTAGATCCTCTAATTATCCTACAAGATAATGAAGAAGACTTAGATATAAGACATGAATTGGTAGATGATATTGATCATACATAAAGGATGAACCTATGAACAATGATAATCCTTCAGAGGAAGTGAGTGCACCCATGCAACCCACGAGTATAATCAGCAACAAGAGACATAGAAGCAACCCGCATGGATAGAAGATTATCATTCTTATGGATGCGAGGTGTTGAGTTGCACCGCGCATGAGGATGTTAGTGGATTGTACAGATCTCATATCATTTAATAAAGCAATGGCTTCCAATGAGTCGAAATCATGGACAATTGTCATGAGGATGAGATGGACTCAATTGAAAGAAATAATGTATGTGAGTTATGTGATTTGTCAGAAAGTAGGAAATCAATAAGATGTAAGTGGGTATTTAAGAAAAAGTACCAAGTTGATGATTCCGATGACAAATACAAAGCAAGATTAGTTATCAAAGATTATACTCAATAAAATGGAATAGATTCCTATGAAACATACTCTCTGGTTGCTAAGTTTGCATCGATGAGGATGATCTTAGCTAGATTCGCATATATAGATTTGTAATTATTCCAAATAGATGTGAAAACATCATTCCTTAATAGAGAATTAAGAGAGGAGATTTGTAAGAAACAACTTGATGGATTTCAGGTGGGAGGTTGGGAGAAAAAAGTTTATAAGTTAAGAAAGTCATTATATGACTTTAAATAGTCTTTATGACAATAGTATTTCAAATTTCATAAGACAATTATGGATTTGTTGCAAATAAGTAGGATAATTGTGTTATGTCATGAAGACAGGGAGAAAGTTTGCTATCATGTCATTGCATGTGGATGATATTCTATTTATGGGTAATGATTTGGAATGCGGAATAATACTCCAGCTCTTACATCACTTGTGATTGGAAAGAGATTCAATACGAGTCAATGTCTTGGAAAGGGACAGTAATATTTAGAAGTTCCATATGCACAAGCGGTAGGAAGTTTGATGTATACAATGATGTGCACTCGATCAGATTTGGCTTATCTAGTTAGCGTAGTTAGTAGATATCAAAGTAATCCCAGACCAGCACATTAGGAAGTTATTAAGAGGATTTTTTTGATATATGAAAGGAATTGTATGTAGTATGGTCACTGATAAAGCTAAAAATCGGTTTCGCGGCTTTTTTAGAGAAACATGGTCGATGTAGAAAAAGTCACAAAAAATACACGATCTTAGCTCGTATCAAACAAACTCGGTTTTCCGAAGGAAAACCTACACTAAATATTTATCCAGGTAAGTGTGCCTGGGTCGAACTCAAGGAGGCATAATAGAATCTTTTGATTTTTTTCGGTGAAATTTTTGCAATTTTATTTTATCTCTTCTTTAAGTGATTAAAGGGAAACCAAACACTTTTTGTTTTATTTTTATTTTTTATTTGATTTTATTCTTTTCAAATTTTTATTTAATTTTCAAAAAGGGATATTTTTCAAAATGATTTATTTATTATATAATATGTGGAAATATGTAGGTAATACAATATAGTAGGTGGAAGCGGGTCGAGCAGCGAGCTCGAACAACACAAGAAAACAAAACAAGACGAATGTGGTTTTCGAAAAATCAAAACACGACGAAAATATAACAAAAACTCACGAAACTTTAATACAAGCTAAATGGGGTAGTTGCGTAACTACCCTAAAAAACCGTCAAAAAACAAGGTCAAACGTGGTCCAAATAACCCCTACAGCCCAGGGACATAAGCGTAAAAATACTATATAAAATGTTCTGCAAAAAGGTCCTTCAGGGACTGTTTTGAAAACAAAATAAAAGAGTTTTACATTTAGGTCCCTGCGGAGGGACCTAAATGTAATTCTAAAAACCTTGGGGAGTGGGATGGAATTGCTGGAAAACTCTCTGGACTTATTGTGCAAAATTCACATCGGTTCGCTATAGACGGCTTGGATTAGAAGATGCCCACGCGGATCGGACGCTCGCGGTTGCGACACGTGTCGCTCAACTGCACTTCAGATGTTCTTGAAACGGTTCTTGAGTCTGTTGGAGGGCTGACGATGGGCGCTTCTTCTCCGAATTATCTCGGTCAAACAACGACGGCTTTGGCTCGCCGGCAGGGCCAGAGGGGTGGCTCCTCCACCCCTCGAGCTCGCCCACGGTAGGTTACTGGCGGAGACGGCTCCGAGCGGCGGTGGTTCGGCGATGAAGACGGCGGTCTCGATGAACCTGGAGGTTGCTGAAGGTTGTTACACCACTTTTGCGTGGCAATTGCTTTGAGGATGAGTGCTTCCAGATAATTTGAATTGCTCCTGATAGAAGATAAACCTGCGAATAAAAGAGGGATATGCTCGATTCGAAGAATCGGCCTAAGGATTAAAGGATTCGCAAGATAAAAAATGACGAAAAATAAGGTTTCCAGACTTCATGAAATCGAGCGTGGAATTGGCGATGAAAGTAGATCGCGAATGGAAATGGATTCGAATCAAGTTTGAAATGGAAATTTGATGCGCGCCTAACCTAGAAGATCAACCTATCTAATCATGCGCTTAGCGTTGCTAATCAACGCATGACGATCGAGGAAGAAATTCGAAAAGAATGAAGGAAGAGGTCTGGGGAGTTAAGGTGTATTACCTGGACTGAATCGCTCGACGGTCGACCTTTGGCCGGAGCTCCACGCGGTGGTTGCAGCGATGCAAAAAAGAAGGCCTCCTTGGAACTCTTCCTCTGACGTCCCTCCTCCACGGGCGGCGTCTCCTAGATGATGTCACCACCGAGGATGGTCGGTACGAGGCTTGAAAGATGGGGGGTCGGATACTGGAGCTGGAGCTTCAGGTTAGTTGGAAGGTTAAAGTTGTTAATGGCGACTTTGGGGCTTTAAATAGATTAGAATGTGTGGGCTCCAAGTCGGAATCAATGGCTGGCGAGGTAGATGGTTGTTAGGAGAAGGCAATCAATGGCTGAAATTGCCTGGAGGGGTTAAAGGATGCACGGGAAAATTAGGTCAAGTCGGCCGGTCAAGGCAGTCGGGTAGAGTAACAGCTTCTTGGGGAAGAAGACCCAGGTGCTGACAAGTGTCAACACCTGGTTGGCCAGAATGCTGAAAATACTTGTAAATTGAGTAATAAATAATAACTAAGGTTATTTTAAATAGGTTTAAATACAAGAAATATAAATAATCAAATAATCATAATTATAAACTAAATACTTTTTATAAATAATAAATATTATTCAAAATATAAATATTATATTAGTAAATATGTATGTATAAATAGGTTCTAAATTTTTAATTTAATAAATAATTAATTAAAAATTAGTTTAATATTTTCTTAATTATTAGAACAATAAATAAGGCTTGTGGAAATTTTTATGGATTTTAATAAGTTAATTTACATATTTTAATAAATAGAGGTATAAGTTATCTAGTTCATTTATACCTATATTTTAGGGTTTTTGATTTTATTAAAATAATAAAAATGCTCCCAAAAATTATGAAATAATTTAAGGTGAAAATAAAAGATCATGAAATAATTTAAAAATTATAAAATTAAGAAAACTATAAATAATGTGTGTTATATAAAATAAATAGCCCAGAAACCCTGTTGTCTTTTGGTCCCAAAATCGACTTTTTGCAAACGGACTCTGAATTCGATGAAACCACCTTTATTAATTAGAGAATATTATTTTATGAACTTTAAAGATAGGTAGAGTGAAATTGGAGTTCGTATGAGGAAGTTATGCGGTTCGGAAGTTGAGATTTTGACAATGTATTGGCTGGGTTTCTTGGTATATATACAGGGTAATATTTTTTACTTATTTTTATATTTTTATATATATTGTTAGAAATAATTAGGAAAAGAGTTTGGTGAAAAATATGTACATATGGATTAATTGAAAATCTTTGAAATTTTGTATTTATTTTATAAATAATGAAAGGTGTATAAAGTGTGTGTATTAATTTATTTTTTTGGTTTTCTTTCCTTATCTCCCCCTACTTTTCGGTTTGTCGACCAATCCATGTTGAATTGGTCTCAGAGGTTAGGCTATAAATATAACTTTCAGTTATATTTATATTTTAAGTCATATTGTATATATTTACATATATTCAATCTGCCTTTTCTTTCTTTTCTTGTTCTTTATTTATTTACATGATTTTGATGGTTAAAAATGACTTTTTATTCTTGAACGATGATTTATTAAAAGATGCAATTTAATGACTATTTACATGCATTTGTTAAGAATTTTAAGACAAAATGCGACAGAAAAGTTAATGAATCATGGATTCATTAGTTACCACTCATGTGTAATGGATTAAACGCTTTCTGAAAAACTTAATCTTGGATTTGGTCAAAGCATCAATGGAATTTTATTGTGATAATCAAGTTGCAATAAGCTTGATCAATAGTGGGGCTAATAGTTATAAAGGCACGCACGTTGAAATCCAATATCAATATACACTAGATATAGTCGTGAAATAAGAAATAACGGTAACCTATATACCTACAAGTGATATGTTAGGTGATTTTCTATCTAAGGGAATAATAGCTAGCACCTACATTAAACACGTTGGTTTAATGGGACTCATGAATGCTTGAGTTAAGGAAGAGGTTTTCATGAATAATAAACCTCATTGCAGAAATCTGTATGTAGGGTTGTGCATAGGGATGAAAATGATCGGATACGGATATGAATATAGGTATAATCATATCCTTATCCCTTTTACAATACGAATACGAATGCGGATACGAATATTGACGAATGTGAAAATGTGTTAACATATCCTTAAAAACTAATATGAATGTAAAACGAATACGAATCGAATATGAATAATAATAGAAATATTTTGTAGGTTAATAAAATATACATGTTTAAGATGGTTTAATCATAAAATAGATATACCAAATATTGTAATTCATAACAATTATATCAACAATAGTGAATGCAATCATAAAATGTTGTTACACACATTTATAAATAAATCTATTGTTATACTTATATTCGAAAACGAATATACGAATACGAATGCGAATATTAGTGAATGTCAAAGTGATATCCATATCCTCATCCATTTTAAAACGGATACGAATACGAATATCAAAATATGTATAAAATGAATACGATAGCGGATCGGATACGAATATATTCACATTCGTTTTCATCCCTAGTAGTGCATGGTTCAAGGATTTCACGTTTATCCGACCCGATCCGTATGGATCGACCCCTAAACCAATTAGTATCCAAAGAATCAAATCAGATCGGTATCCAACCCTATTTGACCCATGACATATGGGGCTCTGATCTAATGATCCACGGATAATCATAGATCAACCCATCTCATAACTCCTCCAACCCAAACGATGCTTATGGGTCTACCTAGGTCGTATTCATTAAGAATGCAAATGGGCAAATACGGATATGCGTATAGGTGTTACCATATCTTTATCCGTTTTTTAATATGAATAGGGATGCATATATAGATATTGACGGAAATGAAATCTATAATGATACCATATCTTTAAAAAATAGATATGGATGTAAATCGGATACTAATGAGCTTACAAATAATATTAGAAATACATTATACTAAATGTCCTTATATCATAAAAATCATGCAAAATATTATATATATATATGAATAGATTTAGGGATACATATATAGATTTTTGCATATATCCAAATGACATATATATATATATATGCATGTATTTATTCTAAAATGGATATTGATACGGAGGTTAAATCTTTATAAATATATATATATATATCCATTTATATTAAAATTGTTAGGTGTGCCAGTTGGCTTTATCAAGATAGAGGTAGGTGTGTTTTAGGCGCAGCTCAAAACGGTTAAGATTTATGTCTGATCCGACACCATAATCCGACCTGCAAGCAATCGACAACAGTGCATGTTTCGGCAGTGACGTTTGGGTGGGGTGGGGTGGGGCTCCTTCGCCCACTGCTTTGTTTCCCATGTTTTATACGGAATTACCTTTCTTTTCATTCAAGCCACATTAATGCGTTCCTTATTTGAAGAAAATAATTTTAAAAACTAATTTAATCATAGTTAGATAAGTAGGAACGTAGAATTCATAATTAAGAGAAATTATATGTTTGAACATTGAGATGTCGAAATAGAAGTATGTGCCAAAGCGGCACCTCGAACATCGATATGAAATTGTCCCGTTCTATATCGATATGTAAGTGTCAAATTGATATATCCGTGTGACATCTGGCATATTCATTTCATACATATTTTGACTCTGGGCATTTAAATTTTAAAATATAATCGCAAATTTTGTAGTGTTTGACTTTTTGTGTAAATATCTTTTACGTTTTAACACGAAACCGTATTTTGGAAGCTTTAACAAATTTTGTTTGGTTTTCATCTAATTCTTTTTGATCCACGGATACCCACGGGTAATCCGATATCCAATGGGTATCCAATCTAATGGATAACCATTTTGATTGGAGCGGGTTGACCCGTTGATCCAATATCATTGATAGGATCGGGTCAACTCCAAATGGAGCGGGTTTTCACCCCGCAAACACCACTATTTGTATGCACTATACGAGCAGTGGGAATCTAACAACTTTGACAATTGCGGTCAAGTGGAAGATGTAGAACGGCCTCCATAACTGCTTGTCAAGCAACCACCTTCAGCGGTTGCGACAAGGCCATGTCTCTCGGGAGACCGTAACCGTCGGGCATGAGGGACGAGGTGGGGGACGCTGGATTGTTCACGCCTTGTAAGTACCTCCTTCAGTAGGAGAATGGATCACTCATCGTGTATCCGCACTCGCCATTCGAGAGCCCCCCTACCACCCCCATCTCCTTCTATCCATCTCTCATTCTCTCTCTTAAGAAGGGCATCGGACGTACCTCAATCCAAGAAATAAGAAAAGGACTCGTTCTCGGGAATCTTAATGATGGAACCGTCACCCTAGTTAATTAGGAATTAGTTGATAATCGATATATCTTAGTCACTAGTTCTGAAGTACATCTCGTATATTTGGATATTTGATAGTCACTAGTTCTGAAGTACATCTCGTATAGTTGTGAAGTACATGTTCTGAAGATATATCTTAGGTACTAATTCTGAAGTACACGTCACCAAATCAATAAAAAAATATAAATTTAACAAGGATTCTCGGGAGTTCTGATGTACATCGTGATACACATCAGACTTAAACCTTTATGGCAATTCTACACTGTGCATGAGAATCAATTCACATGTAGTAACTGTTGCACGCACCATTGGGAAAAGCAGAGAAAGGATTGGTTCATTCTCTGTTCTTCCAACCAATACTTGCTTGTCTTCTTAATTTGATTTCCTTTGAACAGACATCTCTCAAGTGCTTAGAACCTTCCTTTGAAGCTCTCTAGGTGATCGAATCCCTCCTTGAATTAACATCAATCGTTATTACCTTGCCCCATCGATGCTTTTTTTCTAGTAGATGCATCATAGATCTTGAGAGCTAAGAATTGTTGAAGATTTCATATCAATGCTACCCCGTCCATCACTCTCTCTTGCCCTACAATCTTTTCCCTCTCACCATTTTCCCTCGTATTTGTGTTTCCTTTCTATAAAAAAAATGTTTATTTTTTGGATAACATACTAAGGTAATTTCGAACAAGCCGTCGTGTAGGTAGCAGGGGAGGTTAGGGTTGAATTTAGTACGATCATCATAGATCAGGGGAGGACCATTTTTGCCTTCGATCTTTAAAGTTTCAATGTGAATTTCTCTAGTATACCCTACTAGCAAGCATGTTTCGAGGGCCAAGGCGGCAAACGAAAGCCATGTAGGTAAGGGGAAAATTACCCTTTTTCTACCCTAGGATCTATTTAACTCTTGATTCCTCAACACATATTCAGGTTCACGCATTGAGTCGATGTTTTTAAGTCATTTGGTAAAGTCCAATATTAGAGTGGGCCGACATGACTTGAAACTCAACTAGCACTCCATAAGGCCCCATAACTTTGTTATTCTTAAACCTTTAATGGTGTTTTCTACCTCTTGAAACATAAAGGGAATGATCAGATCATCCACTTTGTCCGCAGGAACGGTGTTCCTCCTCATCATGAAAATTTGTGATAATATTTGTTAGTGCAGAGTTTCCCACTAAAGGTGTAACATAATGAGCAACCCCACCACTCTCTTATAGGCCCGTGGATGGAGAGAAATCTCAAAGACTCGATCGATGATAATAACCTCCACCACCCACCACTTGTTTAAGCAGTAGTTTGACCACATGAGAGTCCTCACACCTCTTTTGCCCACTTTAGAGAAGTTATAACTTTCAAGAAATCCACAATAAGGACTACAAAACCAACTTTGGCTTCTTTTGCCTCCCCACAAAGCTATGTTTTCCACTAAGGAATGAATGTTTTTATTCTCGCATGCTCATTCAAAGCCCTTGTTTGAGGACGACATCTGCTAGGTGGAGATCGAGGTCGCTTTGTCAGTATGGTGATATCAAGATGCGAAGATGGTGGTTATTTCCAACCTAGATTCCCATATATTGTATGCAATTCTTGAGGAAGCCACTCAAGAGTTGATCTCAGCATTGTATCGGGTGGCAAAGGACGATTGGAGGCATTCGTTTGGGGAATAGCCCTAAGAATAAGGGTGTTATTCCCCTCCCCTCTCCTTCCTCGTACGGATATTCCCTCCTTTGTACCTCTCTCTACCATTATTCCACCTTATTCCTATTCTTATTCCATCTCATCTACCCTTATTCCACCTTATTCCTATCCTTCCAACCGAACAAGAATATTGCCTTATTCCAGCTTATTCCTCATCTGTATTCCTGCTTATTCCTGAACTGAACGCACCCGTAAGGTTACCTTCCTTAACACGAAAAGCGAGACCCATTGTGAAATGCTCGATGATATTAGTGAGTCCACAATTTACCATCTTCATGTTAGGATTAGAGTCATATTAGGATTGGGAATGCTAATAGGATTGGACTCCTAATCCTAATAGTCGTTGAGTTGTATTATATTTATAGTCATATTGGGAATAGGATTGTGGGGTTGTATTTGGACTATATAAAGAGGGGGGTGGAGGCATTGCCTCAACACCACCACCACAAGAATAATATAACCCCTAGAGAGAAAGAGGGGAAGGGAGAGAAGAGAGGAAGAGAGCAAGGGAACATAGAGAGTTGTACTCGTTCTAATTTATAGTGATCTTTCTAGCGAGAGAAGAGAGGAAGAGAGTGAAGGAAAGGAGAGAGGATTGTACTCATTCTTCTTTTAGTGATCTTTCTTCTCTGGTGATCGCGAGAGGTAGTCGAACACTATTATATCTACTTATTTTTTTCTTCATGTACTTCAGTGGTAGTGGTCGGTTGCACATCCACATCCGTATCTACATCCGCTTCCGTATCCAGGGGTCTGGTATCCGAGAGAAGACGGTACTGGCAGGTCGTGTTCCCATCAATTGGTATCAAAGTAGAGTTGGTACCGACGGATCATGCCCTGACAAGTGGTATCAAAGCCAGATTCAGCATTGTTGAAGGGACACGATGCAACAAATTAATCTGAGGTTCGATGTGGACGCGATGACGTGATGCAGCGGATGCGCAATCCTCAGAAGCCGTGATATGGTGGTCTTTGGAGAAATCGACCAAAGGTGTTGAAGAATTTTGTTAGCGACGGCTAGCAGGAGATCGTGCAAGATGGCACGTTGAGGGCACCCAGTGACGGATATGTCACTCAGATGCGGTGAGTTCCTACTAACGAGACTTATAGATGATGAGGATGGCCCAGTGCAGACCCAAGATGATGAAGAAATCATGATGGAATTCAACTCAAGGGAGAGATTGTTAGGATTAGAGTCATATTAGCATTGGACTCCTAATCCTAATAGTAGTTGAGTTGTATTCTATTTGTAGTCCTATTGGGAATAGGACTATGGGATTGTATTTGGGCTATATAAAGAGGGGGTGGAGGCATTGCCTCAACACCACCACCACAAGAACAATGTAATCCCTAGAGAGAAAGGAGGAGAGGGAGAGAAGAGAGGAAGAGAACGAGGGAACGGAGAGAGTTATACTCGTTCTTCTTTTAGTAATCTTTCTTTTCCGGTGGTCGCGAGAGGTGACCGACCACCGTTATATCTACTTGTTCTTTCTTCATGTACTTCTGTGATGGTGGTCTATTGCGCATCCGCATCCGTATCTACATCCTTCCGTATCCATGGGTCCGGCATTCGAGAGAAGACGGTATTAGGGGGTCGTTTTCCCATCAGCTGGTATCAGAGCCGAATTGGTACCGACGGGTCGTGTTCCCAACACTTCATGCTATGCATGCTCATGAGTTTTTAACCACATCCATGGCTACAACAAATTTGACCTAAGGTAACGAATATTTTTTATTCGTTGTTATATCATTCTTAGTTAAATATATAACAACGAATATTATTTGTTACTTCATTCTTTAAATTTACAATGAATATCTTATTCGTTGCAATATATATTGCAAGGAATCATATAACAACGGTTATCCGTTGACTTTTTCGTCTAACGTTGTTCAATTTAGCAACGATTAATACAGATTTTAATGAATAAGACAATGGATAAATCATTTCTATATGAATCTTTAGCAACGAAAACAATATTCATTACTATTTCAAGAAGAAAAGACAATTATTACAACGAATAGTATTTGTTGGTATATAACTAACGTCTTAAGACATGACAACAAATATTCAAATTATCCAGTGCTTTAGGTCAATTTTTTTGTAGTGCACCCAACCCTTTGACCCAAAAATAGTTGAATTTTTCAAGCTTGGTCACAGTTCAAATTTTTTGAATTTGAAATGAAATCTCTCTCCGTTAGAGATACCATTGTTGAAGATTTGGAATTTGAGTCTTCCTCTGAACCACCCTTATGTAACAACTGATTATCTAAAGACCACGTTGCACATGAGGAGCCTTGAAAAATTAATATGAGAGTAGTTTTCTACAATCATCCTCGGTGTACTAGGTTGAAGGAAAGAGGAGGTCGACGAGTTTTCCCTCGAAGACCTATAATCAAACTTTGGATCCTCAAACTCACCCTAACAGGTTTTGATCTTGCTCATCACAATATTGCTTTAGATAATCGAACAAGTCGATGTCAATTCATCAAGTTTCTCCGACGGTCAGAAAACAAGGCAAGGGAGGAGTGGAAGTTACCCCGCTATTTTGAAATCACCGAGGACTCTTTTTGTTTGGGGAATATCCCTAAGAATAATGATGTTATTCCCCTCCCCTTCCTCTTATGGCTACCCCCCCCCCCTGCTGCCATGCATCTCTCTCAAACCTTATTCCATCCTTATTCATGTTGGACTTGTAAGCTCTTGGAGACCCATTAATGCAATAAAAGTTATTGCTTTATCATGTTCATCCGAAATGAAATGAATGAATGTGAACGCACTTTACTATTAAGGTCCCTTTGTACAATTAAGGTTATGTACCATAGTCATATTGATAACATGCAGTTGGGAGGACACGACTGACTTCAAACATGTGATATTGAATAAAGATCTTCAGTCTGAGAAAGATATGGCAATCTTTCTCTAAAGACCGATTTCCAATCGACTTCTCTATGCAGCTCCTCTGCATAGGAATAGAGTTTCAGAAGTGTTGGAATAATTAAGTCGAAGAGTTGACTTGATGAGGTCAAGATAAACTAAGACTTGCATTGTAATTGTCATGATCAGACACATATTTTTTGACCTAAAATAGATATGCATCTATATACCTGAGTATGTACATTTGACAGACCAATAGGTCGGTGACCTTGCTAAGGTGCATATATCAGCACGTTGGTGTACATATGAAGACATATGAGAAGTATGATCTCTCAAAGGAATCATATAGGTTCATAGTTGATGAACCAGGAGACAGAGTTCACTCGTGAGATAATTTGAGGTCATAATGAATTTCATGCATGGTCATCTTGTTTATGAAATAAGACGTGACGAGATATTAATATATGCTTTTGGAAAGTATATGATTAATATTGTCATATAATTATCAAATAAGAAATCTATTGACTTGTTATGAAGAAGATAGTCAAACCAGAGATTGAACTTTGGATCTATCAGTCTTCCAGTATGAAGGATGAATGAGTATTGAAAATACTCAGAATTAAATCTATCATAACAGATCATCTACCATGACACTTCTATTCAAAAGGAGTGATGAAACATGATGGATTTTAATGGCTCCAATTATCTAGATGATTTGACATTTAATTGGTTTAAATCAAAATTCATTTGGATCCAATTTTAATTTCAAAGTCCCAATATTAGAAATAGAAATGGTCATGGAAATGAAAATATACAAGCTCCTTAAGCTCATTTCTAAGTCCAAATGGTTTGGACTATGATTAGAAATGATTGAGGAAGCTGGGTTCTGCTCACCGATACTTTCTCAAGCTCACATAGAATAGCATGCGTTTCATTGAGCTCATTTAGAGTGTGAAGTGTTCCACTTGAGTTCAATTGATAAGATAGTATCAATTTCAAGATAAAATGGTGTAAACCCTGAAATTAGATTAATATCTAGATTTAAAGTACCTATACATGGATAGTATGATCTTCCCAAAATTATCTCCAAATATCTGCATATGTATCTCATGAGTCCTGATTGGATCAGGACTCATACTATTTGATGTCAATATTGAGACAATAATTGTTGTTGTCATATTCTTAAGAGATTTTGTGAATATTATTCACAATTACAATCCATTAACTAATATGAATAATAATTCACAATGATTAATGTTTATATGAATATGATCTATATAATTATTATTTATGTGAATATAATACACATAATTTTTTAAGGCACATGTGCAAATATGATTCAAATTAAAAATAAATGTAAATTGAATTTACATTTGTTTTTGGATTTATGAATAAGATTCATAAGCTATGAGAATCATTCTCATAAAATTACCAATTTTGATAATTAGATTATTAAATTAATAAATAAGCAACTACCTCCTTCTATTTGTGAAAATAAAAAGGGAGATGTGTATGGTAATGCATGGCACCATAGTTTTATAGTCCATAGATTATATTCTAAGTCAAGTTGTTGCTTAATTTACTAATTAATTTTAATTGGTAATTGAAGTAGATAAAATTTTCTTGGTGAGAAAGGAATTAATCATAGCCCTTGATCCATGATCAAAGGTACACTGATGAATCACTAAAATCACGGAGGGATACTAACATCCAGTCTCGTAGGGTATGTGGTGCCCAACAAGTCGGGTCCACCAATCATTCTATTGACCGCTTTCTAGGCCCTCACATATCCACAATCTATTACATTAACAATTAACCCACAATGATGCTCAAGCAATAAGTACGGTAAGCTAAACTTTATTATACCCTACATAATAATATATATAGTATGCAAGTATAGGGATTGAACCACAAGGCAGCAACGAGGATAGCCACAAAAATTGAAAGAAAATTAATGAATATTTCTGTGTATTTTATAGGGATTTTTTATTTTTGTGGATTTTCTATATTTTGGATTTTTTGGATTTTTAATTTATATTTTTTTAACTTTATAATTTTATTTTTTTTAGATTCTTTTATTTTTAGTTTTCTTTTTCCTTTTTAATAAATATTAAGTATTTATAAGTGTATACAGATCATATGTATAATGCAAGGACTATACAAGTTATAAATATAATATATATAAATCAGAAAAATACAAGGAGGTACAGTCCTTTCTATTTTTTAAGGTTTTAAAATCTTTTTTGGTGCTTTTAATAATATTATTATTATTAATGATTTAAGAATATATAGGTATATATATAATATAACCATTTATATTTACGATATAACAATAAATACTCAAAAATCACAAAAATAAAATGTTTTTATATTGTTTATGTTTTTCTCTATTTTAGATTTTTTTCTTATAACTTTGCTAATTTTTTTGTTTTTAAGTGAATAAAAAGTTTAAAATAGTGACTGATAATACTAGGTCGAGTTGTTTTGAAATTTAAAAATAGATAAATGTCTCAAAATTTTCCAAAAATATTTTTAATATATAGTATAAAATATAGGTAAAATGTAGAAATAGAAAAGACTATTTTTGGATTTTTTTAGTTAATTTTTAATAACTTTTATAAGTTTTTGGTGTTTTCAATTTTTAGTGTTTTTCTATTATAATTTTTATTGATTTTCTGTTTGGAGTTCAAAAATATAATAATAAAGATAATCAAAATATAGAATTTTCAAAGGAGATTTTATAATTTTATATTTTGAAATGAAAGCATGAGAAATATGAAATGTTTTTCTATTTTTAAAAAATAAGAAAATACTTTTAATTACTTATAAAAATATATGTGATTTAATATAGTCCTAGGAACTTAAAATAAATTTCCTAACATTTTAAAATGCAAAATGTTATTTTTAATAATGCAAATGCACAAAATAAAAATTGATATTCTAGTCATGACCTAAATATAATTTAGACAAACATAACATGCATTCCAGAACACAATTCAAAAGTCCAAGGCCTCTGTGCAAAAATTCCAGATATATTCAATTAAATGCGCCTAGCAGGGGTATATATGTAATATCAAAAAAATACAAGGTCTACTTGCATTTTTTCCAAAAAAATATAACACTGAAATTAATATTCCTTGGACTAAATAACAACAAAAATCTACAAGGGGTCCTCTACAAAATGTCTAGGCCCCTCACATGTATACGCACGTGAGGTGACGTCGACTGGCCTAAATAATAAATAAAATAAGTACCGAAGGCCTAAGTGCAAATATTACAAAATATTTTGAACTACAGATGAAAGTTTATGGACTAAAATAAAAATACAAAAGCGGAGGGGTATCGGGCAAAATTACCCCTCTTGCGCACAAGCGGACGGTTCTGATCGTTTCGCTTATCCACGTGGTGCTTCCCTGACGCATAATGCAGGTTTGCTGACGGACGGGCTGGATTAGATCTAGCAGCTTGATCTAAAAGTTGAGGCGCACTGCATCCGACGGCTGCTATGACACCTAGAGGCGAGGCTCAATCTGACGGCTAACAGGCCACTAGAAAGAACATGGAAGAAAACCAGGTGAGGTGAACTTCGATCTGTCCTCCCGATCGACTCCGACCATCGGCGGCTCCTAAGTGGAGCAAAAGAAGGCTGGAGGTGATCCACGATGACTAGAGAGCTCAAATGGATCCGGAACCCATAGATGGGATCTTGGAAGGGCGATAAATATGGAGCTCCAAGAATGCCTCTTACGTGCAAAAATCAAGCCAAATCAGATCCACCAAGTCAGGAACCTACAAAGTTAAGCTTGCACAAGAAAAGGGGGTTTCTGGGTTTTGTTTGGTTCTAAAATGAATGAAGGTGGAGTGTGGCAGATGGTCTCCGGCGAGAGGAACAGGAGGAGACCTGATCTTCTGATCAGATCTCGATCAGAGTCAGTGGGGGTGCCTGGGATGAAGAAAAGGCAATGGGGAAGCTAATGGAAGGGTCCGGTGAGGTAGAGAACGGTCGAAGCACAATGAAATGGTGGCCGGATCTCAATCTCCGGTGAACTTCGAGTTGGGTTGTTACGAAATAAAATGCAAAATAACAAAACTAAAATCTAATCTATGCTAAGATTTTTGTGAGGAACAGAAAATGCAAAGAAACTATGGCTCAACCTGCGGGATAGGGAGGCGAGGTGGAGCTCCGCTTGAAGATCACCGATAAGGCTTAGATCACTAGCTCTAGTCCTCTTCCTCCATGCCAAATGCTCGGGAAAGATTGTTGTTGTCACCAGCGACCTTAAGCACCAAAAAGTTAGGGGATTTCAAGGGTGAAACGGGATCAAATTCGGATCATTAAAATGCGTTGGCGTCAAAGAATAGTGATCTAGGAGTGAAATCGATGAAGGAATCGTTCCCAGAAAATGCAATGATCGAGCATAAAAATTTGAGGAAGAACGAGAGTCAGCGGTTATAACATGCCTAGATGAGTATGGGGCCAGTTGACTGATGGGTCAACCAAGATCGGCCCCCTATTGGGCCACGTAGGCTACTAGGAGACAAAACAGTGTAAAAATCCTTTATTAAATCAAATTATAATTGTAAATGACTTTATTAATTTTTGTGAAAACATGGAAAATATTTATTATTTTATGTAGTATTTTATTATGATTTTTATTTTTTTATGAGTAAATTTATTAAATGTTACTTTTTATAAGTATAATTATAGGTATATTGACCCTTATACTATGTATTTTATTTTTATTTTATATTTTGGATTTTATTATTTTATTTACATAATTTATATATTTATAACTTATTTAAATACACATATAGGTATTTTTATTGTATTTTGTTGAGTTTAATTGTGTACTTAAATAATTATGTATTTATTATATATGTATATATAAGTATAATTCATCTATGTATTAGAGTATATTTATTTATTTAATGTATTTTTAATTATTTTATTCTCATTTATTATTTACATGTATTTTAAATAATATTTACAAAATTATACAAATGTAGTATGTTGAAAAATATAATGGATAAATAAAATGATTATTTTATTCAAGTATCTTGCACAAAGAAAGCCCAAAAGCCTACTTGTGTATCTTAACTCCAAATTGAATGAAACTACCTTCATTAAATAGATAAATAAATTTTATGAACAATAAAAGTGAGTTTGATGAATTTTGAGCTTGTATGACAAGATACAGGTCTGGAAAGTTTTCTTTGTGGCTTTTTATTTTGTGTCTCCTAGACACACTGTGCATTATTTTTGAGTGAAATAAAGTTTATATTTTTCTTTGTATTTTTATCTACAAGTTTGATGTTCAAAGTTTATTGATTTGAGGTATAAATAATAAAGAATAAAATCAGTTCCAAAACTATTTATTGAGGAATTAAAATTAGGATTTGCATTTATTGATCCATATCTTCCCTTACTTTATTTCTTGTCGACCAAGTCATCATGATGACTAGGGTCTCGAGGTTTAGTCATTCAATACGTTTTGTTTTTCATTTTTTCTTTTCTTTTCTTTTCTTTGTTCTTTTATTTTAGCATTAAATACAGTATTTTATATAATATTTACAATACAAATAATGATCTTATTTATCTAATTTAATGTTATTTAGACGCATTTAACTAAGGGTTTAGGTCCAAAATGGAAGAATAAAGGTGATGAAATGGATATTCATCAGACACCATGGAGGACGTCTACCATGAGGAGAAGACTCCTCATAGACGTCCCCCATGGCTATAAAAGAGAAGGCAATGCCTCTCTTTCATAGCATGATTGTTCCTACTAGTAATTCTAAATTGTGTTCATTGAGAGAGAAGTTTAGATAGTAGAAGACTCTCTAATATGCATCCCCCTCCTTCTCTACAGACCTACACATCCACTTTTAAGCCTTCATCTTCTCTTCATAGGCATGGCCCTGCAAGCGAGAGAGAGAGAGAGAGAGAGAGAGAGAGAGAAGATCATCTTCTTCGCCGTGCTTTACGTACGTGTAAGAGGACTCGATTTCGTGAGATGAAATCAAAAGCTTGAGATCTTCTTGGTCTCATCCTTGGGTGGACAACTTCAAGAATAAGAAGACATCAAAGCTCGTGGGAAGCTGTGTGACTCGTCAACGTGCCCACGAGAGAGACAACCATAGATCGGACTTGATTCGAGTGGTATCTTACTTTAGAGACTCACGCTTCAAGATGTAACTTTGATCTTATCTCAATATTAATTAGAATATTAGAAATCATGTTACGAAAATTGTTTCTCTAAATTAATGGTTCACAAAATACACAAGTTGTGCAGGAGTTTCTTGTTCATACGATGAACATACAATGTTTTAAGCAAACAGTTTGCTAATTATTTCACGTCTCCATGATGTGAAGTTCTTGACTTCAGTTGCTTCATTCAATTTCACCTTATCTACCCTTATTTTACATTATTCCTATACTTCTAGCGGAACAGGAATAGTGTCTTATTCCAGCTTATTCCTCACTCTTATTCATGCTTATTCCCTACCCGAACGCACCCTTAACAAATCGATACAAGCAGCCTTAACATGTTTAGGTTGCGCTATATGGAAGGGATTGAAGTTTTTTGGACCAAAGCTATGTTTTTCACCGAATCCAACCGCAATTTCCTACCATTTTGCTTTGTCGGATTTATGTCATGCTCCCTCATCACATGCGACACTCGATAATACGGCCTAGATTTTCTCGATAGGTCATCTCCTGCAATATTGCCTATCAACCCTTGGAGATGGCCTGATTTTGTAAGGGTGTTCTAAAAATCGTGTTGTAGTCTCGGAGGGAAGATTTTTCCCTTTAGGTTTTTTACAAAAAACTACAACACTCGATCCATTCAACGAGCGACGCCTAAAGAAAAGCGAGTATCCCACCATGAGCACACAAAAGAAAAGGAGCACTTAAAGAAAGAAGTATACCTGATCCAAAGGAGATCTCAATCGAGAGAGCACATACCTCACTTCCGCAGTCGCCTTGCTTAACGAAAAATCAAATAATATTTGTTGTTATATACTTGACGTCAGATGACATGTCAAGTAATATCGTTGATGTGAATTTTGACAAATCCCTCTATAGCCATAGGTGGACTCGAACGAACGATGGAGGTGAGCCCCCCAATACCCTCACGTACCTCCGACCCCAATCCTTCTCCATTAATAAACAAAAAAATGTCCGGTTAATTTATTTTCGAATGGATTTGAATCTAAAAAGTACAAATTATTTGTGTCCCAGTTCGGGTTTGAGATTTCACAATAAATACCCAAATACGACTTCATTCCTATAAGATAGATACATGTAACCGCTAAAAAAAGATATATGCATATATGCGTACATTAAAAAAACAAAATTACACACCGTAACAACTATATATAGCATTATTGTTTTTTTATAAAATAAAGTTCATAGGTACGTATATCGTTTATTCCGCAATTTATATGAACTGTTCAAAGGATCATTGATTTGTAAAAGGATTTCTACACTTGTACCCCTTCTACCCCTTCATATTTTTGTAGTTGGACTTTATAGTTGCACTAAAATCCTTATATTTTTTGTGATAACACTTGTGCTCCTGACACTAGAACCTAACCTACTTTATTATTATAGTAGTACAACATACAGATACAGTTACGTATACAATCACGGGTTCCTCTTCGGTCGATCAAAGCCCTGTTTGTTGTCCCCCGGAGCTAGCCTCGTTCTGGCCATTGAAGTACGAATCCGCGACATGTGAATCAAGATTGTAGAGCTTCGCGAAGCCCCTGGTGGTAACGCTCTATCATCAGTTGAAGGCATGGACCGTATTCCTACTTAGTTGTTGATGGGGAATGGATACAATTATCATCAGTTGAAGGCATAGACCGTATTCCTACCTAGTTGTTGATGGGGAATGGATACGAACCTATGTATCCCCATCGTAGGCCTTGGGTTCTCATTATATATAAGCTCTTGTCCTGTAATCAAAATAAAAAATTAGAAGGACAAGAGTTGCAAGTTAACCACCGCTAATTTGGGATTAAATTAGCCTATATAAATTATTATATATGGTAGAATATGATGTAATCACGTCCGCTCACCAAAGCTTGCTCCAGTAGAGCCTGGAATACCGGTCACCAGCCTATGGAAAATAGCAAAGGTCAGTGTGCGTTAATTACCTGTGTTGAGGAGGATGTATATATATGTTACCAATGCCGGTGCTCCGGGAGTTCGAACACGTCGCCGACGACCCTTCCGACGAGGAAAGGGCTTGTGGGCATTTTGGGTAATGTAAATGAGGGCCAGCTCTCGAACACTATGTAGAGCTCTCGGAGTGCAACTTGCATGGCTTTTATAAGGGTAAGATGGCATCATGCTTTTAGGCGTTTTACATACATGCCCTTGCGTTAAAGAGATTTCATTTACGTCCATGATTCTTTTTTAATTTTAGCTATATGTTAATGTACCCACTTAAATGGTCTGGTGGTAGTGCAACATGTCTACCACCCAAAAGATCCGGATTCAATTCCCTCCTTGTGAGGGTTACGTTAGGTAGTCAACAACCATCGTAAAAAACAATCGAATCTTCCACATGGATTTATGCAAGAATTCATATAGCCGACCATACTTATAGTTGGAGAAGACTGTCATTTTTTTAGCTATATGGTGATGAAAATCATCTCAGGGGAGATGCATGTGACAATTGCAAAATATATGAAGAAATATATAAGACAATCATTTAACAATGCATGATGTATGCTATATTCATTAGGTAGCTTCATAATCATAAAAAAGTAACTTGTTACATATAAATTTTATTTGTTATGTGATAACAAGAGTGTTCGTGACTAAGTATTTAATAAGGATGAAGGTATGGTCCGTATGGACCCTCTCAAAATATACTTCATGAGACAGATGCTATATATATGAATGCCAATCTATGCAAAAGTGCATTTTACTATGTGAACGAATATTTTTATATGTATGTATATATGAATTTATTTATTTATGTATGTATAGATGAATATTATACGTTGTTAGATATATTTTGTATTTGAAATTGACAATCATTAACATATATGTACAGTAGCGATGGTTCATATCATCAAGATAAGTGTTGTTATATGAAGTAGTGTTAGTTGTACACTAGAATAAAAAGTTGATTTATGACAATGAATAATCTGAATATTCCTTATTATATCTTTCATGTTAGATATATGACATCAAATATAATTCATTACAAAGCTTTCTTTTCATCTTGTAGTTCACAGCAATTGTCACATTTGTTGCTAAATGTTAATATAACAACGGTTATTCGTTGAATTTTTTATTAAAAATATACGCTAGTCATGTGTATTAATTTAACAATGATTAGAATGACACTTTGCCAGATAATCGTTGTTATATGATTCATTATAGCAATACAGCTACAACCACGACATCCTTTGCGAATTTAAAAATAAGATAGCAAATATTAGTTGTTGTTACATTAACTATGAAAGGCGTGGCAACAAATATAAATTGTCTGTTGGCATAGCCCATTTTTCTTGTAATGATATTAACGACACATTTTGTTGTAATGACGCCTCTAAGCACAGATAATTTTATTTCATAATTGATGATTTTCGTTTATATATAATTTACGATAATCTATATATTGATCACCGTGGACTTATTTTATTGTAGTGATAACAAAAATAAATAAATTGATGTATTTGTGTTTTCACGGAGGAAAACACAATTATGTTCATGTAGAACTTTTAAATATGTACGACATCCATTTTCATGATCTTTTATCGTAATAAAAATGAAAAAGATCGGAAGAAATTTGAAGAAAAGAATTTTTCTTCCTGTTGTTGGAAACTGAAGAAAAGGATGAAAAGAAGCCTCCTAGGAAGCATCAACATATATAACTACCGTGAGCGAATCTTCTGTTGTTACAGCGGATACTATAATTTAGGGGTGTTAGGAAAAATGAACGACTTGTTTATTCCATAAGCCATGGGCTCTCTTATATAGGAGAGTAGCCTGTGGGAAAATTATATAAAGCATACAATTGAAAATAAAAATAACAAAGGGATATAGGCACTACTCTATATGCGTCAACACTCCCCCTCAAGATGGAGCATAGATATCAATCATGCTCAGCTTGGACGCACACTTCTGGAATGGGCCTCGAAGTAATGCCTTGGTAAATATATCAGCAGTTTGATTCTCTGAGGTAACATGAGATGTAGCAATGAACCCCTTCTGAATCATGTCACGTATGTAGTGACAGTCAACCTCAATATGCTTGGTCCTCTCATGGAATGCTGGGTTGTTTGCAATGAACAAGGCTGCCTGATTATCACATTCCAATTTCATAGGAAGCGGTATATCAAGACATAGATCCGTAAGTAGAGCTTTCACCCACATCATTTCTGTGCTAGCCTGGGTCATAGCCCTGTATTCAGATTCAGCACTGGATCTAGCTATCACTGTCTGTTTCTTGCTCCTCCATGAGACTAGAGCATCTCCAACATAGACTGCGAATCCTGAGGTGGACTTCCTGTCCTTGGGGCATCCTGCATAGTCTGCATCCGCACACGTTGTGATAGAGATCTCATTTCTCTTCTTAAATAGCAAACCTGCACCTGGAGATGATTTTAGATATCTCATAATCATGTGTATTGCATCCATATGGACCTGACGTGGTTGCTCCATGAACTGGCTCATGCGACTCACTGCAAATGATATATCATGTCTAGTGATCGTGACATACAGTAGTTTGCCTACCAGTTCTCTGTATCTTCTCCTGTCCACCTCCTCTGTGTCATCATCATAGAGCTTCATGCTAGGATCCATTGGTGTCATAGCAGGCCGACACCCAAGCATACATGTTTCACTCAATAAATCTGTAACATATTTCCTCTGCGACATTACTAATCCATATGGATTTTTAGCAAATTCCAACCCCAGAAAATATCTAAGGACTCCCAGGTCCTTGGTGACAAATTCGGTTCCCAGTTTTTCTTTCGCCTGCTTTATTCCCTTCTCATCATCTCCTGTAATCAAGATGTCATCTACATAAACCATGATTACAATAATACCTCTAGCAGTCTTCTGTGCAAATAAGGAATGACCAGCATTGGAGCGTTTGTATCCTTGTTTCTCGAAGAGATCTGAGAGCTTCTGAAACCATGCTCTGGGGCTCTGCTTAAGGCCATAGATAGCCTTATGCAATCTGCATACCTTGGAACACTCCCCCTCAACAGCAAAACCAGGTAGTTGTTGCATATAAACTTCCTCCTGCAAATCTCCATATAGGAATGCATTCTTCACGTCCAGCTAATGGAGCGGCCAATCTCTAGCAACTGCAACTGACAACAAGATTCGTAGAGTGGAATGACGTGCCACAGGCGAGAATGTGTCAAGGTAATCCACCCCGTATGTCTGTGTAAAGCCACGTGCAACAAGACGCGCCTTGTACCTATCAATAGAGCCATCCGCATTGTGCTTCACTGTAAACACCCACTTGCAGCTCACCGGGTTCACATCTGGAGGTATAGGAACCAAACTCCAAGTTCCTCTAGACTGAAGTGCCGCCATTTCTTCCTCCATTGCTAGCCGCCATCTACTATCCTGCAAAGCATTTTGATAACTTCGTGGAATATCTACAGTGCCACCACAAATGTCTTGAAATCTCCAGATAGTCTCTCAAAAGACACAGATGCTGATAATGGATATGTAACACAGCTCCTCTTCGATTTGCGTAGAGCAATGGGAACATCTAAATCAGTTGTAGTCTCATCTGGCCCCTGCAACATATCCTACTCAGAAATGTCGTCAAATCCATCAATAGAAATATTTTCATTACATACCATAGGCGAGCTAGGAGACTAGTCATGACCATGAGCGGGAGGAGGCATGCGGGTATAATGGAACGGTAGCGGTGAGACAGGTATATGTGGTGGTGGTGGTGGTGGTGGTGGTGGTGAGGGCATCTGAGGTGGTGGTGTTGGTGACGGCATTTGAGGTGGTGGTGTCATGTATATGGCATCAGTAGATAGAGGTGGTAGCTGCTTGTCTCCCGGGGCTGAAAAATACATAACAGATTCAAAAAATATAACATCTGCACTGACCATATACCGCCGACGCAGAGGATCAAAGCACTTGTACCCCTTTTGAGTTCTGGAGTACCCAACGAAAACACATTTGACAGCCCTAGGAGAGAGCTTATCAGTACCAGGAGACAACTGATGGACAAATGCAACCAACCTAAACACACGAGGAGTAAGGGTGAACAGATCCTTCCCAGGATAGATGAGGGAAAACGGAATCTGTTCATTCAAGACAGAAGAAGGCATACGATTGATTAGGTAACATGCAGTGAGAACTGCATCACCCCAGTAGGAGTAGGGAACATGACTCTGTATAAGAAGTGATCTTGTGACATCAAGAAGGTGACGGTGTTTCCTTTCAGCAATTCCATTTTGTTGAGATGTATGAGCACAAGATGTTTGGTGAACAATCCCTTTTGAGGAGTAATAATTGGCAAGAACATTGGTGCACAATTCTAAAGCATTATCACTTCTCACAAACTTCACAGATGTGGAGAAAACATTTTGTATTTCATTCAGAAAATGGATAATGATATTTCCTACTTCAGATTTATTTTTAATCAAAAACATCCATGACACTCTGTGTCCCTAATGATCAGGTACACGACTCGGACCCCAGACATCAATATGAAATAACTCGAACTTGGAAGTACTACTCCGACCTGGACGACTGGGAAAGGACGACCTGTGATGCTTTCCCAACTGACACGCCTCACATTGAATAGGTGTGTGAGGAAGACCATAAGGTAACACTTGACGCAACTTCTGAAGCGGTAAATGTCCAAAGCGCAGATGCCACAATAAAGTAGATACTTGTCCAGAGGGAAAGGATGAGGTTCCAACAAATGGGGTCTGATTCAGGTGGTAGAGGCCTCCTTGCTCATAGCCACGACCAATCACGTTTCCCGTATGGATGTCCTGAAAAATCAAAGAAGATGGATCAAAAATTGCCCAACAATGTAGATCCTTCGTAATCTGACTAATTGACAACAAATTCATTGAAAAATCAGGTGCATGTAGCACATTCTTGAGCTGCATAGAAGATGTCAATCTAATCTCCCCCTGACCAGTGATGGGGGAATGTGTACCATTGGCAATTACTACTGTCCAGCCTGGAGGAATCTGAGTGTATCCTGTAAGTAGACTCTGGTCGCCACATAGGTGATGTGTAGCGCCCGAGTCCATAATCCATGGTAATGTATCTGATCTACTACTCTTGAATGCAAGTATACTACCTGAAGCACTGGTAGACGCAGAGGCAGAAGCAGCGGCATCAGATTGACTCTCCGTAGTCGGTGTTGGACCAGATGGTGGAATAATGCCCCTCAGACGGGCAACTAGATCGTCGAACCATTGATCCAAAGTAGCAGCAGATGGAGGCTCTATCTGCTCAGCAGCTCATACGGATGCAGGAAATCCATGCTTCGAGTAGCATGTGTCTTCATTGTGTCCAACTCGGTGACAGTAGGTACATGTTGGCCTAGTGCGGCCACCTCTTCCACGAGGTCCACGTCCACGGCCCTGGTGATGAAATCCGCGACCCCTGTTGGCTGCCATGGCTGAAGAATTCTGACTCGAGGCTGTGGAAGGAACAGTGATCCGACTCAGTCTATGGAAAGCTTCCTCCATGGGAGGAATAGTAGAGTCGGCCAAAATCTGTGATCGTGCCGCCTCATACTCTGGATCAAGTGCAGCCAGGAACACGCCCATCATAGTCGCGTTCCTATATATCTTCTGTTGTTCTGGTGTGGCTGTCAGGGGCATGAAGCTATAGAGCTTCTCGAACATCCCTCTCAGTGATGTATAGAGAGAATGTAGAGGGCGACCATTCTGCTTGATAGTGAAGATATCATGCTGGAGTTGCAGAATCTTTATCTCGTTCTTCGCCTGTGAATATGTGGCCGCCAGGATGTCCCACATATCCTTGGTCGTGGGTTGATGTAGAATTTCATTGGCTATCTCAATTGCCAGTGTACCGGATAGCCACACTTTGGTGTATGCATCATCCGCCTCCCAAGAGGCATTGGCTCCAGTCTTCTCAGCAGGCTCTGGTTCGGTAAGGATGTGCTTCTTACCTGTTGACTTCATCATACTCATGAACTGCATTGCCCACAGTTCATAGTTTGTACCGTCCATCTTTACAATAGGCGCTGGACCACGAAAGACGCCAATAGATGGGATATCCGCCTTGCTTTCTGACATACTGGAGATGGAAGACTGGAGCGATTGACAGAGGATGAGATTCGTCTACAATGACATAGACGGGTTTAGTTGCACGTATAGACCTCAAGCAACTAAACCCATGTAGATGAAGATGTGTGTGCCCTAGGGCTTAGGGCTTAGCACACGTACACGCGCGCAAGAAGCACGCGTAGGCGAGGAGATGCACGCGCACAGGAGATGCGCGCTCGCGCACAGGCGATGCACGCGCAAGAGGGCTACAACGCAAGAGGAGATGCACGCTCGCGCACTAGGGCTACAGCGCGCAGGCGGGCTTCAGCGCAGTGGAGGCGCAGTAGCGCTGTTTGCGCGGAGGCGCACTTCGCGTAGGGAGAGTCGCAGGGGCGCGCTCGCGCAGGGGTGCTCTTCGCGCAGGAGCACCGGTGCACGAGGATGCTGGAGTGGCTACGGCGAGCCCCGGCGGCGTCGATGAGTTGGAGAGAGAAGGAGAGGCTGGCGGGTGGGGTGGTAGGGTTAGGGTTTTGAGAACTCCAGTCTAGGACCGTCGCTTGATACCATGTTGGGAAAAATGAACGACTTGTTTATTCCATAAGCCCTAGGCTCTCTTATATAGGAGAGTAGCCTATAGGTAAATTACATAAAGCATACAACTGAAAATAAAAATAACAAAGGGATACATGCACTACTCTATATACGTCAACAGAGCCATTCAATCATCCTCGAAATATGCACCAGTCATCTCCGATCCTCTCCGATCCCCTAAGTTGCATCAAGAGGATCCGGCTCCTATGGCTACCAATCATAGTCTTCTACGTCTCTAACGCTTTATTATATGCGTGTCAGCTTTTTCCAAAACACTGGTCATGGGGAATCTGCTTTTTACAGGAATCTGATTCGTCCCTTTCTCTGGTCTCCCCATTGGTGCGTGGAACAATCGATCCTTGTGAATTGATTCTCATGCACAGTTTAGTATTGCCGCACATCTTCGTGACTGTTCCTTCCAAAGGGAGACCGGAGGAATCGAATTCCGTGGAAAAGCAGATTCCCTTGCGTGTCTGTGCGTAAATGTGTTTTCCTTTCTTCCTTTTTTTATTGACGTGTAAGATTTATCCATTGCATTTAAACTTATCCAAAAGTTTTTACAAAATGGGCTTACAGCCGTAAGGATAGTTAAATAAAAAAGGTAGGAGTTACTCTCTGTCAGATTTGACAAAAAGAGATTAGCACAGCACAGAGTATCCAATTTTAACTCTCTGGACATTGAACATAAGTCATAATCAAGCGGGCCATATTTTGTGGAATGGAGGAGTAGTTCGACTCTGATTACTTTGTCTCGAAATTTTCCAAGCAGCTACATCAGAGCTTTTTCCCGGAAGGGGCATGGCCCCCTCCATAATGCCCACTCAAGGCATGTCAGTATCATATTTCCCTGTCAGGGCACGAATCGGCAAACGGTTTGCCGATCGGCAAACCCTTCGCCAATCAGCGAATTTTACAAATAAATTTTTTATTATTGTATGGTATTATATAACAGTACACGTTAATCGAAATGTATGGTATTATTCAAATCAACTTCACGTTCGGCGTGCACCGCTTAAAATTTAATAATAAAAAATTCAAATCAGATTCACGTTCGGCGTCCACCGCTTAAAATTTAATAATAAAAAATTCAAATCAAATTCACGTTTGGCATCCAAAGAATTTTAAATAGTTAAAATTAATATATAATAATATCTCGATAAATGTGTAATGTTATATAATACCTTACGATGAATTTTATATTATAGAAAATAATATATAGGTCACCGCTTAAGATTAAATAATATAAAATTCAAACCAAAACTTACGTAAGAATTTTATATATTTAAAATTAATATATAATAATATTTTGATAAACGTGTAATGTTAAATTTGTGTCAAATTCGCTGATCGGCGAACGGTTTGCCGCCGATCGGTAAACCGTTTGCCGATCGGCAAACCGTTTGCCGATTCGTGCCCTGACAGGGAAATATGATACTGACATGCCCTGAGTGGGCATTACGGAGGGGGCCATGCCCCTTCCGGGAAAAACCTCGCGACATCAATTGCAGTACAATAAACACGACGGGAACCACCATCAGCAATATGCACGATCCGTTCCAAGGTCTCGGTCGGTGGTAGGTGTCACAGGGTCAAAATCCCGCTATCGATTTCGACCGATCCTGTGCGGCGTTAGCTAACCCGTAGCTAACCAGCCTTTCCGAGTAGAACGGTCACGGACGCGCTCCAACTCTTCTCGATACTCCTGCTTGCTAGCGCACCGACGCTTCCAACACAAACACGAGCACGAACTCCGGATCGCTCAAGAACACTCTCAAGAACACGCTCAAGAACGCTCAAGAACTCAACCAAACAATCACACAAGCACGGGCACAAAGCTCTTCTCTTATTAGAAGAGGAACTCTCTCTGGAGTGGGTGACACTCTACACTTGTGTTCACTGTTTACAAATGAGCCACCTCCTCTCCTTTTATACAAGACTCAAGGCAACCCAAGGGACACTCATTATTACACTTACAATAATGACACATAAAGACACAAGAGACCCTTCGAGTTCTTTGGCAACCCTTCACGTTCCTCAGCAACTCTTCGTCTGCTCGTCTCTTCGCCTCCCTTGTTGTCCTTTCGTCTTCCCGCACGGTCGACGCCCAGTCAACCGCCCAGTCACCAGCACGCATGCGCTCCAACGCCCTGCTGATGCAGCTTTGCCATAATTCACCAAGTGCCACCGAACACTTGGTCTTGTGCCATAAGGGAACCCGCGGCCTCCAGACCCTCGTGCGGTAAACCCTTCCTTAGCGTTCTGCATGCTAAGGGGAAGTCCTCCAGAACTTCGCTATCGTGGCCTCCAGACCACTCTCGTACGCGTACTACCGAGCATGCTCGACAATGCTCGTACTCAGCACCTGCAACGCTCCATGCCTCCTTGGATCACCACGCATCAATACCGATACCGTGCGCCTTCGTGCGTACGCCTATGTGACCGTACCGCATTGCTCCTCGATGCGTACTGCTTCACTACGTACCGCCCCTCTGCGCCCGCGTACGTATCGCTACGTGCATCCACCGTCATGTCCTGCACTGCTGTCTGTACTTGCTGCTCGCACTGCTACTAGCACCACAACACTCTGCTACCGAGCTAGTGTCCTGCGTGACGCTTCTCCATCACGTACGGTAGAGCCTCCAGACTCTCATGGATAACCTCCCTGATATCCATGCATTTTGGACTCCTCCTGAAGTCCTACCTCCATCGATCATTCTCGAGCATCCGCTACCGTGTCTGCACGATCATTCTCGATCACGGAATTTGGGGGTGTGACAAGCCTCCCCCACCTGAAGAATCGGTTGTCCTCAACCGAGCATCCCCACTTCAGCTGGCGTCCCGTCACGATCCTCCATCCGCTATGCACCTCCTGATGCTGCTCAATTGGAAGGGTGGTGCAAGCGTGCACCGCCTCCCTTTCCGCACTTGTCCTTCCCAAGAACCGCGTCCCTCCATGACTTGGTCTTCGTCGTGAGAAATGGAGCTTCCTCATCAGCTCCTGTTCTCAATGTATCCCTCCTGGATACAGCAGCTCCATCGCTGTTGTGTGGCAGCTCCAGCTCCACCTGTGGAGTACTCACCTCCACGCTTGCTCGTTGACGATCTCTATCGTTCCCTGTAGACGTACCCGTGTCCTGGGAAGTGAGCACCTCCTGCGCTCCGAGCATCTTCGATATCTTGCCTCCTGCAAGATCGTTGGTGGTGTGGTTCATCACCACTCCACCTCCATGGACGTGTAGCACCTTGTCCATGCTGCATTGCCCTCCAGAGCTCTGCATCACCTTCTCGTGCACGGATCTTCTCCTATCCGCGGCTTCGGTTGTGTGCCTCCATTGCACACCTTGGTGCTCTGCACGCACCTGCGCACTCCTGTGCATCCTCGATCGAGCCTTGGCGCCTCCAAAGCTCTTTGTTGTGGAGTTCCCTCCCTCCACTAAATTCGAAGCTCCAGCTCAAAGTGATGTGAGACGTACCTTGCGCATAGCACCGATGGCTCCCAAGCGTACCTCACGTTCTTCTTCTTCCTCCTCGTCCGTACGAAGAGAGTTGAGCATCTTCTTCTTTGGGCACTCCCGCGCCCGATGTGGTCCGTCGCATATGAAGCATCCCTTGCTCTTGGGTTGCTCCTTCTTCTTGGAGTACTCACGTTCCTCCGCTGGTGGATCGTGGGCAACACCTTTGCCCTTGTCCTTCGACTGTGCCTTCTGCTTGTCGGTGAACTCCCTCTCTTCAGTGTTGTAGCCTGGTTGGGCCGCCCCATAATCGACCAACGCATCTGCCACCACGATCGCTGAATTCAGGTCCTTCACGCCCTGCCTCCGCAGTTCGGCTTGCGCCCAGCTTTGCAACCCGATCGTGAAGTTGAACAGCTTGTCCTCCTCTGACATGCCCTTGATGTCCAGCAGCAAGGATGTAAACTGCTTCACGTACTCACGAACAGTGCCTGTCTGCTTCAGTCGTCGAAGAGCCTCCCGTGCAACCCACGCAGTGTTCTTCGGCAGGAACTGCGCCTTCAGTTCCGTGACTAGATCATCCCACCTGGATATCTTCGGTCTCGCCTCATCTGCTGCACGGCTCCTCCACCATAGCTTGGCGTCGCTCGACATGTACATCGATGCCAAGCCGACCTTCTCGGCTTCCCTCGTCTTGGTCGCCTCGAAGTAAACTTCCATATCCCATAGGAAGTTCTCCAAATCCTTGGCACTCCGCGTACCTGTAAAGGGTTTGGGTTCCGGTACCTTGCGTCGCTGCACCTCCGTGGAACTCCCGCTGTTCGCCAACGCCTTCTTGATGAGGGAGATCTCGCTGCGTAGATCCTCCATCATCGTGTTGAACGCCTCCAGTTTGTCCTCCAAGGACTTGATCTGCTCCGCTGAGCGTTGGGTCTCGTCCCCAACATCCGATCCTTCTGAAGAGCGATCCTCCAAGACGGCGATGCGATGGGCATGAGTCCCAATGGTGGACTCCACTTCTGCCATCGCCTGCTCCAATGCTGCTACGCGATCGGTAACGCCCACCATCTTCGCTCCGCTGGTTGAAGATGCACTTGCACCAACAAGTATCCTTGTTCCCGCGATCGTCTGCACCAACAGCCGCTCGTAGCTTTGCCCGCTTTCTTGGCACCAACCAAGCTCTGATACCAATTCGTGCCAACGAATGGTATCGCCTTCAGCTCTGATACCACTTGTGACAGGGTCAAAATCCCGCTATCGATTTCGACCGATCCTGTGCGGCGTTAGCTAACCCGTAGCTAACCAGCCTTTCCGAGTAGAACGGTCACGGACGCGCTCCAACTCTTCTCGATACTCCTGCTTGCTAGCGCACCGACGCTTCCAACACAAACACGAGCACGAACTCCGGATCGCTCAAGAACACTCTCAAGAACACGCTCAAGAACGCTCAAGAACTCAACCAAACAATCACACAAGCACGGGCACAAAGCTCTTCTCTTATTAGAAGGGGAACTCTCTCTGGAGTGGGTGACACTCTACACTTGTGTTCACTGTTTACAAATGAGCCACCTCCTCTCCTTTTATACAAGACTCAAGGCAACCCAAGGGACACTCATTATTACACTTACAATAATGACACATAAAGACACAAGAGACCCTTCGAGTTCTTTGGCAACCCTTCGCGTTCCTCAGCAACTCTTCGTCTGCTCGTCTCTTCGCCTCCCTTGTTGTCCTTTCGTCTTCCCGCACGGTCGACGCCCAGTCAACCGCCCAGTCACCAGCACGCATGCGCTCCAACGCCCTGCTGATGCAGCTTTGCCATAATTCACCAAGTGCCACCGAACACTTGGTCTTGTGCCATAAGGGAACCCGCGGCCTCCAGACCCTCGTGCGGTAAACCCTTCCTTAGCGTTCTGCATGCTAAGGGGAAGTCCTCCAGAACTTCGCTATCGTGGCCTCCAGACCACTCTCGTACGCGTACTACCGAGCATGCTCGACAATGCTCGTACTCAGCACCTGCAACGCTCCATGCCTCCTTGGATCACCACGCATCAATACCGATACCGTGCGCCTTCGTGCGTACGCCTATGTGACCGTACCGCATTGCTCCTCGATGCGTACTGCTTCACTACGTACCGCCTCTCTGCGCCCGCGTACGTATCGCTACGTGCATCCACCGTCATGTCCTGCACTGCTGTCTGTACTTGCTGCTCGCACTGCTACTAGCACCACAACACTCTGCTACCGAGCTAGTGTCCTGCGTGACGCTTCTCCATCACGTACGGTAGAGCCTCCAGACTCTCATGGATAACCTCCCTGATATCCATGCATTTTGGACTCCTCCTGAAGTCCTAGCTCCATCGATCATTCTCGAGCATCCGCTACCGTGTCTGCACGATCATTCTCGATCACGGAATTTGGGGGTGTGACAGTAGGCATGACGGTTGTGGAAGGCGGGAAGGCCCAAATCCGAGCACATCAACGTCAATACATTGGAGGAAAAGGCGCACCCGAAGAAGACATGATTGCGAGGTACAAGGGAACACCAAGCAAAGAAGGACTGGGAGATCAAACTCCATGGTAAGCATGGTGATCGGTGGTTGGGAGGCAGTTGAGTGTTGCACAACATAGCGTACATGAGCGCTTTGGGGGCACTTTGGGGCGAGATACAACACATGCTCGAGGATGAACCAAGTCAATGGCTTCCCAAGACAAAACTCCCTCGGGGGAGAGGGTCCAAATTAGATGTGTGACGGTGAGAAAAAACTGCACCCCACAGGATATCACATCCGGCCAAGAGTGTCCTCCAAAGCATGGAATCAGCTTTGATAGGTGACACGTCTCAGAAATATATGGCATAGATGTATTTACTATTTCTTCCATGGTTAAAGGGTCCAAATAGAGATCTCAAATGTGAGAATCTTCCAGGACTATGCCACAATCATGGCGCACGGATCATGCCAAGGGATCTCAACCCATGCTCCCCTCCTCTTTGGAATGCAAACAGTATGGCATATAACATTATGATGCTCATATCACCGAAGGAAATTAGGGTAAAGTGTATCCACCTATTGTGCAGTGCTAAGAGGGATAAGCAGTGACGAAGCCAGAATATTTTTCTTGGGGGGTCTAAATTATTTCAGGGGAGGGGGGCAAATTATTTAGATATTATTTATCTAATTTATCTTGTCATATTGATTTTTAATATTTGGGGAGGGTTCCTCTGTTGTAAGGTGAGTTAAAAAAAGGTGTTGTAACATTTTTTCAAATATGTTTCTTAAAATCCAACCTTATAGATAGAATCTTCGAAAAATGTTAGGCATATCCTCCTAATTTCGCTCAAATCTAAGATCATTTGCTATTTTATACCAATGATAAAAAGTTTGATTCTCTTTTAAATGGGATTTAAGTTGCTTAAATATTGATTGAACTGTTAACCACTAAGATAAATTAGGAAATGCCATCATATTTGAGCGAAATTCGGAGCATATGTAGAACATTAACGGAAGTTTCAATTTACGAGGTTGGATTTGTGGAAACGAATTCAATCTATAAGGCGAGCTTCTAATAATTCCAATTGATTGCACTAATATTGGAAAGGTGTTTTTACAAAAAAAAATACCCATAAAGTTATAATAGAACATAAATAATATCTATAAACATCATAATGACCAAAAGATCCCTACAAAACTCTTCATATCAGTGAAATACACATAGGGATGGGCATTGGACTGGGCTGGGCGAAGCCCAACCTGAAAAGCCCGGCCCAGCCCAAAACCCAGCCTGAAAAGTCCGGCCCGGCCTAAGTCCAAATAGATAATGGGTCGGGCTTGGGCCAAATTATTGGGCCCGGAATTTTTTTGGGTCGGGCTCGGGCTTGGCTCAGCCCAGCCCGATCCGGCCCGAGGGCCCGACCCGATAGTAGCCCGCTGCCCGGCCCGATGGTCCAGCCCGAATTAAATGATCTTAATACATGTCTTCTCTCTTCCCTGAAAAGAATAACCCTAACATAGCTTTCTTCAATCTTAAACCCGGGCTTGTTGGATTAGTCGATCTAGCTCACAAATCTTGTTAATTATATAGTCAACTAAAAGCTCATCTGTGCTGTATGAGGGCATTTTAAATAAATGAAAATTTAAGTTCCCCGTTAACTTTTTAGGTGTATAGTTTCTAAACCACTTGTATGAACATGTTCCACTTAATCTATAAGCATCCTTGTATTATTTATTTATGCATGTGTGGGAGAAAGGAGTGATTACAAGAAAACAATGCAAGGAGAGAGAAGACTTTTCACATGGTTATATAAAAATTCAATTAGTTTACTATATATCTAACTTTAATCCCGATTTGGCAGAGATGTCTTTTGCTACAAGAATCAGAATTTTGACCAACAACACCTTGATATGAATACATATATGATATGATCATAGATGGATTGTCCTGGGTCGGGCCTGGGCTTGGGCCGAACACAAAAAAATTTTGCAGGCCCGGGGCCCCGGGCCCGACCCAAGGCTCGAATTTTTTAAATGGGCTTGGGCCCTTCAGGGCCCGACCCATGCCCATCCCTAAATACACATTTATTAATGTGATATTAAGTAATACCATTAGATTTAATATGTTCAAACAAGTAACACTATATAAATATGTGTACTGATCCGTTATCATATTTGTTTATACATATTGACATGTGTACATGCATCTGCATACTATTTTAAAATCGACGTAGATAAAAATAAGGTTGCAAACATGTGGATACAAATATGTATTGTATCAATATATGTATACACTAGAAAAATGTGTAACCATATCCGTTTTAAGATCCTAAAAAATGGAATAGGTATCCAAATCCATATCCGTATATGCAAAGAAATATAAAAGAAAAATTGTTATCTATACCATACATGCTAAAATAAAAAATATATATCTGTGACGGTTTATAAACGGGTATGATGATGGACATATACGGATATACAGTATCCGATCATGCACATCATGTAATATTAACAATTAATTATTGTAGTTAGATCATATATATTGATTTTTTTTGTTGATATATGGGGGGCTATTATAACATAACATATAAATTTTAATTATTAAATAGTGTATTTAGATCATATATAATACTATATATTAAACATACATATATAGACTTAGTTGAGAGTCGGGGGGCTAAGCCCCCACCTGCCCCCCCTCCTCTCCCCGTCACTGTGGATAAGGGTCCATGTTGCCCACTAAAAAGGCGCACCCGCAATGGCAGTCTTTAGAAGTTGGAGAAAGCAAGTGAAAGAGAGCTAGGGTCTTTGTTTTCAAGCCATAAACCAATGCCCTTACCCAATCCTCCAACTAGCATGCCATATTATCCCTCTCATTGGAAGAAGCAAGAGGAAGATCAATGTAGGTCGTCAACAACGAGTGCCTCAACATACCTCAGTGCAAAGTCAAGCCAAAATCATCTGGGGAGCCCTTAGGCTTAAATAGCCTACTTTACGAGCATTCATTTTCAATCCAGAGATAGAGTTGAACTCGCCAAGGATTTACTCGATAGCCAACAAAGAGGTAGAGGAGTCCCGCTAGTGGAGGCAACATGATGCCCTCGCCCAAAAGGCTTCAGGGCCACCCCTAGAGACTGCAAGCTCAACAAGACATGAGAAAGATTTATATTGATGAATTGTTTTTTACCCTTAGTTAAATTTGTCTTTTTTTTTGTTGTAGACGGGGAAAAAGGACCACTCAAAAATCACTTATAAATATATCATCAATCAAGTGATGTGATAATTTCTATACTTGGACAAGCCCAAGATCAAACATGGTGAAGCAAAGTGACTTTAGTTCCATTCAATTCACTTACAATTTTCAAGAGAGAAGCTTTTTTGTCCTTTTTCATGCAATTTGAAAAGCAAATATGCAAATACAAATGAACTTCAATTTTAAGGGAAAACAAGCAACATGGACAAATTACATCTAATCCATATTATGCTCAATTAAGTAAATGACTAATTCTGTTGTTTTTTTAAAGGAAAAGGATAAGTCTCCTTTAGCTAATCCAAAATAAATATATTCAAAAAATAGACTTTTTACAACTACCATGTGTCAAAAAGAACTGGACATGGCCCAATACATTTTCAAAGTAAAAATGCACATCCTTGAAGACCAACTCATTTCTCGCTATCCAAATCGCCCACAAAATCGCAGAGGCTCTTATATACCCTTCCCTTGAGCCTGTCCAATTTCTTCCGACAGAACTCCAGACATATTCCCATCCGACGCCTGGGATATTTGCAGACCTCCGTACCTCCATCAAACCAGGACATCGGAAAAAAAGATGATCAATCTCCTCTTCTCCTCCAGCACATCTACTACATCCCTCCTCCGTTCCCGAGAAAAGTCGGCCCCTTCGTGCATTTGTCATGATACGCTCCCTTCTGAGCAACTACAAGAAGATACTCACCTTTGTAGGTAGGCCCCAGCTCCAAATCCTGACACAGTCTTGTGAAGTCTCCGAATCAACTGATATTGGAGTTGGTGCTATCATCTTATACACCTTCTTGATCGTGAAATGATCGTCTCTCCAGCACCACGAGTCCCTGCCCTCAGAGAGGCCGTTAAGCCTTGCCAACCTTGCTGAAAGACAAAGAAGCTCCTCCGCCCTCTGACCAGACTAATTCTATTATTAACTCATCTCAATGATGAATGCAAAGTATATTTTTTGTATTTTTAAGTATTAAAATGCATGCATGAAAAAAACAATTATTTTTAGGCTCTTATGCAAATTTTCAAACAAACAGAATCCAAAAATGATGAAACTTGATCATGAACTAAAACATGATGAAATGTATGTACTGTAAACTTTTTAGATTTGTCTGACACTATTTTGATTTTTTTAGAATTTTCTACATATACAAAGTTATGTTTGGTAAGTAATTTCTAATAAATCCATAATGTCAAAATAATCCAAGCCAAAATATATGAAATATAGAAAGAACAATCAAAAGGACATGAAATCTTAGCAAAATAAAATCTGTAGATCTAATTAAAAACCAAACACCCAAATCACTCTACAAATTATTTAGGACGCATTTGCTATAAAGCTTGGACACAATGTGTAAGACAATTGAGTACAAAATCACCGTTTTTTCTAAAATTATTATAGCACGTGGAGATTAAATACGAATTTCAGAGCCGTGGAGATTAAATACGAATTTCAGAGCATAAAAGGGTAAACCGTGACTTAATTTCACTATCTACCTTTCAGTAAGTTAACCATAGAAGGGGAAAATACAAACTTAAATTCAATGTGTAGAGAATAAATTTCTTAACGAAGTTCCATGTTTTCTTACGAGAAAAAAAGGAAAACTAAGGTTCAAAGTGTGCTTAAACTCAGGGTTTAACTTGAAAATATTCAAAATCAAATTACATAAATCAAATAACACAAAGGGCGCATGTATCATTACCAACAACAATTAGGTATGACATCCGTTTATATACCTGTTTTAAAATGAATACGGACAAGGATATACTTTGATATCCACAAACATACGCATCTGTATATGTACATTCTTTTTCATATATAAATATAGTTGCATGTTTATTCTTAGTCATATATAACATAATTCTATACTTTCTTTCACCACATTCAGTGTAATTATGATATAAGCACATTTAGTATATTTCTATCGTGTATACATATTGCATCTCTTAATTACTTGTATATTTAAATAATATGTAGAGTATTTCTAGTATTATGTGCATGCGATCAGTATGCGTTTAGCATCTGTATCTATTTATTTAAGGGTATAGCAATATATTTTTCACATCCAACATTTTTCATATCCACACATAGAGAGAGAGAGAGAGAGAAATGTGTCTACTTCGTGAAGTAGGTAACTTCCCTACTTCATGCTCATTTTCGCCACTTTTTTGGAAAATATCACCATGTATTTTCATAACTGTATTTTCATAATCATATCCTTCTAGTATGTCATTTCAATTTCGTCAGAAACAGAGACTCTTATGTCCTCCATCTAGAACAGATTGATTATAGCAATTATAAGACCATTAAAGTTACATGTTCTAGATGGAGGGCATATGAATCTTTGTTACTGACGAAATTAGAACCTCGTATCAGAGGGATATAGTGGTGAAAATACATGGTGGTATTGTCCAAAAAATAAACAAATGGCGAAAAATGAGCATGGAGTAGGTAAGGTTACCTACTGCATGAAGTATGCTCCCTTTTCTCATATATATGAGGAACGGGAGCATATTTCATGTAGTTAACCTTAGGGAGTAGGTAACCTTACATACTCCATGTTCATTTTTCATTATTATTTTATTTTATTTTATTAAAATATCATCATTTATTTTTTATAAATATATTTCTCTAATATGTCATTCCAATTTCGTATGATACATGCACCACTTTAGATGTCTCAAAATCTGATGACTGTGTAAGTAGGGAACAAATCTCAAATCAGTGGAGGATGAATCCAATTCCTTCACTGCTGCGCAACTTCGACAACCTCAACTTTGAGAAGCTGCATGTGATGCAACTTTAAAAAGGCATATAGAGCACTAAGCTTGACCTTATAAATACCATACTCGACAATCAACCCAAGCTTACCAACACAGCAACTTCACCGTCTTGTGAGCCTTGCTGGTAATGTCCAAAATGCCTAGAGATCCTTTGGCCATCGGCGACATGCTCTAGCTCTGCTCTGTTCAACCGAAGGAGTCCCTCAGGAACACCCGAAACATGTTGCCAACGGCCGTGAGTTCAAGCCATCTGTTGCCAACGTCCGTCGCCCATGTGTTAGTAACTTCTACACCTTGGTAAGTATGTGCCATCTATGTCATCCGGAGACTGCTAACATGCTCAATGTATGAGTACATTAGTGACCGCGATGTGGTGTAGATGACGCTTACTAAGGTGTAGAAGTTCATGGGGGTCTATGCCATCGACATCGACCATGGCACGTGGGTGACAGGTGACAACGGATGGCTTTAGGGAGTGGATCCTCTGTTGTAGCATCTCCTGCTGCAACGCAGGGGATGCGTCGGATGCGGGATGGACGACGGATCGTCCATCCCGCATCCGACGCATCCCCTGCGTTGCATCAGGAGATGCTACAGCAGACTATCCTCTCGCATGGCTTTAACTTATGGTCGTCGACAACATTGATCCTCGTTGCTGTAGGTGATCCTGAGGGGCACTGTCCGGTTGAACAGGTCGAGCCAATCTTTCCGACGAGCAAAGGATCTCTGGGCATTCTGGGCAATTACCAATAAGGGCTCTCTAGACGCATAAAAAGATTGGCATTACCTTTGTGGTCGTTTTACATGTATATCCTTGTGTTAAAGAATATTATTCTCGGATATTTCAAAATGAACCGGTAGCGACGGGTATTTTGGATACAGATGCTTTACGTATTCAAATCTTCGCAAAATTATATATTAACGTATAACAAGGGATAAATGAAGTTACATAAACATATGAGCACATTATAGCAGTGAATATGCTGGCATGCTGCTCCTTGCAGTTTTAAGTTGTAAATGGCAAATTCCCATCGAATAATATTTATTATATATAACAATATTATAATATATAGAAGTTATATCCAAAACATTCGTATACTTTGAATTAGGTTTTTGGTATCACGTTGGCGAGCAACAAATGAAAAAAAAATTGTGATTAGAAATTTTTCTTGACTTGAAACGATCTCATGATATAATAAGGTGTTAACGAAAACAGAGGAAAAATCACGAGTCCGATAGCATAGTTTTTATATTCGGTAAATATTGTGCGGGGGAAAATCGTAGTCTTTTTGTCATGTTATTTTTAAAATGAATTGTTATTCCTTTGGACAGAAATATGCCATTTTTTCATTCTCGACTCCATTCCATTATATTTCATTAATGGATTCGTCAAGTTAATTTCCATCGTATTTGTTCGAAGAAATATAAATTTATGTAATACGATTTAATTCTCTCCATTGTAATATGTTATGCGTTGGCATATTGCTCAAGTCAGAATAAGTAGTGGAGCTGAGTGTATCCTGAACCTGACCAAATTTGATTCAAAATTGATACGAATATTTGATTTTTAAGTATATGCGGTTATGTTCCGGTTCATAATTTTGAACTTACTGAAAAAATGTGATTTGAAGTATAAAAATGAATTAAATTCAAAGGGTATCACTTTGTTTAGCTTTTGTAATTCTAGACTCGGACCAAGGTCGTTATTGAGAAAATCGGTCTTAGCAACTTATTAGGTGAGTTTCAATTGGATCCATTGACAACCACTCAAAATGATTAAGCACATATTATCAAGTAGTAATCCCCATCACTTATAACACATGTTCACACTCCATAAGCACTAAAAGCAAACCGATGTTATGAATTGTTGCATTCTTTAACTGGACTTAAATATATGATTGTCCAAAACTCAATTTAGTCTCTTTTGACTAAATGTTTGAACCAAATCATATCTATCCTAATTACAAGTTGTACGAAACCTCAGTGAATTAGTTAAACCTAATTAAATGAGATAGTCATAGGTGATTTTAATGTTTATTTAAATGGAAAATGACATTCACCGCTAAGGCGCGCGTACAAAAGCTTCTTCAATATATAACGAGATTACAGGTAGAGGGCTATAAGATGGCCAAAAGAAATTACAAAGACCAAAGCTTAGCATGCTCTAGTACATTTTCCGCATAAAATCTATCTTGTTGAAAACGCCACATCGTTCCTCGCGAACCAAAGTGCCCAATTCATGGCCATGCCAGTTCGACCCACGATAGTTCGAGAAGCTAGAAGAATAAGCAGTTGCAACTCCCTAAAAAGTCAGCTTCCCCCGAAAATGTAATAGCAAGTTGTCTTTCCCTTTATCGTTTCTGATCCTCAAGGTAATGTATCTTCTTATCAATTATTATAATGAATAGTTTTTGGCGGTGAATCCCAGCTCGGGATCTCACCCTCTTTCTTCTAAAAAAACTGTCGTACCTGAAAAAAGGTGGATGAGATCCTTTCTACCCACCGAACAATGAGCACAAGTGACGATCATGCTCAGAAAGAAAATGAGCATGTCTTACCACAGTCATCACCATTCCATGCCTCAACAACCATAGGAAGACATTAATCTATATGTGTGTACCTTCCACCTCCGAATCTATTTGCAATGAACAACAAATCCTCCTGGATCAAAAGCCAATGTGCCAATTAGGACCTTGTAAGTCTTCCTGATCGAGAACCTACTATCACACTAGCACTAATGATCGCCCCCTAAAAAGGAACCCTCCATCCCAACCAAAGATTCCATCAACGCCATAAGGTCCATCATCCTGTCACCCTGCATCTTAGCTCTAAGAATTGGGAAATAGGAATCTATGTCCCATGTTGCAGCCACAAACATATTAGAGTCAGACGTCAAATCAAACAAGGGAAACAATCGCAGAGAACCACATCCTCTGTCTAGTTATTTCTCTAGAAGCAAAAGCTATCAACACAGCTAGAAACTTGCCACAACATCGACCTATCCTCAAGCAACACTAAGCATACTCCCTTCCAAAAATATCAAAGGTGAGTGATCAACATCCTAGGGTCCTAGAAAATGGTTAGACACCATGTAAGTTCTCTAAACTAGAGTGCGGAGCAAATCATCATTGTCTCCCTAGATGTAGGATTGTTCATCTCCTTTAAGCTAGGAACATTGATCTCGTCATCACATGTAGGTAAAGTAACCACCCTTTAATCCACAAATGGAATACTAATGGAGTCTCTCGAAGAGAACCAGAAGAAGCATCTCATGACCGACTCTTCTCAAAACATCGGTCGGTCTTCAAGAAAGGAAACAATGGGGATAACTGAAAGAACATACTTGAGCATAACCAATCTATCACCTTTAGATTCGCAAGAGGACTCCCACCCAACCAACATCTTCTCCACTTTTCGATTAAGGGCAACCAATCGCCATGTGATGAATCTCCACTTCAACACCTTTATTTTTTCATTTTGGCCTTTAAGCCCTAGCTAAATCCATATATAAAGCATTATTTTGCATGTATTATTATTTTTTGTGTAAATGTGTATAAAAGGTTGTATTTAAAGACAAAATAAAAGAATAAAGAAAAGAAAAAGAAAAAGAAATGGAATATCATAGATATTGAATGACTCTAAACCCTGAGACCTAGGCATCATGATGATAGGGTCGACAAGGAATAACGTATGGGGAGATAAGGGCTAAAATACAATAAAAATCCTAATTAAAATCTCCAATAAGACCATTTTGGGACCTATTTTATTCTTTATTATTCGTACATCAAATTAATAAACTGTGTACATGAAAGTTGTAGATAAAAATACATAGGAAAATACAAAATTTATTTCGCACAAAAATATTATATACTGCGCTTTCCACACTTAGAATATAAATCCAAAATCCCAACTTCACAGACCCATATCTTCTCCATTTGAACTCAAAATTCATCAAAATCATTTTTAATCGCATATAACCTTTTATTATCTATTTAATGAAGATAGTTTTCATTCAGTTTGGAGTTAAGATGCAAAAGTTTGGTTTTGGACCCCTATTGTATAGTATACTTGAATAAAATAATCGTTTTATTTATTCTATATAATTTCTATTATTGTATATCTTTATAATCCTGTAAATATTATTTATATTATACGTACATAATTAAAGGAAAATAACCATAAAAATAATACAATGAAATAAAATAATATACTAAGATATGTAGTGAATTACCTCTACATATACCTATATAATAAGTACATGTATTTATTCAAGTGTATAAATGACTTCAGAAAAATAACATAAAAATATATTTACATGTAATTAAATAAGTTATAAATATATAAATAAGATTTATAAAATAATAAATTTTAAAACACAAAATAAAAATAAAATACACATAATATAAGTAATTATACCTATAAATACACTTGTAAAAATAAAAACCTAAATAAAATACTATATAAAATAAATAAACTTTTTATGTTTTAAGTTTTATTTAGTTATTTTGTTTATAATTTTATTTTTAATTAACTATCATTTTTTATTTCTATTTTGTCTTTTAGTGGCTTACGTGGACCAATGGGAGGCGACCGAGGATAGACCTCGGTCAACTCCTTCGTCCATATAGCCCTGGCGTCTGTCAGAGTTTTTGACATCATTTTTGTTGATTTCTTCTACTCAAATTTTCAACTCTTTGGGCTCGACTCCTTCTGCAAACTTGTTCCTCGATCACCGCACTTACACATTGACCCTTCTCCTTAGTCGACGAACCTCTGAATCATGTCCTCTCGATCAAAGGTCACCTGCTATAAAGTATCTCTTCCATCTTCCTCCGACCTTTGATCCTCTTCTACCCATGTAAACCCTATACCTAGCCACACTTGAGTTGCCTAGTGACAACAGGTGATTCGCCAAGAGTCCAGCCAGGTGATTCAGGGGTGAATCGAGTCAATTCGCCAGTTCGCCGGAGTTGCTCTGCCACGAGCTCCGATTCATGTTCCCCAAGACCGATGAGCTTCTATATCTCACGATTTTAATTCTTTAGAGTAGACATAGCATAGAAGACCTTTTAGTTTGGTTTGATTTTGTTTATATTATCCAAAATTTCAAAAAAAAATCTTGATCGCCGGAGCTCTCTGCTTCGGCCATGTTCCTCGCTGTCACACCCTTGTTTTTCCACCCCTATCCACCTTACTATCTTGCCCTTTCATTTCTCCATCGATCTACCCTCATCAGCCACCCAGATCAATCCTTGATTATGGTCCATCGAGGTCCTCTCCACCCCATTCGTCGAATCTTCTCGACCCATCATCAATTCCCCTCCGACCTTCACTAATAACAGCCAGAATCTCTGTCTTTGCCTCACCGTTCATTTCATCTCCTTTGCTTGTCCTGAAGGGACCATCTGAGGCTCAAACTCTTCGAGTACGACTCCGAGGTGCTCCTCTGAACTCTCATCTCTAGAGCTCGATTAGCGAGCTCCGAACCCATCTTAAGTGTCAGGGATGTGTGTTGTGGTTGCAAGAATGAGTAGAGACCCTCGACGGTGCTCTAGGTGTCCGGAGGAGCGAGCTCTACCGAATCCAAACTCACTAGAGGTGGGTTCTTACCCAGTTATTCATGGCCCCTCTCCCGCCGTCCAATCAAGAACCAACCCCCAGATGCAACAGTTGATGTCCGATCGCATCAAGGCTTGATCGTTGGATCTCCGTTGAAGATATAATCCCATACGTCGGCGACGATGCAGTGTCCGTCGTTGCGAGGACGTGTGTCCAAGTGAGAAGACAAGAGCTATCGCATCATGCCTTAGTGGGTATTTTGCATTTTACATCCCCGCAATTTTTGTATTTAGTATTTAATTTAAAAACATTCATCTACAAGTAATAAAATCCTAGATTTATCAGCATACTCTCATGCTTAAGTGAATCAGCAACATTTATTGGAAATTAACACCAAGTACTAATTTATGTGTTGTAAATAATTGACCCTCATTAATATATATTATATAACCCTATTATTGTGCTAATATTTCATGTATTTATTTATTATTAAAAATCAAATAAAAATAGTATAATATTGTAAATAAATTAACATAAAATGATATCAAAATTCAAACATAAATAAAAGAAGTTAAAAGAAGATTGTTTTATATTGTTTTATTATGTATTTAGTTTTTTATCTATGTACAGATGACCTCTGATCTCCAATGAGATCTACAACTTTCATATTTTGAATTTTTCTTAATTCTTCCTCTAACTAATTCTTTTTGAATTATTTCACATTTCTATTATTCTCCTAATTCTTATTGGGCCATGTGGCACCTTTACGATCGCCCACGTGGTTGCATCCTGTTGTCCAGATCGCCCATGATCAGGACCGTTGGATCTTGATCCAGCGATTTGCAAGAATTGTCAACCACCAGTGCATCCTTCTCCAAGCGACGCACCTATTCATCACCTCTCAACTTCTCCATATTATCACAACCACCTCTGTCAACCACTTCACCAACTTCCATCGCCCAAAGCTTCGCCTTTCGATCCTGATCCTCGCCAACCACCTAGAATCAACCCAACTTCCTCTCTCCTAGCCAGTGGTGGTTTCAACCACCACCTTTCTTCACCGACCACCGAACTTCCACCGCCTCAAAACCTCGACTCCGGCCATCAGCAACCACATCTCCTTAACGTGAGGAACCTCCTAGCCCTTCCACCTTCCAGTGATAAAGAGTAGGTGACATAGAGAGTTGAGACAGAGTGAAAGCCTCCGGCGAGATCCTTGGTGTACATCAAGTTGCAGAGCTCCCTTGCTTCTTTTTGAGCTCGAATCTGTAGCCCAGATTTCGATGCTACGACTCGAAGCTCTCAAGCCTCTATTAGGCTAGCGATTCATCTTCAAATCTTCATTGATTTCTGCTTCACATCCAAGTAAGATATGTGTTGTGTTTTACTTGAGTTTTCACTATATTTTAAATTCGTTCTCAGTCAAGGGTTACAAGATCTAATCATCTGGATTTCTTCGCCTTTGATCACTCATCTAACCGTATATCTTCTGTGAATCTCCTCGCTTCTCCATGTATTTGTCCACCTCGATCATTTCTAGGCTTCTTGTTATCCTAGATCCCAACCAGGGTTCTTGTCCATCACTTCACGTGAACCCTCATTCCATCTCGCCACTCCTTTAAATATATCGCATTGGCTTTGGTTTGTCTTTGCCAACCATTTCTCTTCTGAGGAGCCAACATCGAGATGTTACTTTGGAGTCTCCTGCATGTTCTTCGTAGCGTGTAAACCTTTGTTAATCCTTCAGCCATCTATTACGAGCATCAGGAGAGAAGCAGCACTGCGGCGGAGCTTCGAGCCCCTCACTGGAGACCCAAAATCACCGCCTCCATATTCGTCAGAGAAGAGGAGCAAAAACATATAGATGCTGTTGGATGCACCTTATTTAGGCACGATCCAATGACTCAATTAAAGCCACATCGTTGTACCTGAGCCATCACTTCAGATCGGAGGTTCGGATTCCGAGCCTGATTCCGGATCGATTGGGACCTATCAAAAGTGGACACGTGGATCGAACCTCATCGCCCGAGCCTAGCAAGGTCATGTGTTTTGCGCATGTTATTGTGAAATCTACAGTGGCCATCCTCCAGTTTCTATTACTTGCAGATAAGTCTTCCTGTTTTGTGTAAATTGCATATTAGCCTCTGTGGGTTATTTTATTTGCATTTTAGTCCAATTTTATCTTGTTTTGTTATAAAAACTTGTAGTTTTTATTGTGAAAATACCCCTGGATTGAATATTGAATATCTTTTCATATATATATATTAAAATGAAGTGGTTTTGGTCTTGTTTGAAAGCTAATTTGATGCTCTATCTCTTGCCATGTTTCATTGCAAATTTAGATTTGAAAATCATGTTTCAGTTATTCCTTCTTATAAGTGCTTAATTTAACCTATAAATGCACTTACTAATGCACTTTTCATGATAATTGAACTTGATATGCATGTTGAATCTTAGTGACTCATTGTTAATTATTTCTTATTAATATGATTAAGTCATTAAGTGATTTAATTGCTTGCTAATCAATTAGGCATCATAGTGAAGCTAAAGGATAAATCATTATTGAATGCTTTTGAGACTCAGACTTTCATTTGCCTAATAAATGCTATAATTCTAACTAGATAGATTCGTGGTATTTTTGTTATTAATCCAAGTTGCCTATTGTGTGTTTAATCATATTGCGTTTATCATAATTGTATTGTTTGTGCATCTTTGTCTTCATGTTGGAAAATTGTATAAAAAATGTATTGAAAAATCTACTTAGTTTGTATTTATGCATCAACCCGTTATAATCTTCCTATAAATTTCTATATTAAATATTAGACATTTAAAATTACTCACCTAATTGCTCGCGTCCTTGTGTCCGACCCTATATTTCCCAGGTATATAAATTTAAGCTGAGAACCTTGTCATTGAGATTCTTCTTAGTTCTGCATGATCCGCTAAGTGTTCGTGCTACAACAGATACAAATTAATCTATGCATTTAGCGATTCATCAGCAGGTCAAAACTTTTTGTAATATTTAAAGTTTGAACCCTAAACTATATGCTATCTTCTCGTTAGTCCCTCGCCACATCACCTCACGTGCCTGTGCGCGTGAGGGGCAGGCTTTTTGCAGAGGGACCCTTACATGTTCTTGTATTTCTATTTAGTCCATAAAAGTTTAACTCGAGTGTAATTTATTTTAGTTAAATTACAAAGATAACCCTCAACTTTTTTAATAATACATATATAACCCTACCATCACATAATTATTTAAATGTGGTGGACGTTTTGCATGTTTCATCCTAGGATTTATTGAGCGGTTTTGAAAATAAAAAATATTTTATGGAAATTGCAATTAGGTCCTACTACTCAATATTTTATATTTATTTTATTTGTATTATTAAAAATATCAAGTTGCATCTAAAAAACTATAGGATAATTATTTTGAGTGTCTAACAGTATTGTAAATCACATATATTTTTGTGGGGTACTTACTTTGATTTTCCCATTTTTAAAATACACTATACATTTTGTTCCTATTTGCATTTAAAAATACATAAATTTGTAAAAATGTTTTAAAAAATACCAAAACAAAATATAATTGGTTTATTACCTTATTTTGTGACTACAGACCAAGAATCACTAAAAATAACAAAAGAAAAATACTAAAAATTAAAAAGCTCCAAAATCCTTATAAAAATTATAAAAAATCTATAAAAATCCAAATATATTTATTTCTATCTCTGAATTTTATTTAAATAATATATCATATATTAAAATAAGTTTTGGAAGGCTTTCAGCTAATTATAATTTTCAAGACAATTCGACCTATCTAATTAGTTATCATTTTGACTTATTGATTCAATTAAAAATACAAAAAATAGTAAAAATTATAAGAAAAATCATAAAAATGCTAAGAAAATATAAAAATATTCCATGTAGTGATTTTTTAGTATTTATAGCTATATACATAAATATAAAATCATGCATCCTTATATAGCAATATTTACTTGTATTCCTATTAAGAAGTATTATAAAAAATTAAACAAATTAGAAAATTTAAAAATAAAATAAAAGGTATAAATTTTAAAATAAATAAAAGAATATAAAAACAAAAATTCATATATATATATATATATATATATATATAAGCCCACAAAAAATCCAAAATTTCGCAAAAAAACCCCAAAGCACTTCTTGTCTCTTTAGCCAATTGTTGTTGTCTATCCCCCATTTTCTCCTTGTGTTCGACAACCTACCATACTTATCACTATATACATTTCATTGTAGGGTTATGATGAGTCTCCACTTCATCACCTTTATTCCTTTATTTAGGCCTTTAAACCCTAGGTGAATACATGTATATGTCATTAATTTGTCAAAATAAATGCTCATTACATTGTAGAAAATATTGTATGAAATACTGCATATTTATTGTATTTATTGACAAAATAAAAGAATAAAGGAAAGAAAAGAAAAAGAGCGAAGTGTCAAGGACACTGAAGTGACCCTAGCCCCCGAGACTTAGTCATCATGATGACTTAGTCGACACGGAATAAAGTAGGGAGAGATGGGGATGCTAAGTGTATAGAAAATACAGAGCAATCACTATATTAAAATAGGCCAATAATTGCTTTTTGGGACCCATTTTTTCTTTATCATTTATACCTCAAATAATAAAACTTTTTATATGAAAATTGTATATAATAATACATAGAAAATTAAAAAAAATATTTCACACGAAAATAATACACAATTTACATTTTATACACAAAATAAGATTCCAAAACCGAACTCCACAGACACATATCTCCCAAATAAAAACTCAAAATATATCAAAATAACCTTTAATTGTATATAACTTTTAATAAGCTATTTAATGAAGGTGGTTTCATATTTTTTGGAGTTAAAGAGTGAAAGTTAGGTTTTGGATTCCTATTGTATGGTATACCCGATTAAAATAGTCATTTTATTTATTATTCATTATTTTTGTAATTTTATATTTTCATAATTTTGTAAATATTATTTATAATATATGTGCATACTAAAACAAGAATAAAACAATAAAGAAAACACTAAAATAAAATATGAAGATAGAATACATAAGATAAATTACATATACAATTAATACATCTATTTAATTAAGTATATATAATATATCAGAAAAATATAGCAAAAATATATTTAAGTACCTAAAAATAAGTTATAAATATATAAAATAAGAAAAGAAAATAATAAAATCAAAAATACAAAATAAAAATAAAATACCTAAAACATAGGTAAATATACATATATATATATGGGGGCTGGTGAAGCTGCACCCGGGGGTGTAGCTAACTAGCTGCACCCGGCCATTTTTTTCATTGATTTTTTTTGCTTTTGAAATGAAACCTAGGGTGATTTAAATCACCATATATCACCATGATATCATATCAATTTCAACTAAATTCGACACTTTTATCATCTCCATCAAGACTATCACATTTTAACGATCTCATGATTATTGAAATTGACCCTATCTAGATGGACATGTTAGGAATGTTTGTTTTGCATGAAATTTGAAATACATATTCCACTCAGTAACCTAAGTAAATCTCCATAAGTTTCCTTCAAAAAAATCAAAAATTAATGAGAAAAATGCCCGGGTGTAGCTAGTTGGCTGCACCACCCGGTGTAGCTTCCCTTTTCCCATATATATGTACCCTAAAAATTAACTTGTAAATAAATACCTCTAAAAAAGCAAAAAAATCCATAAAATACTACGGAAAATTAGAAACATTTGTTATTTTATAACCTAAAAATAATAAAAATTGAATTCTATTTATTATCCATTTTCCAAGGCCTTTTTGCCTTGGAATTTCCTGGTTGGTCCACGTAGACCAACCAGGCGCGTTTCATTGTTGACCTGGGTCAATAGTCCAGCCTACCTTCTGACTCTTGTCAGAAGGCCACGAGGCCGCCTTCTTCTCCCATTTCTCCACACCTTTCCATTCACTCATTACTCTCGAAACCACCACCATCTCGCAGCCACTTCACCCTTCATCCATGCCCCTCCTAGAATCTCCACCTACCCTCATTGAATCGTACGCAAGATCTCCTCGAAAATCACCAAAACCCACTTATAAATATACCCCCCTTAACCATTTTGGCTTTTTGATCCCTCCTCTTCCAATTTTAGCCCCTCAGATCACCCTTGTGATCTTCCCCACGGTGACAACATGGAGTAGGTCATGATTTGCAGCTAGGAGAGCCCTTGGAGGAGATGTATCCATCCACCATCGGAGCTCCGCCGACAAGTCCTGCTCCTGGCCGCCTCAGGCCGGTCGAGCCCCCGTTTCTTGCATTCATAGGTAGTCCTTTATTCTAATTTCAATTTAGCATCTTTATTTTGCAGCTTAATTAAGTAATTAGCGTGTAAATAAAAACCCCCGATTCCTGGAGATCGTGCTCCAGGTATGATTCATTGCCATCCGACCGTTAATCCCCTCGATTTCCATGCCATCCCCTTCCCTTTCACGTTCTCCATCGAACCCCCCCCCCCCCCGCCTGTACAACCCAGTTCCATCGCAGATCTGGGACTCGAGCTATCTCCGTCGCTCTCTCGTCGGAGATCCCCTCCATTCCGTTCCCCCTTTCGTTTTATGTAAACCCTGGGTCGAGAAGATAGCTCTCGCGCCCGAGGATCTTTTGGTGGCCTTTTGTAGGGCATTTGGCGCTCCCGGGGCCTCAGCCACCACCTGGAGCTGCTCCAGATGGTTCACCATTGTCGAAGCATTCTGTGCTCTCTCGCTGGCAATAGACCTTCCAGGAGCATGTGGAGGACGCCCAGCTACCTACTGGGCCCATCGGAGAAGACAATTGGGCACGTGGCAACTTCTGGATGCTCGGATCTGGGCGCTTAAGTGGTACAATTTCACCGACACCCTCCACCTTTTTGTATTTACTTAAAGGAACTGTAAATATTTTATGAAGTTTAAAAACTTTTGGATCAATTGCATGCGACTCCCCGAACTTTTCATATATTGCAATTTGGTCCCCACTAGAGTCACGTGCAGGGGCGCGTTTATGTTGTAAAATTTGCACTAAACCCTTTGCGTGATTTTGTAATTATTGTGTTGTACATAAAGAGTTAACTTTTGGATAAATTGCATGGTAGCCCTTGCTCTTTATCTTATTTGCAAGTATACCACTGTTAGGCTAAGTAATTTTGTGTGTTATTTTCAATTTATTAAAAATAGTTACCGTGCTCTTAAAAACACCTAAAAATAGGGATAGGTACATGGATGCATGCTTGATCACATTCTAATTTTAATTTTGTATTTTATGCATGTTCTTATTTTCAAAAAATAGAATATTGCGCGATCAACTCCTTTTTGCAATATAAAACCCATAAAAATATAAAAAACGTTTTGAAAAATTCCCCAAAAAATAAATTTTCTATATTTATGTATTTCTAACCCTCAGATCAAAAATCATTAAAAATTATACAAGAAAACTAAAAAAATAGAAAAACCCTAAAAACACTTATAAAATTTTATAAAATTCTCAAAAATCCCAAAATGTGTTTTCTGTTGTATTTTTCTCTACATTATTCTCTTTATTTTAAAATTAATTTGGAGCAATTTTGATACTATTGATATTTTTCTCCTCCATATTATTTCGGGTATTAATTTTATCCCTATTTTAGGGTATTTTTGACTTTAAAATTACATAAAAATTAGCAAAAATTCCAAAAAAATCACAAAAATAATAAAAATTCTTTGAAAACCAAAATCTATTTTATTTTCTTATTTTTTATTATTTTTGTGAATTTTTATATCAACCCTAGCTTATATTGTATATATACCTTATATATATCTTTAAATATATTTTAAAAGAAAAGGAATTAAAAAATATAAAAATATAAAAAGAAAATATAAAAACAGGAAGTTAAAATTCAAAATACAAAAATATAAAATCAAAAATAAAATAAAATTTCTATTATTAAAATCCCACTTTATTTGGTAAATATTGAGTATAGTTATATATATATACACACACATATATATTATATTTATAAATAATATATAGTGTTACGCCATGTGTTCCCCGTGTTCGACACCCTCCTCCACTTATCACTATAAACATTTTATAGTAGGGTTTATAATAAATTTTAATCCACACTACCTTTATTGTTTAATATACGATTGTGGCTTTATTGTTGAAACAGATCGGGAATTCGTGAGTGGTCGCTCCAACGACATGTATGACTACTTTTAGGACATCGCGAGATCCCGGATGTTGTTTCAAATGGCATCGTTGCCATGGAGCAATGGATTGTAGCACATTTTGTGTGTGTGTGTGTGTGTGTCCTTTTTATTTACATTTTTTACCACTTATTCTTTGATAATTATTTGACTGTTCTAATCTTTCTTGCGAGGGACCACTTGACGTGGACTACCTCTTATGAGGTGGCTGCATCTGAGGCGAGTGGAGGTTGGCTTTCTTATCTTTAAGCCAACTAGGAGAGAGAAGGAAAGAAGAGCAGGGAAGGAGGCGAAGAGCAGCATTAAGCACGACATTTCTAGTTTAGTGAGAGAGATTTAATTTTCCGCAAATAATTTGTAATTAATTTAGACATTACTCTCTACACTACACAAGGTCCAGTGCACGTGTGTCTATTCACCTGGGGGTCTTGTACCGAATTTTTCGTGTGTTTGACTGCCTTTCTTTTATTTGTTTCCCGTTTGAGCTTTCCGCCTTTGTTTTCATTTGTTTTCTATGATTGAGCACTTAGATAGTAGGTTTTTTGACTCGGTAGCTAGGTCCAAAGTACTAAAAACATTGCATGCACCTACAGTGATGCGTGCTTGGACTTAGTCAAAAAATTAATTGTCGATTATTTGGACTTGAGATCGAGCGCCGAGAGGAGTGCTATATAGCGCTTGCAAGACCTGTTGTGATGGACACCGATGCACTCCAGAGACTGGACTTTTAGATCTCATTTATGAGTAGTTGGCATTTGGTTCTTCCCGATAATAGCAACTACTATTTAGGATGTTTTCTCGCTTTTGCATATCGGCATATAGTGTAAATATTTCAATTCTGTCTTGCATCCCGCATGGAGAGAGCTGGGAAGCACTGTAACTCTATCTTTGCGTGCATCATTAGTCACTAAGGTGAGATTTTCATCTTAGTGGCGACTTGCAGGGCTTTTCCGTCCTCTCCCCCCTGTGTTTATATCACTCGATACATAAAAGAAAAATACAAAAAAATCATTAGGCGGCTTGCTCTGAAATATACTCAAAAAATTGAAAACCCAAAAAATTAAAAAAGGGACTGCTAAATAAATTTAACCTTAATTAAAATTCGTAATGAACCATTCATTGTTTGGGGTTCAGAAAGTCCACATTGTTTTCAGGTACAACTCCAGACTGAGTGAGGCGCGACCTGCTAAGGATAAGAGCCCAAATCCTAATCTGTGGTGCCTTGGTTATCACCTGGGTTGGTGAAGTATTGATGCTTCTATCATGCATGACCAAGTAGGGCCTAGTCGAGTACGGTGTTCCCACCTTGTGTGGAGCATCCGACTTGGTCTGAAGTACTGAGCGTAGGCCACGCACTAGCGGGTGTGTCTGGCTCATCGAGTTGCGTCCGAGTAGGTCCTTGCACGCTCACAGGTGATTCTGTTGCGAGCGAGGACCGAAGTAGTGGTTTTGCATATTGGCTTCCTTTCTATTTTTTTGGTTGAGTATCCATCCAGGCACGAGATCAAGGACCTTTAAGCGCGCAGATCACATGTTACAAAGGAGGTGGAACAAGTACAGGGTACTTGTATGGCAATACACACTCCTATAGGGTTAGCGTACTTAAGGACTCATGATAAGATTGCCTGAAAATAATAATAAAATTGAAAAGATAAAAATAGTCAAACTTCACGGCTTCACATGTGTTGAGAGGGTGAACCAATCCTTGTTTTGTGTTTGTTTGAATTAGATTAAGGTCCGCAGATCAGTCCTGCACAATGAGTGCCTTTGTTTTACTTTCTTTGATTCCCTATTTGACCCCCTGCTCACTTAAGGTCTTCTATTGTTTTACACTCTCTTTATTTCTTATTTGGCCTCTGTATCGTTCTTCCAAACTCGATCTCCTCTTGATCTTTGAGATGGAAATACATGGATGGCTTACTCGGGACCCTGCCGACACCAACATCGATTCCATGCGCTCGTCACCTCCAATAATTCAGGGCAATTCCCGAGAATCTGGTTCAGATTGTGTGAACCGATCTCCAGACTCCTCGTCTTCTCCAATAAATCGAGATCACTCTTGTCACGAGACTTGCCCATTTTGGATGGCAATTGATTTCAGTCCATACATACAACCATCCTTAATGAAATTCTGTGTTGAACTTAACACAGATCGATTTTCTACTTATGGTGCCTCCACACATACTAATCAAGGCATTGCTCCATTTTCAGATCAAGCGCCCTATCTGTAGCAAGAAGTCGTGATAGAATCAGAATCAGGGTCAGAAAAAGGAGATGGCTCCTGGAGGAAAGGGGAAGGGACCACAACCACTACCTCAACCAGATCAGAGTCCGCAGCCGGATCAGAACATTGTGAACGCTCAAATCCTCGCTTCTATTCAAGCAATCCAACAGCAGCTCACAGATCAAGCCTTAGCGCAGGTTGCCTTCCGAGAAATGCTTAATGACTTGAGGAGAGGGATAGACAATCAAGGAGGATTCGAAGAGAATCCTGAAGGTGGAGGCGGTGGAGATCCAGATGAGCCTAGAGCAGATCGGCCTAAGACGACTCTAAAAGAAACATACAATCTTGGGGTAGAGCAAGTTACTAGATGGATCCAGATTCCAGCAATCCATGTCCATTTCGAATTGAAGCCTCAATTGCTGACACTCCTGCCCCTCTTCAGGAGAAACGCAAATGAAGAACCTTACATTCATCTACAACAGTTTGGGCGCTTCTGTGGCACAACACACTACCCCGACATACTTCTTAGTGTAGTGAAGATGACGACATTTCCCTTCAGCCTTCAGGACAAGGCCCTTCATTGGATCAACCACTTGGGGAAAGTCATCACCACCTGGGAAGAATGGAAATATGTCTTCTAGCACAAGTACTATCCTCTTGGACGACTCAATCAGATGCGTGCCCGCATAGCGAACTTCACCCAAGCCACACACGAATCCATTCATGAGGCATGGGAGAGGTTCACCGAGCTACAAGAAAAGTGTCCCCATCATGAAATCCCTAGGACTAGCCTGGTTCAACATTTCTTTGAGGGACTTACTATAGAAAGTCAGAAAGTTATAGATGCAGCATGTGAGGGCTCCCATTTCAACAAAGATGAGGACATCGTCTGGCAGATATTTGAAGAAATGGTCGAAGGAGAGGCCGCTTTATCGACGTCCCGTGCTTATCAGCGCCAACAACAATATTTTTAAAAGCATGTACATATGGCAGCATCCCAGAAATCAGACAGGGATGAGAGCTCCAATCTGAGCATTATTGGGAGCCACCTGTCCAAAGTGGACATCATAGAGAAACGATCACAGGACGTAGAGAAACTGGTTGTGATCGAACAGAGAACAAAGAACCTGGACAAACTAGATCAAATCACCAAGCAGTTGGAGCTGCTGGTGAGTACAATCAGCTCATGCAACTCTGTATATGCATCAGCATCAACTCCAACTGAGATAAAGGAACATGCGCAACCACATCCTCCTCATCCAAGTCAGCCTCAGCCAGCGGTTCATCACGTCTATTACGTGCAAGCCCCGAGCCAACAACTCCTCAACAGTCGTAGCAGCAGCTGGTCATCTACCAGTCAGAGCCCCGGTACATTCCAGAGCAGTTCTCCCCTCCACCACCTCTTATTCGAGAGGTGAATGGTGTAGGGTCAAATGATGCGCAACCGACCCATCCAGGCGGACTTCAGCAGAGTCAGGTTGTTAATTCCCGACAGTTCCCTCAACAACAAGAATGGAGGTTTGTCCAGAACAACCAGCAACAACACCAACAGCACTGGCAGTCTCCACAATTCCATGGCAATTGGAGACAAAACCAATACCAACATTCGCAGTACCGACAGTGCCGGCAATATGCGGTTGTGCCTTATCTGCAGCACTCCCGTCAACAGTATAATCAAAATCACCCTTCTCCTCAATACCATCCTTAGTAACCCAATCAGCAGTCTCAGTACCATCAGCAATACCAACGTAGCCAACACACTGAGGTATCTGAGGTTGTACCTCCTGTGAACCCAGCCTTGGATTGCTTGGCCCAGCTTGTCAAGGGCCTTGCAGATCTCAGCCAGAAGTTAGACGATTTCACTGCCACTAAGACCTCCATTCATGCACAAGTGGAGGCGAACCCCAATAATTTTAAGAAGAAAGAGCAGGTAGTCTGTGAATGTCCCACTGGTCTTACAGAGTTAGATGTGTATAATTTGTTTTTATCTAATGATGTCACTCTCAGGAGCAGTAGGACCTTACAACCATCAGCCACTTGTAAGGGGAAGAATAAAGCAACCACGGGGGAGTCATCATCTTCTTATGCATTAGTCGGACCAGCAGCCAGACCGGGTGAGGAAGAAGAGAAGGAGAAGCACCACCAAAAATTCAAAAAAATCAACAAAAACAAAAATACCAAAAAGAAAGCACCACCAGCAGCAGTCGAAGCACCAACCAGCCTGCTTAGAGTTGACCACACCTGCAGTTGATCCAAAGCTAGCTGATGGAGTTTCACTTAAAGATTTTGGATGCCCGCCTTTTTTGGATGGCCCTACTCATTTTTATCATCAACTTGTACAGCTTGATGTGGGCACAGATTTTGTTGTAACTAAGAACACTATTTCCACTGCTACTTTTGATTCTGTAGATATTCCACTTCCAGATGCAATGGGAAAAACTAAAAAAATAAAATTTTGAAAATTGCTTTATCGGATCCTGATGTTGTGGAAATAACTCAGAATCTTGTTCTTGAAATGCCTTTGCTCAAAGCCATCAGGGTACATGCCAAATATCAAGAAAGGTCTGAAAGAGGCGTGTACCTCAAAAAGACATATGCAAAAAGCTCATGAACGAAACGTAAAGCACATCCTCATCGCGGCTACAGTGAATGCAATCAACAATATCCCAACAAAGAAGAAGGACATGGGAGCTCCTCTAGTCAAATGCCATATGTTTAACCAAGAGTTCGACCGAACTCTACTTGACAGTGGGTCCTCAATCAACCTAATGCCTACATCACTGCTCAAGGAAATTGGGTTGGGACCGCTCAAATCCACAAGAATGACTATGCACTTCGCAGACACATCCATTAATCGGACCTAAGGAATTTTGGAAGATGTCGTTGTCACCATTCAGAGAATGCAGTTCCCTATGGACTTCATAGTCCTAGACATGGACACTTCAACTCCTCTTCTGCATACCCCAATTATCCTTGGACGACCGTTCCTTCGAACAACCGATGCACTGGTAAATTATGGCACCGGTAAGATTATGTTCCGTTCAAATAGCGATAAGGTGTCGATTAAGACAATCCAAATGCCCAAACCTTCAGCATATGCATCAGAAGAGAGTGAGCCAGCAGAGCAGCGAACAGAAGACTGTGACTTTTTGGCCGAAATCCGCGATACAAATATGTTCATGGATGACATTGATACCCAGGCATTCCTCTTCACAGAGGCAATCCTGGATAGCATAGTCAAGTTCCCATATATCCTTGAAGATGAGATTGTTGCTGACTTGCCCGATGAGTACATTCATGGTCACCTGTCCTTGGCAGAGTAAGAGGAAATTATTGAATTTTTTTGCGAATAATATTCTATCATCGAGGAATTCTGTGCAGCACTACACTTAGAGCCTACAGTGCCAATGGCGGACATACAATAGGTGAAAGATCAAACACCCTCGCCCTGCACAGTAGCAGAAGTCATCACTGAGCTGAACCAACCCCCACCTGAGCTCAAGCCACTTACAACGAACATGAAGTATGCCTTCCTTGCGAGTGCGTCGAACATGTTCCCTGTAATAATAAATTCACAACTTAACTGAGGAAAATGAATCTAGTCTGCTTGAGGTTCTAGAAAGAAACCTCAAGGGCATAGGCTGGAAAATTTCTGATCTCCCTGGTATAAATACTTCCCTATGCTCGCATCAGATATACCTGGAAGAAGACAGCAAACCCTCTCGCGAGTTTCAGCACAGATTAAACCCAAACCTGCGAGAGGTAGTGATTAATGAGATAATGAAATGGTGCGATGCGGGATGCATCTATCCCATCTCTGATTCAAAATGGGTGAGTCCCCTGCATGTTGTACCCAAGAAATCAGGGATCACCATGATCAAAAATGACAAAGGAGAGGAGATTACAACCAGAGTTCCAACATCATGGTACGTCTGTGTAGATTACAGATGTCTGAATCTGGAAACCAAGAAAGATCATTTCTCGAACCCTTCATCGACCAGATAATTAAAAGACTGGACGCGAAGAAGTACTTTTGTTTCTTGGATGGATACTCTAGTTACAATCAAGTCTCCATTGCTCCTGAAGATCAAAAGAAGACTACCTTCACCTGTCCGTTTGGGACATATGCCTTCTGCAGAATGTTATTCGGGTTGTGTAACGCTACATCGACGTTCCAGCGATGCATGTTGGCAGTATTTGAAGATATGGTTGGAAGTTTTCTCGAGGTCTTCATGGATAATTTATCGGTCTATGGAGACAACTTTGATCAGTGTTTATCTTATCTGGACCGAGTTCTGAAAAGATGTTGTGAAGTGAACCTGGTGCTCTTGTGGGAGAAGAGTCATTTCATGGTGACTGAGGGTATTGTGCTAGGCCATGTCATCTCAAAACGTGGCATGGAGGTCGACCCTGCGAAGGTGGAAGTAATTTCGAAACTAAAGCCACCCACCAATATGAAACATGTCAGGTCATTTTTAGGGCACGTCGGCTTTTACCGACGATTCCTCAAGGATTTCAGCAAAATTGCCCAACCCTTGACCGAGCTTTTAGGCAAGGAGGCTGATTTTATTGTCGATGACAGAGTCCTCCAAGCCTTTACACAGTTAAAAGAAATAATCACTCAGACCCCTGTCCTTCAACAGCAAGATTGGTCTCTACCATTTGAGATCATGACAGACACTTCTGATTATGCCATTGGGGCAGTTTTAGGACAGAAGAGAGATAACATTCCATTTGTTATTCACTACGGCAACATAACTCTAGATGAAGCACAAAGGAATTACATTGTCATAGAAAAAGAGCTTCTAGCAGTAGTATTCGCCTGGGAAAAATTCAGATCCCATTTGCTTGGATCTAAAGTCATTGTGTACATAGACCACTCAACCATCAAGTATCTTCAAGCCAAGAAGGATGACAAATCACGATTAATCAGATGGATCCTTCCACTCCAGGGATTTGATCTGGAAATTCATGATAAGCCTAGAGTTAAAAATGTGGTGGTCGATCACTTCTCAATATTGCCAGAACCAGACACTCCTGAGCAGAGCCTTTTGTCGACACAGAGACTTTTCCAAATAAAACCATATTGTCAGTAACCTCGCTCCCCTGGTTCACTGATATTGTGAACTATCTTGTATCCAAGAAAACTCTACAAGATTGGCCTAAGCTAAAAAGAGACAAGTTCTTGTTAGACAACCATTTTTACCAGTGGGAGGATCCATATCTCTTTTGAGAGGGAGCTGACTGCATCTCGAGAAGATGCATTCCACAGGAAGAAGTCCACAGTGTCCTCGAGCATTGCCACTCCAAAGAATCAGGAGGACACCACTCTGGCAGAAGAACGATAGTGAAAGTCCTACAATGTGGCCTTTGGTGCTCGACTCTATTCAAAGATGTAGATGATTTGTCAAGCATTGCACTGATTGTCATATACTGGGAAGTACCATCAGAATGAGAGACACAATGCCTCTAAAGTACATTCAAATTTCTGACGTATTTGACGCATGGGGCATTGATTTCATGGGCACGTTCCCTAACAGTCAAGGTTTTGAGTATATTCTGCTCATTGTCGACTACGTAAGTTGTTGGTGGAGGCTATCCTAGCCCGAGCTGTCGACAGTCGTACCGTTTGATTCCCTAGAGATAACATTATTGCAAGGTTTAGGATCCCCAAAATTCTCATATCTGATGGGGGTAGCCACTTCGTCAATAGAGTGGTGAAGGAACTGATATAGGAATTCTGCATTGAACATCGTGTCACCTCTCCTTACCACCCACAATCCAATGGCCTGGACGAATGTTCAAATAGGGAGATAAAGACAATATTGCAAAAACTTGTATGCCCCGACATGAAGAATTGGTCACAATTGCTTGACTCAGTGCTATGGGCCTATCGGACAGTGTACAAGTCGTCGTTAGGAATGTCTCCCTACCGCCTAGTATACGGCAAACTATGCTATCTCCCGTGGAACTTATTCACAAATCATTATGGGCAATCAACATCTACAATTTGGATTCCAAGAAGGTAGGCAAGAACATATAGTTGGATCTGAATCAGCTCCTTGAATTCTATGTGTATGCATACGACAATAGCCTAATGTACAAAGAAAAGTTCAAGAAGTAGCATGACAAGAACATCTGCCGCAAGACCTTTGAGCCAGGATAGAAGGTTTGGTTGTTTGATGCAAAGCTCAAACTATTTCGAGGGAAATTGAAGAGTAAGTGGACAGGGTCGTTCGTAATAAAACAAGTGTGTGACAATGAAAGTATCGTCATATCCGGACCGTCAGATGACGCACAGCCATTTGTGATCAACAAACAACTGTTGAAGCCGTATCTCGAACATGACATGTTTCTGTCTGTGGTCGATTCAATTCAGGTGGTTCACGATGACAAAATCACATCCATAGCATCCATTCACACATACAAGGCCAACAAAAAATATTTTTGAACAGATAATCATTTTCTTCTTTTCTTATTTTCTTCTTTTCATTTTCTATTATTCGATCCTTCTGAAAAGTCGTATTCGTTCCATACATCACTGCTGTACTTAGGATATGCTTCATCCTAAGTATATGGGGATGAATACATTCGGGTTCTCTTTCTTCGATCCCTCGCATGTCTCCTCAACTTTAGACATTCTTTCTATACTTAGGGATATTTTACCATAAGTATCGGGGGAGACAGGTTGAGGGTTGAGTTTTTATTTATTCGTTTCTCACCCTCGACCCTCCTTGCATTGGTATACATACTGCTATACTTAGGATTAATTGATCCAAGATGATCGACTTCTTATTCTTTACTCATTGTAGTATAGACTTCTCTACACTTAGTACGAGTTATGCCTGCCTTTCTCTTCGATTTATGAGGACATAGCTCAAGCTAAGTATAAGGGGGTCAATATATACTTTGTATATATTTTAGTCATAACTCGTACTTTCATATTTTCAATAAATATGGTTAAAATATTGAAAATACCCGTATACAAATTCATCTAATTATTTAATAAAAATGATCTTTATTGTTCCTATTTTTGCATATTGATTAATAAATCAGCTGAAAACGCTTTGCAAAATATTTGGAAAATAGTTTGAAAATGCGATTAAAAAAAATTGAAAACTATTTGAAAAATATTTTGTAAAATGTTTTCAATATTTCTAAAATATTTTGTTTGTAAAATCTCCTTTCTTTGCATGAAATAAAAATACTTGAAAAAAATGATTTGCAAACGTTTGGAAAATGGTTGCAAAAATATTTTGAACAATCTATATATATATATTGTTTAAAACCCTTTGCAAAACAATTTTCAAATGTATGTAAATATTTTTAAAAATAGGTTTGTAAAGATTATTTTGGATTATAGTTTTCCAAAAACTTATGGTAAAATCCTTTTCAAATAAAATTGAGTAATATATACATCACTCTTAAATTCTTTATCAAATGTATATAAATATCCATAAAAATGATCACTTACCCCTTGTAAATTCTTAAAGAACCCTAATTCTTGTAAATATAAGATGCATCCCCATGTAAATATTTGCACCTAGTTTTTGTCCAAAAACTTTTGTTTTAAAAAAAGCATTTGCAAAATCTTTTTAAAAAATAAAAAATGCATATGCGTCATCTTTTCAAAAATCCATAAAAAATTTAAAATTGAAAATTTCATCACAATAATATTTTTTGCATTGTGCATAGTATGATCATTTTTCGGAATAATTTAGGCAATTAAACAAGTCCAAGAAAAGTTTGAAGATCGGAGCTTTAAGAAGACCTTAATACACGTAATTTCAGAGGAACCATCTGAGGACTAGAATTGGAGATATTGCAGGTTACTTTAACTTAATTCTTTAGATTCTATAAGACTATGTTCATGAGCCAGTTCAATGTGCCTAAATAGAACCGTTCATATCACCCGTACGACTCTTGGGATAATGACTTGGCTGGAAACCTCACACTTAACACTTAGCTCAACCTAGATATTCTATTGAAAAATCTTAGGGTCTAAGTTGGGACGATGCAAGGCCGCTTCGTCAAGGGTGGCTTCAGAACCATTCTTGGGGATTGCCGACACCGGTACTCTAACCCGCTTCTTCTGATAACAATTATATCTAAAGACTGGAGATGGATTGAAATAATGCTTCGGATGAGGGATGGTCTACCGACGTAACTTTTTCTAAGACTCCAAAACAGTGTGTGGAACAAAAGATGTTATATCCACCAGGGCACAACATGAATGCAGAAGCTATGCAAAGTCAATGAAAATATTCAAAGAAGCCTTTAACTAAAAACTCCACAAATATGAGCTTCAGAAAAAGCCTGCTTCTTGGTGAAGATCCGGTTACACTGACCGACTTCACAAGGGAATGAAGACTACACTGGTCCATTCCCACTTCTCTTCCCATTCTCTTACCTCATTCAGTTGTAAAGACCAGAAGCACATTACCTTAGAAGGAAATATCTGACTCCACGAGGACGAGTTATCAGAAGAACAAACAACTTGGTAGTTCAATAGTTTTCTCTGGGGAGAGCTAAACAATTTCACACATATGGTTCTATCATTTCAAGGTAGCAGGAGTATGCAACTGAGAGGATGATTTTGGCCTGACTGTGAATTGGACTGGATAATAGGAGTATGGAACCTAAAGGTTGTTGTATCACAAATCCTAACCTCTAAGTTTTCTGAACACATCATTAAGCCAAAGGTTTTCTTGGAGCTCCAAACTTCGATATTATTAAGACAAGTTTAAAAGCCGAAAAATTGTTCCAAGTTCTTTCTTTTTCTTTTCTTTATTTTCTTCTCCGCACTTATAGGCATAGGTGTTTGCTAGGGACTAGCAAAGGCAAGTATATGGGGTGATGAGTCTCCACGTCATCCCCTTTATTCTTTCATTTTGCCCTTTAAACCCTAGCTGAATGCATGTATATATCATTAATTTGTCAAAATAAACGCTCATTAAATGGTACAAAATACTGTATGAAATACCGTACATTTATTGTATTTATTGCCATAATAATAGAATAAAGGAAAGAGAAGAAAAAGAGTGAAGTGTCAAGGACACTAAAGTGACCCTAGCCCCCGAGACTTAGTCACATCATGATGACTTAGTCGACATGGAATAAAGTAGGGAGAGATAGGGCGGCTAACTGTACAGAAAATACAGAGCAATCACTCTATTAAAATAGGCCAATAATTGTTTTTTGAGACATATTTTATTATTTATTTTATACCTCAAAAAATAAAGCTTTTTATATGAAAGTTATATATAATAGTACATAGAAAAATACAAAATTTATTTCACACGAAAATAATACACAATGTACATTTTATACACAAAATAAAATTCCAAAAGCTGAGCTTCACAGACCCATATCTCTCAGATAAAATATCAAAATGTATCAAAATCACCTTTAATTGTATATAACTTTTAATAAGATATCTAATGAAGATGGTTTCATATTTTTTGGTGTTAAGGAGTGAAAGTTAGGTTTTGAACCCCGATTGTATAGTATACCCGATTAAAATAATCATATTATTTATTCTTTATTATTTTTGTAATTTTATATTTTCATAATTTTGTAAATATTATTAAGTGCATATTAAAGCAAGAATAAAATAATAAAGAAAACACTAAAATAAAATACGAAGATAGAATACATAAGATGAATTACCTATATTTATACCTATACGATTAATACATCTATTTAATTAAGTATATGTATTATATCAGAAAAACATAGAAAAAATATATTTAAGTACCTAAAAATAAGTTATGAATATATAAAATAGTAAAAGAAAATAATATAATCAAAAATACCAAAATAAAAAATAAAATACCTAAAACATAGGTAAATAACCTATATATGTACCCTAAAATTAACTTGTAAATAAAGACCTCTAAAAAATAAATAAAAATGTCCGTAAAATACTATATAAAATTAGAAACATTTTTATTTTATAAACTAAAAATAATATAATCAAATTCTATTTATTATCCATTTTCCAAGGCATTTTTGCCTTGGAATTTTCTGGTTGGTCCACGTGGACCAACCAGGCGCGTTTCTTTATTGCCCGGGTCAACACTTCTGCCTACCTTCTGACTCTTGTCAAAAGGTCACGAGGCCACCTTCTTCTCCCATTTCTCCACACCTCTCCATTCACTCATTACTCTCGAAACCACCACCATCTCGCAGCCACTTCGTCCTTCATCCACGCCCATCCTAGAATCTCCACCTACCCTCACTAGATCGCACGCAAGATCTCGTCGAAAATCACCAGAAAATCGCTTATAAATATAAACTCCTTAACCATTTTGGCCTTTTGACCCCTCTTCTTCCGATTTTAGACCCTCAGGTCACCCCTGTGATCTTCCCCATGGTGACAAAATGGAGTAGGTCGTGATTTGCAATGAGGAGAACCCTTGGAGGAGGTGTATCCATCCACTGCCGGAGCTCCGACGTCAGGTCCTGCTCCTCGTTGCCTCAGGCCGGTCGAGCCCCCGTTTCTTGCATTCCTAGGTAGACCTCTATTCTAATTTCAATTTAGCATCTTTATTTTGCAGTTTAATTGAGTAATTAGCACGTAAATCAAAAACCCCCAATTCATGGAGCTCAGCTCCAGGTCTGATTCACCATCATCCGATCGTTAACCCCCCTCGATTTCCATGTCATCGCCTTCCCCTTCACATTCTCTATCGAACCCCCCCTTGTCCAACCCATATCCATTGCGGATCTGGGACTCGAGCTCCATTCACCACTACCTAACCATCGCTCCCCCTCCATTCCGTTCCCCCCTTTGTTTTATGTAAACCCCAAGTCGATAAGATAACTCTCGCACCCGAGGATCTTTGGGTGGCCTTTTGTAGGGCATTTGGCCCTCCCGGGACCTCAGCCACCATCTGGAGCTGCTCAGGTGGTTCACCTTCGTTGGAGCATTCTGTGCTTGCTCACCGCCATCGGACCTTCCGGGAGCACACGGAGGATGCCCAACTACCTGTTGGACCCATCGGAGAAGACAACAGTCGCCGTAGGAGCGAGGATCGAAGAATCGAAGGCCGTCGACGTCGTGGTCTTGAATGTTCTTCCAAGCCCCTTCACCGCCGTTCGATCAAGAACAGTGGTCCAGATCTAATCTGGTCTGTTGGTCTCAAATGAAGGGGTACATAATCAGAGCCGCTCGAGTCACGTGTGGGTATCCAAAAGTTTTTAAACTTCATTTGAGACCAATAGACCAGATTAGATCGGATCTTCTGGACGCTCGGATCTGAGCACTTAGGTGGTACAATTTCACCGACACCCTCCGTTTTTTGTATTTAGTTAAAGCACTTGTAAATACTTTATGAAGTTTAAAAACTTTTATATTTAGTTAAAGCACATGTAACTCCCTGAACTTTTCATATGTTGCGATTTGGTCCTCGCCAGAGTCACGTGTAGGGGCACGTTTATATTGTAAGATTTGCACCGAACCCCTTACGTGTTTTTCTAATTATTGTGTCGTACATAAAGTTTTAAAATTATAGTTAACTTTTGTGTAAAATTGCATGATAGCCCTCGCTTTTTTATCTTATTTGCAATTATATCCATGTCAGGCTAAGTAATTTCGTATGTTATTTTCTATTTATTAAAAATAGTTGTCGTACTCTAAAATCACTAAAAAATAGGGACAGGTACCTGGATGCATGCTTGATAATGTTATAATTTTAATTTAGCATTTTTATCCCCGTTCCTTTTTTCTATAAATAGAATAGTGCACGATCAGCTCCTGTTTGCAATATAAAACCAATAAAAATATAAAAACATTTTGAAAAATTCCCAAAAAAATAGATTTTGTGTATTTATGTATTTCTAACCTTCAGACTAAAAATTACTAAAATTATAAAAGAAAACGCAAAAAATAGATTAACCCTAAAAATACTTATAAAAATTTATAAAATTCAAAAAATCCCAACAATTGTGTTTTATGTTGTACATTTTTCTTTATATTATTATCTTTATTTTAAAATTAATTTGAGCAATTTTGATATTGTTTTGTATTTTTCTCCTCCATTTTAATTTTGGGTATTAAATTCATCCTTGTTTTAGGGTATTTTTGGCTTTAAAAATCATATAAAAATTAGCAAAAATTCCCAAAAAATCACAAAAATAGTAAATAATATTGAAAACCCAAAAATATTTTATTATCTTATAGTTTATTATTTTTATGAAATTTTATATCAACCCTAGCTTATATTGTATATATACCCTATATATAGCTTTAAATATATTTTAAAAGAAACAAAATTAGAAAAATATAAAAATATAAAAAGAAAGTATAAAAATAGGAAAATAAAAATCAAAATATGAAAATATAAAATCAAAAATAGAATAAAAATTCTATTATTAAAAACCCACTTTATTTTGTAAATATTGAGTATAGTTACACACACATATATAATATCTATAAAAGGAAAGGGAAGCTACAACATGACGCAGCTAACCTTAGCTCATCAGGGGCATTTTCGTCTCTTTTTTTTTCAAAAATACCACGATGGATTTTCATAAATATATCCTCTAATATGTCATTCAAATTTCGTTAGAAGCAGAGACTCCTACGACCTCCATCCAGACAGTTATTTTTAACGGTCACAAATTTGTTGTATTTTACTTGTTTTGGATGGAGGTCGTAGGAGTCTATGTTTCTGACAAAATTTGAATGACATATTAGAGGGATATAGTTATGAAAATCCATCGTTGTATTTTTGAAAATAAAATAAAAGAAAGAGACGAAAATGCCATTGATGTTCCCCGTATTATACATCATGTTGTAGCTACATCATGTTGTAGCTTCCCTGTCCTAATTTATAAATAATATATATTGTAACACCGTGTGTTCCCCGTATTTGACACTCTGCTCCACTTGTCACTATACGCATTTTATAGTAGGGTTTATAATAAATTTTAATCCACATTGCCTTTATTGTTTGATATATGATTGTGGGCTGATTGTTGAAACAGATCGGGAATTCGTGAGCGGTCGCTCCAGCGACATGTTTGACTACATTTAGATACTCGCAGGATCCCAGGCTATAATAAAATCTGATTCACACTTGCTTACATTGCTTTATCTTTATATTGTGTGGGTTGATTGTTGAATTAGTTCGACTCTAGTGAGAGATCACCTCAACGACAATATATCTTTGCCCTCCATGAGGATATCATTTTTAGACCCTCGTCGGAGTTGTGCTTTTCACTATGTCGCAACCAATCGCCCACTAGAGGAACCTTAAGTATTGTAAGGGCAAGCAAGCCGGAGAGGACCTTGACGAACCGTTCAGTGGTATTTTTAATAACGTCTAATTGCAGTACAATCGCTTAGTATTGTTGGCTCGCTGATCTAAACCGCTCGGTAATGTTGACTCACTAATCAATAGGTGATTTTAATATGTTGAAAGATGAAAAAAAATATCTGGTATAAAGGAAATATCGATTAGGAAGTAATCTTATTTACCGTGGATTGAGCTAGGACAGATATGGTAGTTTGTTCTACTACAATTGTAAAAGAGGCTCCATGAGGCTCGGTAGTCATTTTCCCTTGTCTCATTTAGATGAGAATAAGTTATAGAGAGCAAGGAATACATGATATATATTCATAATTCTTCTTGTTCAATTGGTTTGTGAGATAAATAACAAAAAAATGTTTTAGATAGAGACAATAGGATATTATACAACCACCTTACCCATAGATTTCTCAATCCAAGATAAAGTACATGTTTTCCAAGGTAAAGGACCCTTATCCACTATCTAATAAAGGCATTCCTCACGAAGGGATTCAAATGTTTGTGGCAAAGTACCATCAAGGCTTTTCCAAGGTAAGAAGATATACCATTACTTGCATAATCCTTGATTTCTATATTAGACAGTAGAGTAAATTAGTGAAAAGTTTCCAGAACCATACACAAAATTCAGTGTTATACCCGTGATTTAAAAGCAACGAGGCGGTACATGAACTTTAAGATTTATTTCAATGTGCTATAAGAGTGAAGGGATTAAGTTGATCATGTCGCTCTAATCTTAAATCACAATAGTTGAAAATCATATTGAAATGGCTGAAGAGTTATTAGCACATTTTTACTTTCAAAGTTAAGTATGACATTAAAATTAGATGTATAGCTTGGGTTTTCCCTTTGTAAATTACTCTAGAGATTAGGGTTGCACATGGATCAGATTGGTTTTGATTTTAGCTTAATCTGTGTCCAATCCAACCTCAACTGATTTTTATTTTTTCGAATCCAATCCAAACCATCAGATATCTAAATCCGATTCGATCCAATCCATCGGATTACATATTGGATCGGATTGGTTCGGATTTTATACTTACAATTTCCCGCCCAATAGCCTACTTTACACATCTATACTTTACAATGCACTAGCCATTGAACATTCGAATAATGACTTAAAAATCGATCATATGAATAGAAGTAAAAAAGGGAAAAAAATACATATCAACTGAAAGTTGAAAAATTCCATTAATCTATTATAAAAAGTTGAAGATCGCACAATCAAAATAAAAGATTATATTGAATTTGAAATTTATTTTTTAAATAAATAATGCATTAGCTAGTTTTTTTTGTAATTGATTTCCACTTAATGATTTATCAAATAACAATACAAAGACAAGTTAGGTAAATAAAAAATGTGATTCTATGGTCGGATATAGATGAAGTCCATGATTAACTTGGAATGTTAAGCTGACCATGATTAACTTAGAATGTTAAGTTGTGCTAAACCCAACTACTCACAAGAACATCCTTCAAGATATATCATTAAAAAATGAGAATTATAGAACATTCATACTCGATTGAGTATGCAGGACAAAACTAACTTAAATATAACCCACCAATTAGGCATCATGCCTATCATTTAAAATTGACTTGAACTGTAATTTATTTGTAAGATTATATCTATAGTCAAAACAAGCAAAATCTATGAAAATGATGAATAAATAAATATATATGTCAAACCAAAAATGAAAGAAACTGAGATAATGCTTATTTATTCTTAGACGGGTGTGTGTAATTGATCTAATTTCATCACTAAAATAAGGTTGCAAGTTAGAGCAAGCCAAAGATAAGAAGCAAAGAAATCAAAAATATTTAACAAATGTACCAGGCAGTTGTCCCAAATCTATTATCTTTTAACGAAGATAATAAGAGTGACAGCATACAGAGGCCAAATGGTATCACATGGGAGGGGATCATGTTGTTCGAGACGAACGGCGGCATTGTGGGGACGATGGCGTAGGAAAATTATGTCAGGGGAGGAATAACATTGTGCAAGAGGAGTGCATCATCGGAATGGACAAAGAGGGAATCAGGAGGAATTTTGGCGTCAATAGTGAAATGAGATAGAGGGAATTGGGAGAGGAATAGCAGAAATGGATGTATAATTGTGCAAGTTATACTCATATTTTATTATTTTGGAGATTTAACATTTGCCTTTCAAGAGAGAAGAAATGGTGATATCCCGACTTATATTCAAGATTGATATGGAAAAATGACATGAATGATATTGATTATGACCTTAGAGAGAATGATAAATAGGTGCACAAAGATATTATGTATATATATGTATGTATGTATGTATGTATGTATGTATGTATGATGTATCTACGTGTGCACATGTGTGTTAACGGATTAATGGATTTCAAAAATTCCAATCCGATCCGATTCATTAGAATGATCAAACTAATTCAATCCCATAGTATCAGATTGGATCGGGTTACGGATTTTATCCGATCCATGTGCATCCCTACTAGAGATATTGTCTAAATTGTGCACCGACATCGATCCATGCTTCATATTTGGACTTAAAAGGAAACTTACGGAGTTAAGCTCGGACTATAGGAAGGACCGCTTTTGAATTTGAGGTAGAGTATTGCTTAATTCTAGGCCTTGAAGCCGGAGCTACTACTAGTATTACTACTACCACTATTGCTACTGCTACTGCTACTAGTACTGTTGCTCATGTTGCTACTGTTACCACGGAGGAAGTGATTAAAATCATATTCATGTGATTTTATCTACATGGATTAGACTCGTATTCGTGCGATTGTATTTCATGTTTTATATTGGGTTTGGGAGCCCACACCCAGGTGTAGGTAACTTTCCTACATCAACCCTTCTCCCCTATATTTTTTGATTTTTTTGAAATGAATTTCGGGGGACTTACTTAAATATTAAGTGGAGTATGAGTTTTAAATTTTGTGTAAAATAAACATTCCAAATATATCCATATGAAGGGGTCGATTTCAACAAATCTGATACTGTTAAGATTTGACTATCTCGATGGATAAGTTACAAGTCTCGAATTAAGGTGAAATTTGAATGGCATGACTGTGATATCTTGTTATCTAAATCGCTCAGAGATAATTTCAAAAAGAAATCCAAAAAATAAATGGAAAAATGAACGGATGTAGGAAAGTTAACTAAACTAGGTGTAGACTTCCTTTCCCCTTTTATATTTACGACTGAAAACATGCATCACTTATTGACTTTCATTTTGATGAACTTCATGATTATTTTTTTATGATTAAACTAAATCACGTTGAAGTTAACATATCATAGAAAAATGTTGTGTGGTTCCATAAATTCCCGAAGTGGTTTTAAGTAATTAAGTTGCCAATATTAATTTCGTGTTTCTTCTATTTAATTTCCGTTTCTATTTTGCTATTAGCATTGGACCTATGGCCTTGAAATACTTGTACACAACAACTTCCGTATGTGCATAGGATCGAGATATGTCGACACAGTTACACATATACATATATAAAATTAATTTTACACGTATACATATATGGTCTTGTTCATTTGGAGAATAAACACTGGAATAAGGGATTAATTCTTCGCCACACGCGGTACTCAAGAGTACAGCTACTCCTATCCACATCCCAACATTTCACCTTATTCTACCATTAATCATATCTTTATTTCACCTTATTTTCTTTATTCCTATCTTTTCAACCGAACAAAAAATAGTTTCTTATTTTCCATCCTTATTCCCGCTTCTTCCCGAATCGAACGCCCCCATAAAAATGTAGAGCTATACCATATCTTCAAGAATGAATTAAACAGAACCCTTGGTTTACCGATATAAGTCAACGATGTCCGTACACAAAATCTAGGCAGGAACACAGGATTAAGATATATTATCCTTGTCGGAATTTATAGCATCTACACTGCTTACACCATTGCTTAAGCCAGACAACAACATTCGTCCTATTGCAGTTGGTACTATTTGGAGGTGGCTAGTGTCTAAAGTTGATATGGCAGGAGTTAGTCAAGATATGGCCAAATATCTCAACGACTTCCAGTTTGGAGTGGGTGTTTCTGGTAGAGCTGAGGCTATTATGCACAGTATCAACAGAGTGTTGAATGTCCGTCATAGCGATGGTTCTCTTTCATTGCTTACTGCAGATTTTTCTAATGCATTCAATATGGTTGATAGGTCTGCCTTATTACGTCAGTGAGGGCAAGATGCCCTTCTATTTCTTTATGGGTGGAGTTCATATATGGGCAGGCAACAAGGTTGTACATTGGAGACAAACATATCTAGTCTTCCGTTGGAGTGCAACAAGGTGATCCTCTCGGACCGCTCCTCTGTTCTCTCGTATCACACCCACTTGTCCATTATATCAGGGACAATTGCAAACTTCTTCTCCGTGCTTGGTATCTTGATGATGGTATTGTTATTGGAGATACAGATGAGGTGGCTACAGTTCTGAGTATCATCCAACAGTATAGACCAGACTTAGGCCTAGTGTTAAATATCCATAAAATAGAACTCTTTTGGCCTACATGTGATGGTAAGAAGCTTTGCAAAGGATTGTTCCCAACTGATATTGTGTTGTATTAAAATTGTTGCATTAAAAATTGTATTTAGATTTTAATTGGAAAGCCTATGTAATTACAATTGGAATTAATTTGGTTTCAATTGGGAAACCAAATGGTTTGGAGGGAAAGTTGGAAATTCTCAAATTTGAAACATTAATTAGTTTGGGTTGAAGTTTACTACCATACCTTAGAGATCTAAACTTCTAGTGGACTTATATATGAGTTCACAACCCAACCTCTTGTAACAATAGTAGAGAGGAGGAATGGAGGACCACATACGCGCGCGCGCTCCGCTCTGTCTCTGGCTCCGGCAGCGGCACCGGCTCTGGCTCTGAATCTGGCTCTGACTCGGGAGAGTCAATTCGGATCTCGGATCTCGATACTTTTGCTGCGGGTTTCATTTGGTTGATCGAATAAATTAATCAGGCAGATTAATTTGATTTCGATCACATTGGGAATCGGACTTGATCCAAACGGCTCAATTTAGCCGCGGGTTTGGAATTCGAATGGACACGCCCGTTGAGGGGCGTTTTCGGAAACCAAAGATCACCGCGCGCTAGGGCACGCGAGCCTCTCTTTTTATATCCCTCACCCGACGCCGATTTTCTTCACTCGCAAGAAAAACGTCTCACGTCGTCTCTCTCGCTGGTTCTTCCTCTCACAGACGAACGTCTCCTTCTTCTCCTCTCGGCTGCAGTTCTCTGAGGTACAATCGAGGACGATCCCGTTGGTGTACGCCGACGAAGATCGTGAGCCGTCGTATCCTGGGAGCAGATCGCCAGTACCCTACGCACCGGTATTGTGGGGGCGATATCTTCTCTAAGGACAGTCCATTTCATGGACGCTTCGGTGACTTCTAAACTAATCTTTATTTCATTTTGATTGTCGCAATATGTTTATTACTTTATCCTTTCTGGATCATGCCCTTATTTATATTTCTGTTTATTTAATCGGTTCCTGGTTGCATATTATAATCGGATAATGATTGGGAAACATACAATTAATATAATCTTATTCGGTATTGTTTTTTCTGTTAATTCATTTAGATCCGTTGATTAATTGTTTAATATATGCATTGGTACTCTTATTAACAACAATCTTAGAGAAGATATCCCGAACCGATTTTAGAATGTCAGAAACAATGTTTAAATCGAGGGTAGATATGACGGGTATGCCTAAAAAGTTCGGTGGACAGAACTTTAAGCGTTGGCAACAACGCATGAAGATCTGGTTAACCACCATAGGATTAATTTCGATGTTTGAAACCGACTGTCCTACGGTGAAAATGGAGAACCCCTCACCCGATAGCTAGAAGGCGCAATCTGCGTGGAAGGAACACGACCGTATATGTCATGGTTGCATCTTGTTGGCTCTATCTAACACGTTGTTTGACGTATATTGTTCGTCCACGCAGACTGAGAAGGGGCTATGGGAAGACTTGGATCGGAAGTATAATACTGAAGACCTCGGTATTGAGAAATACTCCGTAGCCAAGTTTTTGAAGTTTTCCATGGCCGAAGGGAGTCAGTCTCTAAACATGCACACGAGTTTTTATTCCTGCTCCATGGTTTAGAAGATGCCGAAATAAAACTTCCAGAGAAGTTTCAAGTCATGTGCATCATAGAAAAGTTTCCCAAGTCGTGGGAAGACTTCGGTATGATCCTGAAATACAGGAAGGGGAAAATTTCTATGGATGACTTGATGGTGGCAATTGTCATAGAGGAGGAACACATGAAACAAAAACCTGTGCTTCCTGTTGATATTCAGGCTAAGGTCAATTTTATGACCTCGAAGGGCAATGATGAGAAGGGAAAGGGTCCTAATAACAACAAAATGAAATCAAAGGGCAATATCCAGAAAAGGGCAAAGAATAAACCTTGCTGGCACTGTAATTAGGTTGGCCACTGGAAGAAGGATTGTTCGTCCTTCAAGGCTCAACCCAAGGCTGCCGATGGGAGTCCACAAGTGAATATGATCACTATGAGACTCGAGACTAGCGAGGGGTATGTCTCTGTAAAACCTGAACTATACCATATCCATGATCCAAATGAGTGGCTCGTGGATACGGAGCCAATGTAAATATATGTTCTGACAGAACGTTGTTTTCTTCTTATCAGGCCTGCAGCGGTGGGACTGTGAAGATGGGGAACGATTCTGCAGCCAGGGTGCTAGGGTCGGGACAAGTCAACTTGAGGTTCTCCTCTGGACGTGTCTGGACATTGCACAGGGTGTTGAATGTTCTGACATCAAGAAAAATGTGTTATCTAGCTCTATCTTCGTTAGAAATGGTTTTGAATTAAACTTTAGATGTAATAAAGTTGTTATTCTAAGACATCGCATTTTTTATGGAAAAGGCTATTTGGCTGATTTTGATTTGTTGTTTAGAATTAGATGTGATTCAGTAAACATCAATAAGTTGAATATTTTGAATTCTGAATGTTCTAATTCTGTGTCTCATGTTGTGAATAATCTAGAATCTTGTGATCAGTGGCATGGTAGATTGGGACATGTAAACTTAAATTCAATTAAAAGAATGATGAATTTAGAGTTGATCCCTAAACACACTATTGATAAAACTCAAAATGTGAAATTTGTGTGCATGCGAAGACACCTAGGAAGTCTTTTCAGTCTGTCTCTAGAGATAGTGAGATTTTGGATCCAGTGCACACGGATATATGTGAGTTTAATGATGTGTTGATCCAAGACAATAAGAAATACTTTATGACCTTTATAGATGATGGTAGTAGATACTACTATGTATATCTAATGAAAACCAATGATGAAGCCTTAGAGAAATTTCTTATCTTTAAGAATGAGGCTGAGACACAAACAGGAAAAGTGCTTAAACGCCTTAGGTCAGATAGAGGAGTTGAATATACCTCTAACTTATTTGATGAACAATGTAAATCTTTTGGCATAGTTCATGAAGTTACGGCCCCATACTCACCGCAATCAAATGGGATAGCAGAACGGAAAAATAGAACCTTAACTGACATGATCAATGATCTCCTACAGAGTTCTGGACTTCCAACCTATATGTGGGGAGAAGCTTTGAATACGGCTTGCCATATTCTGAATAGGGTTCCTCCGAGACATATGGAAAAATGTCCCTTTGAAATTTGGAGAAATAAGAAACCGAGCTTAAGATATCTCAAAATGTGGGGATGTCTCGCTATGGTTTTAATCCCAGAACACAAGAGACAGAAACTTGGTCCTAAAACTGTTGATGCGGTCTTCTTAGGTTACCTGGAAAATAGCTATGCATATAGGTTCTTGGTAATTCGGTCCGAGATACCGGGCATAGATGTCAACAATATTGTTGAACTCTGTGATGCTACCTTCTTTGAGGATGTCTTTCCGATGAAGACTGGGATTCCTCAGAATCTGACCATTGAGGGCGCCTCCACATCAGGATCTATTCCAGATCAAGTGGAAAGTATATCGAATGTGGGGGTTGAGACTCAACCTGAACCCAATGATATTTCTGAAGATATTGAGCCAAGGAGGAGTAAAAGACCTCGGATAGCCAAGGATCTGGGTAGCGACTTCGTTGTCTACCAGATCGAGGGTGATCCACCAAGTTACAAGGAAGCCATGGCTTCATCTGAAGCAAAACAATAGAAGGAAGCTATCAAATCTAAGATGGATTCCATTATGGCTAATGGAACTTGGGAGTTAGTCGATTTACCCAAAGGATGCTCTACCATTGGGTGCAAGTGGGTGTTTAAGAGAAAGCTTAGACCTGATGGATCAATTGAAAAGTATAAAGCCAGATTAGTTGCCAAGGGCTTTAGGCAAAAGGAAGGTATCGATTATTTTGATACCTATTCTCCTGTGACTAGGATGACCACACTCTGGATGCTCATAGCATTGGCATCTGTATATGATCCCTCTATCCACCAGATGGATGTGAAGACCGCCTTCTTGCATGGCGATCTTGAGGAAGAGATCTATATAGATCAATCTGATGGGCTCGTGACTCCTGGAAATGAGGGAAAGGTTTGCAAGCTTGTCAAATCCCTTTATGGATTGGAATAAGCACCAAAGCAGTGGCATTAAATTTTTTGACAATACTATTTTGTCATGTGGCTTTATGGTTCATGAATCCGATAAGTGTGTTTATTCCAAGGTGAAAGGTGATGAGTGTGTTGTCTTGTGCCTATATGTTGATGACATATTGTTGTTCGGATCACATATGAGAATTATTAATGAGACTAAGGCATTCTTAAGTAGCAAGTTTGAGATGAAGGACATGGGTGTTGCTGATGTGATCTTGGGTCTCAAACTGACAAGGTCAGTTGATGGGATCGTAGTTTCTCAATCTCACTATGTTGAGAAGGTACTTGAGAAATTTGGATATCAAGATTGCAAAGCTGTAAGTACTCATTTTGATTCATCCAAAACACTGTTTAAGAATAAAAGTGGAGTACCTGTAGCCCAGCTAAGGTATTCACAAGTGATAGGAAGTTTAATGTATCTTGCAAATTGCACGAGACCTGATATTTCATTCTCGGTTGCAAAACTGAGCAGATACACTAGCTGTCCTGACTGTACTCACTGGGAGGCTTTGGATCGAGGACTGAAGTACTTGAAGGGAACTATTTCCCTTACTTTGCATTATGGTAGACATCCTTCTGTACTAGAAGGATATAGTGATGCAAGATGGATAGGGAAAATAGAAGAGTCTGGGAGTAATGGTGTTACAGGGTATGTATTTATCCTTGGAGGCGGTGCAGTCTCCTGGAGGTCTGTGAAGCAGACCATTCTAGCTCGATCCACTTTTGATGCCGAGCTATGTGCTTTGGACACCACTGGAATTGAGGCTGAATGGCTAAGGGAACTTCTGTCTGAAATTCCCATGGTAGGTCGGCATGTTCCTGCGATCTCAGTACATTATGATAATATGACCACAATTGCCAAGATCAAGAGTTCAAAGTTCAATCAGAAAACTATGAGACACATACAAATCAGACTTAAGACGTTAAGGGATTTGGTGTCTCGCGGAGTGTTGGCAGTGCATTTTGTTGGATCCAAAGACAATACGACATATCCATTAACTAAGGGACTTGATAGATCTTTAGTCCTAAAGTCTATGCTTGGGATGGGACTGAGACCTATTGGGAGTTCCTCTACAATAGCAACCCAACCTATCTAAGTGGAGATCCCACAAAGTAGGTTCAATGTGGTAATAACAAGCTGTTTGGAGAACTGGTTGGCACTCTAATCTTAATGCGTAAGCCTGAGTGTCTTATCCCTGGAAGCCTGAGTGTCATTTAAGCTGCAAGTCTAGGAAGAGCGTAGGCTCTGAATGGGTTCAAGCCTTCTGGGCAGGATGTTAGCAATGCATCCTTGGAGAACGACACCTATATGAGTGTTACTGTGGGTCGCAGTTAAAGGAAGAGGGTCTTTCCTGAATACACTCATGCAACAGGATAAGGGTGAATGGCCTTTAAGAGCACCAACCCTGAAGATTGTATCAAGAACAACGCTTTGTTATTTCTACCGAATACTTTAACACCAAGGTCTGAAGTTCAAGACGTAGTTCACTTCGTTCGTGTTAAAGTAAAAGTACAAAACTCAGGTAGATGTTCAAACCGAAAGGTACCTTTACTGAAAGCAAAGTGTAGGCAGCCGAAAGAAGTTTCTTAAATCTTTTTGAATCTCTTTTTCAAATTTGTGAATTCGGGGAGATTGTTGTATTAAAATTGTTGTATTAAAAATTGTATTTATGTTTTAATTGGAAAGCTTATTTATTACAATTGGAATTAATTTGGTTTCAATCTGGAAATCAAATGGTTTGGAAGGAAAGTTGGAAATTCCCAAATTTGAAATATTAATTAGTTTGGGTTGAAGTTTAGTACCATACCTTAGAGATCTAAACTTCTAGTGGACTTATATATGAGTTCACAACCCAAGCTCTTGTAGCAATAGTAGAGAGGAGGAATGGAGGACCACACACACATGCGCGCGCTCCGCTCTGGCTCGGGCTCGGGCTCAGGCTCGGGCTCGGGAGAGTCAATTCGGATTTCGGATCTCGATACTATTGCTGCGGATTTCATTTGGCTGATCGAATAAATTAACCAAGCAGATTAATTTGATTTCGATCACATTGGGAATCGGACTTGATCCAAACGGCTCGATTTAGCCGCGAGTTTGGAATTCTAATGGACACGCCCGTTGAGGGGCGTTTTCGGAAACCAAAGGTCACTGCGTGCTAGGGCACGCGAGCCTCTCTTTTTATATCCCTTACCTGACGCCGGTTTTCTTCACTCGCAAGAAAAACGTCTCATGCCGTCTCTTTCTATGGTTCTTCCTCTCACGGACGAACGTCTCCTTCTTCTCCTCTCGGCTGCAGTTCTCTGAGGTACAATCGAGGACTATCCCGTTGGTGTGCGCTGACGAAGATCGTGAGCCGTCGTATCTTGGGAGCGGATCGCCAATACCCTACGCACCGGTATTGTGGGTGCGATATCTTCTCTAAGGGCAGTCCATTTCATGGACGCTTCGGTGACTTCTAAACTAATTTTTATTTCATTTTGATTGTCGCAATATGTTTATTACTTTACCCTTTCTGGATCATACCCTTATTTATATTTTCGTTCATTTAATCGGTTCTTGTTGCATATTATAATCGGATAATGATTAGGAAACATACGATTAATATAATCTTATTCGGTTTTGTTTCTCTGTTAATTCATTTGGATTCGTTGATTTACTGTTTAATATATGCATTGGCACTCTTATTAACAACATATTGGAAGACCCTTATCAGGCTTGAAGTTGCTTGGAGGGGCGATTAGCAGGGATAAAATTTTTATTGAAAGTTTGGCTTTGGAGAGGGCTGCTAAAGCGGTGAAGTTGATGCATATCCTTCCTCAGTTGGATGACCCCCAGTGTGAGATTCTTTTACTCCGATCATGTATGGATTTAGTAAAACTTTTTATTTAGCTTGAGGACTTGCCAACCTATGTACATGGAGGAGGCTGCAAAACTATTCGACAGAGGCTTACGAGATTCTATTGAAGACCTTGTTGTTTGTGAAGGCTCTTTTTTTGAGATCTCCAATGGAGGGTGGCTTCAATGCCCATTCAGCTTGGCAGTTTGGGGCTACTTTTAGCGGTTGAGGCTTCTTCGTATGCCTTTGTAGCTTCCAGGGCGCAGTCTTGGGAACTTCAGGATCATATCCTGCGAGACAGTGGTATTTATAATATGGACTCCGACTTTGATTGCGCTCTTCATAAACTTCATGGCATGGTTCCCTCATTCGACCTTAGTTGTTTCTCTAGACAGGATACCGCCCCCTCAAACACCCAAAATATTTTGGCAGTGTTCTTTTTAGTAAAATAATTAATGATATAGAGGTGGTATTCATTATGTCTGTTAGACAAAAGGCAATTTTTCGATGCCTCTAAGCCGTCACGCTCAAGATTTTCTCCTTGCTTCTCCGATTGATGGACTTGGGCTGCACATGTCACCAGTGGAGTATCGTAATATCCTCAAATATCGTCTCATGATTCCATTATTTACAGCGGATGAGATTTGTCCAATCTGCCGTAAGGCATGCTTAGACAATTTTGGGGATCATACAATTCATTGCAGGAGCTTTCGGGTTTTAAGTACATGCATGATCTTGTTAGAGATGTTTTATTTGATGTACTCAAACATGCCGGTGTTGCTGCTGAGAAAGAAGCACATGTGAACTTTTTAACTGACCTGCATGAGCGAAGATCCACACTTAGACCTGCTGATATTTTGATTTTTGGTTGGATCGGAGGGAAACATGCTTGTGTAGACTTAACTAGAGTTTCTCCACTGGTGGGATTGAAGAATGGGACCTTCACAGCATGACATGCTGCCCTTAAAGCTGCTTCAGCAAAAGTGGTGAAGCACGAGAAAGCACGTACTGAGAATCAACATGCATTCGTTCCTTTTGATTTTGATACTTTTGGTTTCTTAGCACAAGAAGCTGTTGAGCTTTTGAAGAGGATTCAAAAAGTCATGAACAATAATGTGATGGTTCCTAAGTTTACGGATGTAGTGTTTAGAAGTATTGATTTTGCAATTCAAAAAGGGCTAGCGGCGCAGCTTGTTGTCCGCCTATCTCCTATTTCAATGTAACCAACTTTATAATAAAAAATTATATTAGCTGTGATCTTAAAGTTTTTTTTATGTTTGAGACGAGCTAAGACGTATAAGTACGCCATATTTTATACTTGTGCACCTTTGATTCATATCTTTTGTATCAACATACTGGGTAATTTTCTGCAGGGATGAAGCCGAGATTCTTGGCTTGAGGGATTGAATTAGGGGTGTCTATTAAGCTCGAGCTCGATGAGCTCAATTTGGGCTCAGCTCGTTAAGAGTCGTCAGCCTGACTCGAAATTATCAAGTCTGAGCTCGAGTTGAATTTGTGGCTCGTTTGTGTTATCGAGTCGAGCTCGAGTTGGGTAGTGCTCAGCTCAATATCTCGATAACTCGACTCGATAACTTGATAAGAGCATGAAACGGGAACATCTTTTAGTTAGGATCTGTTGAGCAGAGAAGTGACAGGAGGCAGAGCAACTATAAAGACATACCAGCTCCTCCTTCATTATAAAAATACCTTTCCTAGTCTTTTGGCTAATATCTGATTGGGCCATCAACCTACATGATATCAAATCAATTTTTAGGGGGAGGGCCACCACTAAGCTTGTTTCATACTTACCATGACCTCGACTCGTTGAACCCGTCTCGTTAAGAGGCTCGTAAGCCAGCTCGAACTCAATGAGTTCGAGTCCGAGCCAGCATTCTAGGTCACGAACCTTATCGAGCTCGAGCTCAAGCTCGTGTTTTCTTATTGAGTTCAAATCCGAGTTGGGGCCAACTTGACTCGACTCGACTCGTTGAACTCGATAGACCCCCTAGTTGAATAAAATAGAAAGTTATTTTTTGATATTTATAAGAAATTAATTTTTACGTCATATTACATCATCTATAAAAATGACAAGAATTTTTTAACACATCAACTACAACAAATGCGGCTATACGCTTAAACCTTTTCAAACATCGTCACTATTTCGTTCGCCATTAAATATATAACGACGATTTTATTCATTGCAAAATGATTTTATATACGTGAAATTGGCAACCCACCTCATATTATATTTGTTAGTGACATTTCATATAGTGACACTTTATCTGCTATTGTTTTTTTTAAATCTACACTATCTACTTTTTTCGTTCAAATTTAGGAATAATTATAGCTATAATATTGAAAAATAACATTGGATAAACGTTGATGTATGAACCTCCCCTCTCAATAATCGGGGATTCTTGAAGTCGGTTGAAAACCTCTTCTTTTTAAATTAGCTTGAGTCAACAAGTTATCATAAAATATTAGTCAAAGAGCACGTGAACGAGGTCTTCAAGCTCTCTACCCGTAAGTATATCATATCAAGTTTTATCAGAGAGAAATAGATGCCCCCTATTGAAATTTGGTTGACATTGTAATCCTTTAGGCCTCGTTTGGCTACCAGTTTAACCTCTCCTTTAGGGGGGTTTATCTTTATTAACCATTGTTTCTCTCTCCCATGTGGGCTCGACTCTTTCTCTCTTTTTTTAGTATATTAAATAAATCAATTCTATTTCATCAATTCCTTCAAAATAATAATATATTTCACCATCATATCATATAAAAATTATAAACTGCTCCACTTCTACTCACTACAAACTTTAATACAATCGCATCACAATAACTACTCACTTTTCCAAACTCCAATACAAATCATATCACAACAAACCACCCCAATTTTACCATCTATGCAAATACCAAAATACAAAAATGAATTATCCTCTACCAATTTAACACACCTTAACCCCGCCTCCTAAACTCAACCAGGTAGGGATGCAAACAGTTATGGATATATCCGTATCCGATCCGTCACCGTATCCGTTTTATACAGATTTTGACATCCGTATCCATATCCGTTTTAAAATGGATGCGGATATGGATATCATTTTGATATCCGCAAATATCCATATCCGTATCCGTATATCCGTTTTCATATATAAATATATGCATATATTTATTTTTAACCCTACATAACATAATCCTATACCTTCTTTTATCATATTTCTATAATTTTTATGATACAAACACATTTAGTAAATTTATATCATTGTTTTCCATCCAATTCGTGTATATTTAAGTCGATTCTATAGAGTTTTTCTAACATTACTCGTATGCGATCAATATCCGTTTTAGATCTGTATCCGTTTTTTAAGGTATGGTAAGATAGTTTTAATATCCGCTAATATCTGTATCCGCATCCGTATTCGTATTCAAAACAGATAAGGATATAGTAATACCTATATCGTAATACCTATATCCTTATCCGTATCCGATTGATTGCATCCCACCGAGGGCACCAGACCTGGAAAATACCGCGGCTGGATTTTTGAATGCAAAAAAGAAGTGTTAGTACCGCATCCCGTTAGCCAGGTTTTTTTTTCCCTTCCCCGCGCGCGTGGCCCCCACCCTCTTCTCTTCTGATCCTGCGCCCCCACCCTCACTCCCCCTCCAGTCCCGCACCGGATAGCCCTAACCGTCCTGCCCCGCCGCGCCACTCACCCTCCCTTGGCCGCCGCCGCCGCCACGAGGAGACTTGGAGCAGCAGCACACAGCCGCTTGGAGCGCCGCCCACCCCTGCCTCTCTCTTTCAACAAGCAGCTCGAGAAGGGTTATTTTTTTTGGTTTTTTATTTTCTTAATCTTTTCCAAAGGGATACAGACTTTTGAAATGACCCCCTTCTGCTACACTTACAGCAAACCACCTCTTCAATGTTAAATCATGGATGGTTTGGTTTTGACGATGAGAAACGCAAGTAAAACCTTCCGAAAAAGATATTCTTATATCCATAATTAATGGATCCTGTTTTTTTGTCCTTGTCATGGACAGCCGACATTTGGCCTTCTCACGATTACCCTCGAATATGGGAGCCCAAGCGGCCACAATAAATCCTAAACCATTATGGCCATCTATCCTCGATATCGAGGCATGCAGACGAGAGTTATCTAAATTATTAGATATATCTTAGGACCTCGATAATGTGACGCAATTGGCAGTATGAGCGCTAGTCGAGAGAGGGAGCGCATGGGGAGCGAGATTCGCGGAAGGTTGAAGGAATGGAGGAGGGCCACCAACAACCTCGAAGAGAGGCGTGTGAGAAATACCAAATATGCAAGGGAGAGGAAGGAAGAGGGCTGGAAGGTGATTTCCCACCGCAAATGAGGACAACGATGTTTTAGGTGTGGGGTCTACGGCCATTCTTGCACGTTTTTGCCATGTTTCACATGTGAGAAGGAAGGACATAGGAGGTCCGATTGCCTATGGAAGGATCCTCACCAACACCCTTTTTCCAAAGTAGACGAGGCAGTTCGAGCTGCATCTTCTACCGTTCGCTCTTATGCTTCAGTCGTCATCCAAGGAAGTCACAAGTCAGTGTCGGTTAAAACAAGACTTCTCATGGGTTTTGCAGGCCTAGAAGTAGGAGATACCGTGAAAGTCACATCCTCATTGCACTCAATACTTGGTACTTTTACAGGAGATGTGATTAGTATGGGTTCCAACTCCTTTTGTGTAAGAGGACTTTCAGATCAAGAGATCGCCACCTTGCTACATGCAGATCAAAGAAAGGGAACAATTTGGTGACTTCCGTGTAGGGCTGTCAGAAAATTCTCAGGTTCGACATTCGCTCAGATTCGGCTCGCTAAAAGTTCGATCCAGATTCGATTCGAAAATAAACGAACCGAACCTGAACACGAGTTTGGGCTCGATTAAATAAAAGAACCAAACCTCAAAAACATAGGTTTGCTCAGGTTCGGTTCGTTAAAAGTTCGATTATATACACACATACACACATAAAAGTATATATACATACATATTGTATATATATAAAAGGAAAAAAGGCATTCTATCAAAACATAAGAGTTATTACCTTATTTTCCCAAACCCATCCAACCATCCACTCCCTAAGTCCCTCTCTATTCCCAAATCCCCCACAAAACCCTCCCCTGCAGGCTACGATGCTACCCTATTCTTAAACGAATCTTTAATGAGCCGAACTGAACCTTTACGAACCTTACCCGAGCCGAACCGAACTTGATTACAGTTTTCATTTTTTCGAGCCGAATCGAACCCGAGCCTGAAAGTATGCTAAACGAACCGAACCGAGCCTGGGTTGGTTCGCTCGGGTTCGGCTCATTTACACCCCTACTTCCGTGGCTTGTGGATGGGGAGGGGCCCCGCAAATTTGTAAGAGTGGCATATATCTTTGGTGTGCCTTTCCTGTCCCGTTCAGCTAAAGCACTGAAATCAGCATTGAGGAAGCTAGGGAACGTGACGAGGCTTCTTGTAGATGGTCGACAACCAGGTTCAGATCCGTTCACCACTCTGGTTGTTTTGGAAGGGTTGGGTACTTTGATCAGTGAATCCGAATGTGAACCGAAGGTAGGGTGAGCTTCATTTCGCCTATTAATTCAAATATTTCCACCACCCGTCGCCATCTCCACCACTTGAGGATGCGTCGAGCTCCTCGCTGTCGAAGCCGACAAGAAAGTTCCCATTCACGCAAATCACGGAGAAATTAACTCCCGAATAAAAAACGGACCTGATATGGAAGATAGTCAAAAAAGGAAGAATAAGTCGGGAGCAGAATCAATTTTGGGCATTATAGAGCCATTTTTGGAAACTAGGACATTAACAATTCAAGCCAATGCCTCTAACATCTCGGAGGCACCCACACACTTCCTTCTAGGGATGGGGCTCCTTATGGAAATGATAATATATTTTACTGGCTTCCCTTGCAACTGGGTGGATGCGGATCCGACCCAAAATATTAAGCTTTTGGAGGACCCGACTATTGTAAACATCGTCGAACAACCTCATGAAGTTTCAGACCCTCTTGTGCTAGGGATACGATTCTGACTCTCGAACTGAATGAACATTTCTGAGCGATCCAAATACGATTGGAGAAATATCGATTGAGGGTACTTATGAAGAGTGAGAAATAGAGATGGGAGCTCCTGCAGGAGCGATTTCTCCCTCACCGCCACAAGCTGGAGAGGAGGTATCAAGCCCTGAAACTGGGACTCGGGAAGGGCATGGAGACGTTCCCCTACAATGAGAAAGATAGTCGAAACGAGAGAGACTATCAAGCCAGGTCGGCGAGAAGGGGGATGGACGGATGCGCTTCTTCTGCGAGAAGAATCTGAGCATATGGGAAAAGCTATACTTCCAGGAGTTTATAAGTCAATTAAGGGAAGACGAGATCTAAAAGAAGAGATTTTTGGAGAGATGTGAGTCCCAACTTGATGGGACCGTCCGACGAGATTTCAATTGGCTAGTCGGCTATCGCGGGTCATGCAAGAAGCCCCAAATCCTTTATTTGGTCGGGATGCACTGTTTTGGGCCCTGTAAGCGAAGGGACTCGACACCTCTGACTAATAGAAAGTGATATTTGTAGGCATGATACTCTTTCTTATCCTTTGACGGGAGGGACACTTCACTACACCCAAGGTTCATATAGTCGGTATGCAGTATTCGTTCGATCAGGCGGTCTGGAGCGAGTAAACGGGTAGGCAGAAGTATATGCGGATTATGTGGTTTCTATTTTTTTATTTAAAAAATAAATAAAAATATAATAATAATTTCAAACATTAGATATTTATGTTTTAAAAAATATAACAAGGAAGAAATAGAAGTGAAGATTTTTTTTGTACAATTTGATATCAATCAAAGCATTTCCAAAAGTCACCCATTTTCAAAAGATAAATATGTTAAGTTAACGGCGGGGAGAGTAAAAAAAGTTGTAAATTGGTTAAAGATAGAAAAAATGGTAGATATCCTTGTCCAAATAGGAAGATAACCTTTTTTTGAAAGTGTAACCTAGTTTGTAAACACAACCATGAACCTTCATGCTTTAGTAAATGGTATATTTGTCTACTCAAAGTTAAATATTAAAAAATTCAACCATTTAAATTGAATATATGTTATTTATTCTGTGTTACAAAATTCCATGCAAATCCAACATCTATATTCATTTTATCCCATAAAAGATCTTAGATAAACACATGCAATTTATTCTAAATTCATGCAGTTATGACATAAGTAAAAAATAGAGTTGTTGGAGAATCTAATAAAATAAAGTCGTTGCCATTGAATCTAAAAATAGAGAGATCTAGGGCTAAATAGAGCAATCAACAAACCTTGGCAGAGGAGAAAAAGATGGCGGAGGAGCAACCCATGTGGAAGTCAAGAAGGTGACATAGGAGCAGAGTTACCTCTATTACATATGCTACCGCACATGCGGATTACTCGGCCGAGTATACCCCATAACCCTCATATGAGCGAGTATAGCATACTCGGTGCGGTAGGGAGACCACCTCCGCATATGCGGTCACCTGGGCCGACTTTCCGAACACTGACTAGACCATAGTATCTGACCTCCTCTGAATAGGAGCTATATGCTTGGAACCATGCTTTGACTATTTTCCGAGACTTCCAGGTCAACAATTTTGAAAACTCCTTTCCAGCTAAATCGATTTTCAATGACTGCATCATTATGGAAGTCCAACCTTGAGTACACAATGGTCTCGTTAGAGATGTCAGCAGCCTTACGATGCATTGAAGATGTGACCACATCAGCCGCATTGGGCTCACGAGCTCCAGAAACACCTATGGACACCTAGGCTGAGGGCCTTGAAGTGGAAATAAAATTGAAGCAGTACAAACACATGAAAAGAGCAAAGTCGTCCAGAACAGAAGGAGCCTCTTTCTCGGAGCTCAGGTCCCAAGTGGCGTCGACAATAGGTGTGGTGCCTGTGACAGGGGCAAGGTTTAAAAAAGTGTGAGGCGGTCCGATGCGTTTTTCCGAAATTGAGGCGAGGCGTAAGCCTCAATTTTTTGGATTAAAATTAAAGTAAAATACGTTGTAAAAAATATATAATAATATTAAGCATTGTTGTAAAAGTTTGGATTAAAATTAAAGTAAAATACATTGTAAAAATATATAATAATATTAAGCATTGTTGTAAAAGTCCCCCGACTAGACCGACTAGTAGGTCCGACTGGTTTAGTCAGTGGGGCGACCGATCGAGTATTGACTAACTCCGACTAAGCCAACCGCTCGATCGATTTTTGCTTGGAGTTATCATATTTTTTTTAGTTTTTGTACATTTTTTAGAAGCAAACTTATTCTAATACGCTTAATGTTTTTTTTTAAATTCAATTACTTTTTTCTTTCATTATGATAATATAAAAATGTACAAATCTATGTAAATATACGATATTATTTTTATTCAACTATTCACAATAAAACGTAATAATTATTTAACTTCACGTGTTTATTTTTCAATCTTGCTTCTTTATATATGTGATAACTATTCAAAGATTCACAACTTATACAGTCAAATAACATCATCAAGTTGCAAACTTGCAACTAATATAAAACATTTATTACAATTCAAACAAAAATCTGTGGGCAATAGAACTAGTATGTGTAGATGTATGATAAATTGAATATGATGTATACAAGATCACGGAGTTTCGCTTGTTTCAAGCGATCTCTTCTCTTTGCATGGAGCATCTATGGAAATATACAATGTTTAACATGGAAACAAAAACACAAATATAAAAAATATAATGCTTATGGAAAAATAGGATCATGTGCAAAGCACATAACCAAAAAGGTTAAAAAAAAGTCTCATGCTCGAGGCTTACGCCTTCGCCTCGAGCACCTCACGCTTCAAGCGTCTCAGACGAAGCTGAGGCGTACGCCCACCAACCAGACATGCCTCGGGGTGCTTTTGGCGCGCCTCGCCTTGAGGCGTACGCCTTTGTGCCTCGAGGCGTCGCTTTTTAAAACCATGGACAAGGGTCACAACTCAACGATAGTTTTAACATGAAATGTGAGGGGTCTGGGTGACCCAGAGAAGAGGAGTTCGATTGGAACTCTCTTGATTTGATCGAGTGGGGCTGTGATGTGGCTCTGTTACAGGTGTCCAAGCTCTCCTCCTGCACCTCATTCCTATGGAGATCCATGTGCAAGGGTTCACTTTTAGAATTCAGAACATTAGATGCGATTTACACGGTTGGGGGCCTGATCGTCGCGTGGAAGGACTCGATTTTCAACTTGGTGGATGAGGTGATTGGCATGCATGTACTTTTCATTCTTCTGGAGAACGTTTTGACGGGCTTACTGGTGATGTTTTCACATGTCTATGGCCCCTATGCACAAGGTAGCGGGGTGAACTTGTGGGAAGATCTCCACAACACAATAAATGCATATCAAGGAGTGGAATGGCTAATCGGAGATGATTTCAACATTACCTTGCTCTCTTCGGACCACCCTAAAGTGAGAGGAGAACATGATCCTGACCTTGGCGATTTTGCAACACTGATTGATGACTTGGAATTGGAGGTATTGATGCTTTTGACACTAGATACACATGGAGAAACTGTGGCTCACGCTCGCGCATTGACCGTTTCCTGTCTTCAGCAGAGATTCTTGAGGTCTTCCCCCTTTCTTCTTGCAGCTCCATACCTCGCACCAGATCCGACCGCACTGCTCTGTTGTGGGATGTGGCTGTTGTAACCCCTCAAAGGGTTTTTCTTTCAGATTTGGGAGGTCTTGGCTTCAGGAAGATAACTTTAGAGACTTGGTTACCACAAATTGGACCTCTACTGTGACTTTAGGATCAATGGCTTCATGTATGGCACACAAGCTGACCTCTCTACGCATAAGACTTTGCACTTTCAAAAAAGAAATTAGAGAGGATAGAAGAGCCTGCCATGTAGAGGCGGAGGCTGATGTCTACATGCTAGATGGTATGGAAGATTCCGGAGAACTGATGGCTGAGGAGCTTTCAGCTAGAGCGACGACTATGCTGATCATTTTGTGTGAAGATAAAAAACAAATTGCAGAGTGGAAACAAAGGGTTTGGTCTTCTTAACTCAAGGAAGGGGACGCGAACACGACCTACTTCCATAGAATCGCCAACGACAAACGCATGCATAATTCAATCTACTTTGTGATAGTAAATGGAAGAAAGGTAGAGGGTGATTCGGAAATGGGACAGGCAATTGTAAATCATTTTTATGATTTCTCAAGAAGAAATGCAATCGGGATGTGGAGATGGACAGGTCAGGGAGCTTCTCAACTATCGGTACAACATGCTAGCCATTTGGTCCAAGACGTAACTATGGAGGAAGTTAAAGTGGCGTATGGAACCTGATTGATGATCGCATCATCGCACTCTTGGACCTGATGGATTCCCAATTTTCTTTGCAAGTTATGGTCAGTGGTGGGATATGACTTTGTGGAGGTGGTGAAGGAGTTTACTAGAGGATATGTAGGATTCGATAGGCTCAACAAAGCACTTATCTTTCTTCAGCCCGAAAACGAGGTTTTTGAGAGAATAGAGGATTATCGCCCTATAGCTCTTTCCAATGCAATCTACCTTATTGTGGCTAAGGTGTTAGCAATTAGACTGAACAAGGTTTCGGAACACCTCATCCCACCTTTACAGTCGGCCTTCGTTTCGGGGAGACAGATCGGGGGTTACTTGGCAATGGCAACAGAGACTATAACATATTAGAAAAAAAAGGAATTCCTTGGAAGGTGGATTTCACTAAATCCTATGACATGTTGGATTGGTGTTTTCTCTGGATGGCGATGTCAAGACGGGGTTTCCCAGACTCATGGATTTCTTGGATTAAGCGGTGTGTCACAACCACCTCATATTCGGTTCTGGTAAACGGTCGACCTGAAGGAGGTTACTTCCAGCCATAGCAGGGTGTGAGGCAGTGGTGCTCCCTTGCTCCTATGCTCTTTGTTATTGCAGTTGTTGTGTTACCTTGCATGGTTGATAGGGTACAACGTAATGCCTTCACAACGGGGTATACCTCTGGTGACATCTCAATTCCTCTGTTATAATATGCAAACGATACACAACAACAACAACAAAGCCTTTTCCCACACTTAAGTAGGTTCGACTACGTGGATTCTTCACCTCCATTCAGATCTATCTTGGGTCAATCTCGGGCTTTATAGAAGGTGGCATGATAAAGGCTAAGGGAATGGCTTCAACAATGGAAATCTTTGGTGAACTGTCCAGGCTCATTTTGAATCGCATGATATCTACCGCTATCACTTTCGGACTTTCAGATCTTGATGCGCATGCCGCATGCGTGTTGTGAGGCTTTAGGCACAGAGTGCGGATCTCTATCGATTCGCTACCTTGATCTCCCACTGACGGCATGTCGACTAAAGATGACGGATTGGCTTCCGATAGTGGAGAAGATGGAGAAGAGACTCTCCGGGTGGAAGGCGACTATTTTATTGCGTGGCGGACGACTTGTTCCGGTGAAGGCCGTTCTCTCTACTACCCCTGTGTTTTTATGGCATCTCGTCATCTCCCCGTTGGAATCATACAGAGGTTGTAGATTATCATGCAAAGATTTCTTTGGGGAAAGTTTGGTCAAGATGGATCGGGAATACACCTTGTTGACTGGGAGATAGTTACTTTGTCGAAGAGGGAAGGCAGACTCGGGATCTCTCTTCTGGAAACCTTGAACGAGGCTCTCTTGCTGAAGTGGGTTGCTAGGATTTGGGGAGGAAGTGAAGAATTATGTTGTCATCTCATCCGGAACATATATAGTGTGGGGTTAGAGAAGACATGCCCCATCATCCATTGTTTCACTAGTCTGCCTTCTGAAAGGGAGTTACCTCTTTGATGCCACGCTTTTGGGAGATTCCATCCAGTGTTGGGGGACAGAGAGTCTTTTGCATTATGGACAGATAATTGGTCAGGTCAGGGATCTTCACCTCCAGATTTCCACGCTTGTTTGCTTTGGCTGCTGATAAAGATGCTCGGGTATTCGATTGTTGGCTTGATGGCAACTGGATGCCCTCATTCCTGATGGATTTCTCTGATCAATGTCTTGAAGACTTCCTTAGCCTGTTGGATTCCATTAGGCGTATAAAGAGACAGAGTGAGGGTCGTGATCACTGGGTGTGGTTGAATAATACCTTCTTTATCTATAGAGCTTTCAAACCCACAACAAACCTCCACATACGAGGACTGACGCACTGGTTCGTGACTGTAACTTTATGTGGGAGCTAAAATTACTAGGCAGAATATGATTCTTTATGTGGCTGCTATGAAGAAGACACATTATGACTAGAGATCGCTGTGCTAAGTGAGCACCAATGAATAAGATAATTTCACAATGTATAATATCATTGAATGCTATCGTTTATCAAATATATGTCAAATATATCTCTGACTACTTCCAGAAGATCCCGTAGATCATGAGACGATCAAATGATGCTTTCTTGATAGCTTTTTCAAATGAAGCTACTCGTCATTTTTTTTCTCAAAAAGATCGAAGAACTTCTGAGAATCAGAGATAGAAAGGGAGAAAAAACTATACTAATATTTTTCTTTGCTGTCGAGAGTAGATGAGAGTCGGTGTATCTTCCAACATTGGGTATGGGATCCTTTTTATACGGTTCCAAGAAAAATATTGCTGTTGAAAACAGATCTGGAAAGAAATTAATAAGATTTGATACACTTGATCGATCACTCAACTTAAGTTGATCGTCACGTCAAGCCGATTGATAAAGTCACATCAATAAAAAAGGGAGGACGACATGGGGAAATCGTTGTGTAGCCGAAAAGTGGTTTATATCTATAGCACTAGCCTTGCGAAATGATTCTCGGACACGGAAATGTCTGGATGACCCAAGGAGCTATTTCCCGCCTTGAAAAAGCAGGCTTAACATAGGGAAGATCTGCTTTCGAGTATCCCCTCGCTCGACATTTGATTTCAAACTAGATAAGATCATTTTTGAATGACTTTTTTGGGGGCCTGGGAAAGTCTTTCCAATATGTTTCTCCCCTTCTTTTTCACTCTTTCATCCACGGGGAAAATCCACTGGGAAAGGCTACCTCTTTTTTCTTCTTCAAAATCACTCTGTTTAGTCTTGATCGTCATGTCAAGCCGATTGATAAAGTCACATCAATAGACCGATCATAACATAATTGTTATATGGTCGCTGGAGGGTTGAATTCAAAATGTAATCGATCATAAATTTGCAATAGGTCGATCATGGCTGGATGAGCAAGTTGATCGATCATGCAGAATAATTTGGTCGATCTTATGAGTTCTTCTGATATGTTCTTGATTTGGAAAATCAACAACGTATCTCTTAGGTAACATCAAAATATTACAAGGTCCACTGCGCCTCTTAGAATCGGTTGACACCAACAACCTTAATCCATTTCATCGAGCCCCTTCAACGGCATCCCATCTTTGTCGCCCCTGTGACCTGCACCGACGCCTATAATGCCTTCCACCGCTCTCCCGCATCGATTTTCTTTCCCATCCCTTACGACCTAGTTCACCATCTTTTCGTCATCCATTACCGTTTGTCCAAGCAATTAATCGCAACCAACGCTTTGTTCACAATTTGTGTGTTCTAAACTTGAGTGCTTTAAATCGAGACAAACATGGGTTTTCCACATGTAGGGTTGTTAATCAAACCGAACATGTTTGTATTCGATTAGAGTTCGTTCGATAATAGTTCGGAAAATATTCGTTCATTGCTTAATGAACTAAAGATGAACTATAAAATTTAGTTCAATATCGTAACGAACCGAATATGAACATAGTATAAGTTCGTTCGGTAAATGTTCGCATTCGACAACACACATGTATATTTTTTTATTTTAAATAAAATATAACATACATAGTTTATATTTCTAATACAACTAATTTTCCATCTTTATCGCCTCGTGGATCTCATTTTCCACATCCCATTTCTCAATTCTTAATACCCCTTTTGTATTCCAAATTCTCAATTTCAAATCCCATCTCCCATCGAATCCCACCTTGGCCATGACTGTGAACCCCCGAGGATCCGGGTGTCCGTTTACACACATATCGCAATATTACATTCATTGGCATCGCATTAAAAGCATGAATTTATGGGGAAATTTTTCGAGCTGCAACAATTGCACATGACATTCCAACCACTTTCATCAGATTCAACAAGACAATTGCCACCAAAATTTTATTCCATTCATTTTCATAATATATACAAGTGTACATCAGAGTCTGACAGTGCATACAGAAATCCCAAAATTTTTAAGCAGAAGAGAAAGGGAGCATAATACATCATAATTTGAACCAAAAACTGAAACAAAAACAACATACCGTCTGGTATAAACCCTATCGCTTGGAATCATCAAGAGCTACCGAACAACATGCTTTTTGCTTGCCAAAACATGTTTAGGAAAGAAGAGGCGTCAGCGGTTGCTGGTACCTCCCAAAATTTATAAAAATAAACATGCATTTAATATGTTCAAAAGCAAGCAAGTAGAAAGGCAGGAACAAGTAAATGCGTAAGTAAAATTTTTTTCCGAATTGTAAGCATCTCCCATAAGCATCCATTATTCCAACATTTTTCATATATAACATATTTATTTTGTAATCAAATGTTCATAATCGTATGAGTGTATATATATCTATATTATCATATTGACCAGATATCATATATGTGGATTTTGACGATGTGAAAGATGGGATTGGAAATGTTTAAGGATTTACTTGATTCTTAGGTCTACTGGATAGTCATTTCCTACCAACACAACTTTTGATTGTAACTTCTCCAAATCTTAACGTCAACTGTCTTAGATGTAACTTTAGATGACTTAGATGTAGATGTGGATGATCTGGATGTAGAATCGCCAAGTTTGTTGGCGAAAGTAAAACTCAAGCGGTGAGGTAGCCTACAAATGGCTCTTCCGTCTCGCCCTCTAATTGGAAGTTCGGTCTAATAGAGGGCTAGGTCTACTCCAAAACTACGCCACTGAGACGGGTGGGAGAAACTTCCCAGAAAAGTCGCTCTAGAAAAACGGCCCGACCGGTAACGGGCAACCGAGCTCGTACAAAAAACTAAAATCGAGGATCCCCCGCTTGGGTATCCTAAAACAGAGGGTCAACGAAACTGGTCAAAAGTCGGGATCCCAACGAGACATAAAAGCACTGCGAGTTCGCGTAAAAATCAACGAAAGGACTGGGATCCTAGACCCGTGCACTTGGCGACCGCTGCCCTAACTGGACTTCCTATCTCCCGCCCAGTTGAGGGTCACCGCGCCCTCGCACGGTCAGGTGTAAAGGTCACCATGACCGACACTAATATTTCTGATTCTTTATTAGATTCTAACTTGTGTCATGTGAACTGGTCTCATAGCAGGTCATATATCCAAATGTCAATACTCTTTAAAATATTACCCAAAGATAAAATGAAGGTTTTACACCTCTTCAAAAATCCCAATTTTTATGTCTTAAGGTGGTTACAGAGGTGGGATGTGTATTTCTTTTTCAATAACTATGTAATTTCTCTGATAACCCTTTCGTTTTATAAACAAGGTAAGTTCTGTCAACATATGGAAATCCACATTCCTTGAAATAGTAATATATCTAGTTGTTTCCTTCTCATAGTTAATAAAAAAATGTCGATATTTTCATTTTCTTTTGCCAAAATAACATTAATATTTATCATTGGAGAGAATGTTTATTTTTAATATAATACTTACAATTCCAAGGATTTTGGTTTGACAAGTTACTAATATTCAGATTTTCAAAGATAATTATATATTCTTTTTAAAATTGTCTGAATTTTAGTTTGGCTTCCTAATTCTTCTCTCAAATTCAATATTCTTAGAACAATGTCTTATCAAATAGTACCATCAGTCTTTTCCTCAACAAATATGCAAAAAGCCTAATATGGAAAGGAATCTCTTCTTTTCTTGATTCAAAATCAACAAGTTATATATATATGTATATGTGAATTAACATATGTTATCACCCTTCCTTTATACAGCCACATTTCCAATAGTTTTTTTTAAACTATTGGAGCAAAAATAACTAAAGCTAACTTGATATGTCCTATATCTCATTAGACATGTGATGCTAACAGAACTTGGTTTCTTTGCCTTTGGAAGAGGTTTAATAGTCTCATTTAATTATTAGCCACCACTGGACTAAAAGGACCTTTAGATGGTGGTTAATCTGGTCTATATGATTTGTAACTCCCTCGAAGAAGAAATCTTTTTGTTTGAACTGTAAAGGTGGTGGAATAACCTGAATTAAAGGTAGTACCCCATGGGGCATTCAACTAGGTAGCCCCTAAACTTCTACTTCCATATAAAATGAGTATATTGAACTTAAAGCTCTGTGGATTGAATCAGAAGTATGTCGGTTGCGTCTAGATTGGATACTTCTAACCTTTAATCCCTATAAAAAAATATCTAAATCTTTGGGGATAGACTTGAAATTGAGTGAGCCTATTGAAATGATACTTCAGCCACTGTATGTTTCTTTTATATGATCTAAATTCCCCTTATTCCCGAAGTTTCATTGTTATACTACAGAGATAAAAAACTTTTATAGTTGCTAATCATTTAACCTCATTTATGGTGTTAAAGAATATTCAGCTGCATGTTATACCTTTTTTTTTGAAAGAGCAAATGAGTACCGGACAAATGTTTATGTAAAAAAAATTACCCTTTGCTAAAAGATCTCTATTGCTAAAAACGTTGTGTATTTTTCCTCTATTATCTCTTTACAGTAAATGTAGAAGGTTGAGAAAGTGTTCATCGGATTAGATACAAATTAATTATAGAAGAGCAGAAAGTTATTTTAGATCTAAATTTAAAATTTTAGAAACTTATTTTCTAACATATAGTCCCAAATTCTTAGCAAAAAGGGAAATTACATGTGAGAACTCATGTATGGCAGCAAGAGATTGGGAGGGAGTGTACCTTAGATCCAAATTTTAGAGATGCAAATTTGGGTCCAAACTGCAACATGCAACGACTGACTTCCTGGAAATGAGCAGCAATCCTCTGTTGCATGAAGCAACCGAAACAAGAATTGTTCTTGCTTGAGAAAGGGGGCTGAAATATATTTGGAGAAATTGAAGAAATAGGAAGGGAGGGGGATGGGCTTCGTTTGGGGAGAAATAAGTAAGTAAAGAAGAAGGAAGTCTTTTAGGACTTTATATAGAGAAAATAAGGAGGGTCAAGTTGACATGTGGAAGATATTAGGGCGAAGTGTTGCACAAATAAAGTGCCAAATGGACTGAGAAAGGGGGGCAAAACCCACGGCTGGGATTTGCTACATCAGTTAGATTTTTTTTTGAATATTGTGTGTCTGCTACAGTGTGCAGAATTAATTTTTTTATGTATATATATTTACAAATTCTAGTTTCTTCATTTCATTCTTCTTAAAAATCTACCGTACACGCACCCCGAACCTTGGATTTTGACGCATAACATCTTGATTTGATCATCTCAGAACGATGATCAAAATGAGTATAATATTGATATACTTTCGAACGGGTTTGGATGCCCGAAATCTTCGAGATACGGTTTCGATTTATGGTTAAATTTTGCGATTTAAAAATACAAACGACCTCCGATTGACGAACGGTCGATTCCATTGATTTTGTTTCGTCGAATCGGATCTCATGACGGTCTCGGTTCGTTTTGCGGTTTCCGATTTTACGTCGCGACTTTTTCGGACACGCATTACGGTGCGACCGATTTTTGGTCGATTTCGCTCGAACGACTTTTGATTCACGATCAATTGATCGATTTAGGTTATCTAATGTTGTCAGATAACTTTTTGGGTTAAAGGGACCTTAATCGGGTTAGGTTCGGGTTTGTGCGGATTCAGATGTTATAATGACTCTAGAAAAAAAGAGAGAAAATACTGAAGAAAATTCCTCCCTACTGCAAGGGGTGAATCTAGTTACCCTTAAGCCGTAAAGAAAGTTTTTTTATGTACCGTCGGTTTGCTGTTTTGATTTTTGTGACGCCTGCATTATCTGCGATGCCCCGCCCACGGATCCGGAATACCTGTTAACACATCACTCGTAATATCACGTTCGCTGGAGATCACATTATGAACCGAAGCGAAGATGAGGGAAAATTTTTCATGTTTTTGAATGACATTCACATCTAACTAACAAGCCACATAACCAACATTATGTTACCAATTTAAATTGCATTAATTTTCATATAAATTTACATGTAACAAAAGAAACTGCATAATGTACATGTATCCCAAATTATAGCTGAAGAGAAAGAAAATCATTTATAAGATCCTGAATAAAAACTATAACATGTGTACCTTACAATAGTAATAGCGGAAGCTTAGGTTCATGTCTCCTAATACCACGGTGCATGTGTTTTTCCTGCAATCCATGCATTAGGTAGAACAGAACATCATTCAATGTTGAGCACATCTAGTCAATAAAAAAATAACAGGAAATTCAGTTGCTCCAAAATAAAGTAAGTAGATAAACAAGTAAAGTTAATGAGCTACTTACCTTGAAACATGTTTTCAAGTTCGGTATGTAAATCCCCATGTAAATCCCCATCTTACTCATCCTACCTTAATTACCCGATTTTAATACTTTTATAAATCGATTATATGATCCATACTTGATCTATCACATTTTTATTAATTATAATTCATATTTGATGGATCTTGGTAATATGGATGATGAGTCTCTGATCCGATCTTTGTCTTTATCTAATATCTCAGATTTAATGGATAATCTATGATCTTGATCTGGGTGTGACCTCACGTTATGACTTTAAGGCGTGTCTCCAGTATAAAATCGCATATGATTTCCGTTTTCCCCCATCATGTTTCAAATTCTTTGATTTATGCAATGCTTATCATGATCGAGATGATCCTGATCTCATGTTTTATTAAATGCTTATTATGATCGAGGTGATCTAGATCTTTTTCCGATGTTTATGAGTCATGTGGATGGATCTTAGTAAGTGTAGATAATGAGTCTCATGTTTTGATTCCTTTCTTGTTGAATTTCTCAAGCTCAGTGGATAGTGTGTGGTCTTGGTCTGCGTGAGACCTCACACTATGACTCTAAGGCAGTAAGGAAGCCTTAGTACTCGTTCGGTTGGGGGGTTACCCCCCACTTTGAGGGGGGTTAACCCCCCCCCAAAAAAAACCCATATTTCTAATCCACTAGTGGGGCCCACTCTCTTTCCATCAAAAAAATATATATTATGCCATCATATCATCTAAAAATTATAAACTACTCAACTTCTATTCACTATTCCAAACTTCAATACAATCACATCACAATAACTACCCACTTTTTCAAATTTCAATACAATCACATCACACAAACCCTCCCAACTCTAAACCTACCAACCAAACACCAAAACACAAAAATGGGTTATCCTCCTCCAGATAACCCACGAACCAAACGTACCCTTAGGATTGAGGTGCCTCCGTAGGCATGTGGTGGAGTAAAATGCATTCCAACTAAGTTCTCAATACGTCCACTAGCTTCATCTAACAACCGTGGTAGTATCTCTTAGTATGATAAGGATGATATTTATAATATGATCTTTTCTCTTAGCCAGGACTTACTGGCGGAACATTAACTAGCTCGATTGAAAGCAAGCTCAACTGTAACCTACTCAACTGTACCCAAGCTCAATCCGTAACCAACTCAACTGTAACCAACTTAACTGAAATCAATCTCAATCTGTAACCAACTTAATTTTAACCAACTTAACTGCAACCAATCTCAATATGTAACCAACTCAACTATCACCAAGCTTAATCTGTAACCAACTCAACTCTAACCAAGCTCTCAAGAGCAGTAACCAAAACTCAATTGACGAGGAAGCCTCTGAAGAGACTCTTCCGTCTCGCCCACCCAGTTGAAGTGCGGTCCAGGGGAGGGTTAGGCCTACTCTAAAACTACACCTCTGAGACGAGGGAGACTTTCTGGAACAAGTCACTCCAAAAAAAACTGACCCGACTGGTACGGGTTGACAAGCTCGAAAAACCAAAATCGAGGACCCTCCAGCCTAGGTGCCCTAAAGAATAAGAGTCGACAGAACTGGTCTTAAAAGAAAAACTATGGATCCCAAAGACGCGGAAAACTGCAAGCGCTCGTGAAAACCGAGAAAAGACAGGGATCTGAGACCCACGCACTAAGCGACCGTTGCTTTGACTGGGCTTCCTATCTCCTGCCCAGTTGAGGGTCACTGCACCCTCGTACAGTCAAGTGTAAGGGTCACCATGACTGGCACTCTTAATTATCAATCATTGCGAATCACCACTACTGGTTTAATTCCTCATCCTTTCTCAGTCCTTTCTGTGGTTGACTGTATAGATCCAGGTCTTTTGTCAATAATTCTATCAATAGCGATCTATAGTGAGTAGGGTATACTTAAAGGACTAATTCATGAATAAGATTGGTCTTTGTGGTCATAGCTTATTATTTCTAAAATTTTGAGATCATTATTTATACATTGGATCTGGATCTAAATTTGTTTAAAAAATGTACTAAGCCTTATCCTACTATAAATAGGGTCGGCTACATGGATTCTTGCTTAAATCCATGTTGAAAGATTCGACTATTTTTTACGCTAGTTGTCGACTACCTAATGCAACCACTGCAAGAGTGGGATCTAAATTTGATTCAATGTAGAAATTCCACTTTTTCTTAAAACTCGCAATTTAGTGGCATGATTATTGATCTAGATTTTTTATTCAGAGATCAATCTATAGATCATAACTCCGATCGTGTGGTCGTCTAATTGAGACCTTAAATATGGTCAATTTTCTCTATTATAAATTATCAACCGTAAAGTAAAATCTTAAGTAATTATATTTTATAGAATTTGGTTGTTGATGGTCTACCACTGGAATATATTAAGTGTCAAGCCTCCAATTTTCAACAGTTTCCTTTGTTATGCCATCATAATGTCAATGATAGGTGCCTTTCATCTTTATTAGAAATATTTTATGTAGAATGATAAACCAAAGAAAGCACACACTAATCTTTGTTTCATGGGTTGTATGTATGATCAATAAAGAAATGCCAAAAATACAATAAGTAAATACATGATGATCGAGGATATTTCTTTCAGGTGCATCAGATGTAGGAATCATTGTGTTTCAATCCAATTCCCTTGCTTCGTTCTAGGAGTCAATGGCTTGTCTCATGTCATGTCATCTATATGGTAAGTTGGTTCTCTTTCCCAACTCAGTAATTGCGATTATTCATTGGTCCCCGGTAGATTAAATGATGAGAGATTTAAGACATATGCATGAGATTTTTGGGATGGCGAGGAGAGCGAGGGCGTGTGAGTGGGAGAGCGACAAGGTCGGTGCGAGCCTGCGAGGTGGTGCGAGAAGGGTGAAGCGAGTCGGAGTAGGAGCGGGAAAGCGGGACGGGCTGCGGCTGAGGTCGGTGCGGTGAGAAGTGGGGTGCTTGAGAATGGCGGAGTTGTTGTCACTGGTGTAGTTGGGGGACGTCGGGGCAGCCGCGTCGTGAGAGGGGCCGATCGCGGTGGGGTGGAGGAGTCGCGCAGTGGAGGTGGGAGCCCTCAGTTTGTTGTGGCTGGCGCGGAAGGTGGGGAAGGAGCGGGGGAGGGTGGCGAGGGCCGTCGTGATGGTTGGGTGCATGTGTCCCACATGAAGCCGGAGAGGAGATGCTTCCGATGTGGGCTGAGGGGTCATCTGGCATCGGTTTGCATTGCTCGACCAAGGTGCTTTGCATGCGGAGGTTTGGGGCACCGGTTGGCCTCCTGCGGGCTCCGCTTTCGGCATGGAAAGACTTCTGCACCGGCTCATGGGGGTGCGTTCAAGCCCGGGAAGTCGTCTTCGCACGGGGCCTTCTTTGTCTGGGGAGGGCGCTCGTTCGCGCTGGTGGTCCAAGTTCGGCTGCGGTTGCCAGCGTCCATAGTTTCAAAAGAGGGGTTACCGCTTCGACTACGTCGGTGACGTCTTCCGTGCCACAGTTTAAGCTTCCGGAGCCGCTTCTAAGTGTTGCGAGGGGGAGGAGTTTAAGCATGCAGTCATTGGGCTGAGTTTGCGTAACTGCTTGACGGTGGACTGCGTGAGGAGCCATCTGCTCGAGTTCATGGGAGCGTAGTTTGTGGGGGACGTCGTTGCCATTGATTCTAATCGTTGTTGTGCTCGGGGGCTCTCTGCTGATTAGCGAGACCGGTTACTTCGGAATGAAGTGGCGGCTGATCTCGTTTGGAGGGACCTGCGTTTTGTGGACGGGGCGTGTTCGAGCATCGAGGTTTGTGTGTCGGAGGTCCGTGGGGTCCCGTTCCTTTCCAGATCCGTGCATTGTCTCAATCGGACTCTACGGCGGTGGGGAGAGGTCCTCGCGGTCATCGATAATGGTTTGGCGCCGGGCTCGGAGCTTGGTATCACTCGGGTTCTCATGGAGTGCAATAAGAATTTTCTTGATGGTGTGTCGGGTCACGTCTTCCCCGAATGCATGAAGGTCGGCCGCTTCAGGTGTCGGGTTGAGATGTCGGTTGTCGACCTGCCACCGCCACCGATGGGGCGGAGGGGGGCTGTGATGGCTTTGCCGGATCTAGGGAGGGGGAAGGGCGTCGCCTCGTCTTCTGAGGGACAGGTGGCAGTGCATGGTGACGCTTCGTGGGACTCGTCCCGCGATGATGATTTCGTACGTCCCTTCAGTTATACACCTTGGTCTCTGTGCATGGATTCTTCAGTAGCCGGATTGTCTGATGACGTGGCGGGAAGGAGTCAAGGGGTCGCTGGGACCATTAGTTTATGGGCTCGGGCGCCAGGTACCGCTATTCGGATTCTTCGGTTGGATTCTTATGCGGTTCGGCCGGTCGATGGACTTTCGTATTGTCTTTCTTTCGGATCTTTTGCGGGCAGGAATTTGGACCCGACTCCGCTTCTCCCCTTTTCCTCCTCAGCGGTCTTCTCTGCTCCTTTCGCTGGCTTGGCTCCCTCGGGGGGGGGGGGGCTTCGGTTCTCGACGACCCGGCGACGATCTCACTGGAGGGGCCGTCCTCCACGGCGCTGGTTCGCGATGTCCTGAGGCAGAACTCGGTGGTGCTGACTGAGATTGCAGAGGCTGATATGGTTGGGGGGATACCTGAAAGAAGATCTGCTAAAAGATACAGGAGGAGGAACAGAGCGCTGTCATTGCCCATCGTGATGCAGGGATGCTCGTCTTTGAAGGATGCGGTTGCGGAGGCGGCTAGTGTCGTCCGAACTGGGGGGCACTTGGAAGGTTCGTCATGAAGGTGCTGTCTTGGAATGTGCGAGGGTTGGGGGAGGCAGCCAAGAGGAAAACATTGGGGTTGAGGTTCTCAGAATGGGAGCGCGACATCGTCATGTTGCAAGAGACTAAGCTCCGGGATTTGATGACGCTCTTTGGAGGTCGTTTGGTGCGGGGGGCTTGGATGAGGTCAGGGCTCTGGATGCGGTGGGCTCGGCGGGTGGTCTGCTCATCGCTTGGAGGTCTGCGGCTTTATCGTTCAGCTCGGTCTTCAGAGGGATGCATTCTATATCGGTTCTTTTGACTCGGGTGGATTCTTCATCGGTGATTGCTTTCTCTTGTGCTTACGGACCGTGCTGCAATATTAAGAGAATGGAGCTTTGTGAGGATTTGCGTGAGGCTGGTCACCGGTTTGTGGGGATCCCCTGGTTGGTTGGGGGTGACTTCAACGTTACCCTCCATTCGTCAGACATGCCACGTTCTAGGGGTGGTCAGGACCCTGGCTCGTCGGATTTTTCAGAGCTCATCGACTCGTTGGCTCTCGAGGACTTGGGAGCAGGCGATATCGCTTACACGTGGAGGAATTCAAACTCCCGGTCCTATATTGACAGATTCTTGGCGTCCGTGGAGCTTTTGGATGCCTTCCCTCTTTCTTTTGTGAGCTCCAGGCCTCGGTGCATGTCTGACCACAATCCTATCTTGTGGGACTCTGGTGATGTGTCTGTTTCGAGGGGTTTCTTCAGGTATGAGAGATGCTGGTTGCTGGAGGACAATTTCAGGAATCTTGTTGCGGAGCAATGGGCCAAGGTGCAGCTGGGGGACTCCGCGGTGATGAGGTTTGTTCGCAAGCTCGATTCTTTGCGCAAGCGGTTGGCTATCTTTAAGAGGGAGTCGAGGGCGGCGAGAGTTGCGGCCAGAAGGGAGGCGGAGGGGGTGGTCAACGCTTTAAATGCTTTGGAGGGGGTAAGGGAGCTTCAGCAGGAGGAGCTGGTCGCGCGGTCGGCTGCTCAGAAGAAGACGGCAGAGGAGGATTTGAAGCGGGTCACGGAATGGCGCCAGAGGTCGAGGGTGTATTGGTTGAAGGAGGGGGATGCCAACACGGCGTATTTCCATCGTGTGGCCAGTGGGAGGCGGCGATCGAATGTCCTTCGCTCGATCACGATTGATGATAGGCGTGTGGTGGGTGACGAGGCTATGGGGCGGGCGATTGTGGATTATTTCAAGGATTTCTCGGGGAGGCGCGTCCCCAGACAGTGGAGGTGGACGGGGGGTGGGGCTCCGCCGCTTTCGCCCCCGCTATGCGAGGATCTTACGAGGAAGGTAACTTTGGAGGAGGTAAAAGCGGCAGTGTGGGATCTTAACGCGGATGGATCTCCGGGTCCTGATGGCTTCTCGGTGGCCTTCTACAAAGACTTTTGGGGCTTGGTGGGTACGGAGGTGTTGGAGGTGATCTCAGAGTTTTGTGATGGTAATTCAGGCTTTGAAAAAAATCAATAGAGCCCTTATTGTGTTGCTTCCTAAGTCCTCTTCGGCGGAGCGTATTGAGGATTTCCGCTCGATTGCTATTTCGAATGCTCTCTATTTGATCGTGACGAAGGTGTTCGCTCTGAGGCTGGCCCGGGTACTTGACACTGTTATCTCGCCTATGCAGGCTGCTTTTGTTCGGGGGAGACAGATTGCGGATTGTATCACTTTGGATTCGGAGATGGTTGCGAAGTGGACGAGGGAGGGGTGTCGTGGTGTGCTGTGGAAGGTTGACTTTGCGAAGGCGTATGACTGCCTTGACTGGAGTTTCATTTGGTCGGTTTTGAGGCGGAGGGGCTTCCCGGAGGTATGGATTTCTTAGATGCGCCGTTGCGTCACTACGGCCTCCTTTTCGGTCATGGTTAATGGGCGCCTTGAGGGGGGCTCTTTCCAACCTAGGAGGGGGGTCCGGCAGGGCTGCCCCCTTGCGCCTCTGCTGTTCGTTGTGGCCGTAGACGTCCTTGCTCGGATGGCTTGCCGGTTGATTGATTGTGGCCTCTCAAGGGGGTTCTCTTGTGGCGGGGTGGTGATTCCCTTGCTCCAGTATGCCGACGACACCGTCTTTTTCATCGAGGGGGGCCCTGCGGAGGTCTCAGCCATGGCGGCTATGCTTGAGGTGTTCAGTGAGATGTCGGGTCTATTCAAAAATGCCACCAAGTCGAAGGTGGTTCCCTTTGGTCTTAGCGTGGAGGAGGTGGCCGAGTGCGGTTCGATATTGGGTTCTCAGCCTTGCGCCCTGCCTATTGATTATTTGGGGATGCCGCTGGTCTCGGGCAGGGCTCGGCTGAGAGATTGGTCCAAGGTGGTGGAGAAGGTTGAGAAGAGGCTTGTCGGTTGGAGATCTGCCATGCTTTCGAAGTGTGGCCGTCTCGTCCTTCTCAAGGCGGTGCTTTCATCTATCCCGGTGTATTTCTTATCTAACCGTCGCTTGCCGATGGGGATTCGCTGTCGTCTCGAGAAGCTCATGCGGAGGTTTTTGTGGGGAAAAAATGGGGAATCTTCAGGTGGGATGCACTTGGTGGGGTGGGATGAGGTTACGAGACGGAAGAGTGAGGGGGGTCTGGGCGTCTGGAGGTTGGACCATGTTAATGAGGCCCTTCTCCTTAAATGGGTCAGCAAGTTATGGGGCCCTGGTGAAGATTTTTGCTGTGAGGTTTTGCGGAAGGTTCATGATTTGGTCGGGGCGCTTCCGTTGGCGGCTGCTAGGTTGGGGCCTCAGACGCCTTTTAGGAGGGGGGTGCTGGAGAGTTTCTCTAAATTCTCGTGTTTCTTTGCTTCGGTTCTTGGGGATGGTCGTACTTTTAAATTCTGGAAAGATGTTTGGACGGGGGAGGAACCTCTTTGTTCGAGGTTCCCTCGGTTGTTCGCTTTGGCAGTTGATGGAAATGCTTGCGTGGCCTCTTGCCGGTCTGAGACCGGTTGGTTCGCTCTCTTCCGGGATAACCTCGCGGAGCAGAGGCTCCGCGACTATCTCCTTCTTTTGGAGGCCGTCGGGGGTGCCTGTCCGCCCTCGGGCGGGAGGGATCACTGGGCCTGGAAGGGGGGGCCCTTCTCGACCAGAAAGACGTATGTGGCGGTTTCTTCCTCCCCTCTTCCGGGGCCGGAGGCGATGGTGCGCGATTGCGGTTTTTTATGGGGTCTGAGGCTTCCGGAGAGGGTGGGCTTCTTCCTTTGGATGGTCCGGAGGTAGAGATTGATGACGAGGGATCGCTGCGCGAGGCTGATTGGGACTATCCCTGATAGTTGTATTCTTTGCAACAATGCCGTGGAAACTCTGGAGCATCTTTTCTTCGCGTGCCCGGCGGTGATGGGTGTTTGGGAGGAGGCGGCTGATACCTGGGTGTGCTTCACGGATTTGGCTTCTTTCTGGGACTCGTTGGTGGCGAAGAACATGGAGCGTAGGGAGTTGCTGCGGCCGTTGGCGAAGGTTTGGGCAATTTGGCTTGGCCGAAATGATGCTATCTTTACAGGGCAGCGTTTTTACAAAGAGAATGTGCTGTTACACTGTACCTGTGTAGTTGATGACTGGTCGTTGGTCTAGTTCCCTTTTTGGTATCACGGTTGGTACCTTGTAAAGTTCCTTTTCTTTTTTTAATATATTGCAGGGGCGGGCACCACTGAGTGTTTCCCCCTTTTTAAACTTCAAAAAAAAATGCTATGCATGTGTAGGTTGCTCCAACTCTGATCATGTTATTTACAATTCTCTCCATAGTAAAGTGAATATATTTTTCATTGTAATAACTAAAGAATTTCCGTGGAAAATTAATTTAATTGAGAGTTTACCAATTCACGTCTTAGAATATATAAATCAAGGTGCAAACTCAGATGAGTGAAATTATTACCTTATAAGGATCAACAATGCCACTGTAATAATCAATTAAAATTATTGATTTTTTTTTACATATTCTCGTGTACTCTTCTGTTCCATCACTTCTCCATTTTTACATTTCTAACCCCCAATTTGCTGATCATTTCTTCAATCAATTGAGGTATATTGAAGTAAAGTCCATGTGAGGTTGGGAAAATACAATTCCAATACATTCCTCCAACCATGAAGTATGCGCAGCATATGATATAAAATACAATTCTAACACGTTCCTCCAACTATGAAGTATGCTCAGCATATGATATAACATCAAACAATGGAATGATGAAGGCATGGAGTATTGGAAGACAAATAGATTTGGTTATCACATCGGAAGTGTTGTCTTGGTACCTTCGAAGTATGCTACCTTTTATGAGATCAAATATAAAGTTCTCCTTATCCATTTTTTTTAAAATTAAGGTTTTTCTTGAATAAGACAAGAGCTGATATTTCAGAGCGCAAACTATGGATATAAATTTGAAGAATACACCCACATTCTTTATATTCATGAAACATTTCCACGTAAGGCATAGCATTGGAAGTTTCAGACGGATAGAAGTAGCCAAAGACTTATCCAAGTTTTGATTAGTCATTGACATATTGAACATAGTTAACACCAAGAACAACAATCTTATGCATTAGAAAAACAACTTGCAGGTTGCAACAGAAAATCAATATGTGATCTTTACAACATATCAACAAAGCAAGAAGAAGTTAACAAACTTATTATCTTCAAAGTCTAAATGAAAGAGCAGTAGATCAACACATCCACCATACTCGTATATACCGTTTTTTAGGAGGAAATACCCTTAAATGGCAAAGTTGAATTATGAAGACGCTTCCAGTTGCACTACAAATGTGGGGGTAAAGATGTCTCCATCTCAAACATATATCCTGCAATGTGATATCTAACTACGCAGATTTCCACCGTAAACCCCAAATCAGGTAACAAAAATCAGCAAGATCCAACCTCAAAAGAAAATTAAAACTTAACCCATAGGAGTCAAGAATGCAGAAAAAGCCATGGAGGTCAGCAAAAGGGAGGTTTATCTTGTATAAGAGCATGGATGGCAGCAAGAGGAGGGAAATATTGTTGGATTTCTCTATTTTTTTTGAATTCTTCCATGCATGAGCAGCTTTATCAGGAGACTCCATCAGGAGGTTGATTGCAGCAGTAATAAGGGCTCCATCAGCTTCTTTTAGGTGGATTTAAGGTTCCACCAAGCAGCAAGGAGCAACAACAGGACTTTGCTCTTCAGAAACTCTAAGAAAAACATCAGCTTTGAGCTGCTGTCCAGCTGCAGCTGCAGCTGCAAGGCTCCAGATCCCAGCTGCTGTGAGCAGTTTTGCTTCAACATGAAGAGCAGCTTCACCGAGTATTTGGAGGGGGAAGAGGCTGGAAATGGCTCTTATGGTCGGGGGTGGAAATGAATTAGAGAGTAGGAGGGAGGGAATTGGGGTTTATATAACCAAGGGAAATAAGCCCTTGTTTGACAAGTGGATAATAAAACCAAGTGAAAGGGGCAGATGGACAACTGTCTGCTTTGCTGAAAAAATTCCATTTTTTAATTTTTATTTGGAATATTAAAGTTCCTCGTATTTGTACCTCGAGTCTCCGATTCGGGTGACAATGGCTTGTTTCGAGCGTCTCTGAGTGACGATCGAAATGAGTATAATATTCATATACTTTGGATCGAGTATGAATACCCGAAATTCTTGAGATACAGTCTCGGTTTGTGACTAAATTATGTGATTTTAAAATATCAAACGACCTCCGACCGATGAACGATCGATTTCGTTGGTCTTATTTCGTCGAATCAGATTTTTGGGTGGTCTTGGTTTGTCTTGCGTGAATTTGTCTCGCGGCTTTTTCGATGACACGCTTTACGATGCGATCGACTTTTAGTCAATTTCGCCCGAACGACTTTTGATTTACGATCTATTGATTGATTTAGATTATTTAATAATGATCGATAATTTAACCTGATCAAGGGGGACCTAATCGGGTCGAGTTCGGATTTATTCGGACCCGGATGTTACAATTTTAGCCAAAGCCGCATCTTCAAGAGACAACTTCCTTTGCAATTATTCGCTGCAATAATGATAATGGAGGCGTCTCTTGAAGATAAAACCAAAGCGAATCTCCTTGCAAAACACATTGGAAAGGTTAAGATCAACAAAGAAAATTTTTGTGACTACTCGGGGTAAAAAGACTCGCACCTCAGGCTATAGCGGATTTTTTTCTCCCATTTCCCTTCCCAAATCCTTTTCCCTGCTCTCTCCAGGACGCCTAATGCAGCAGCGCCCCTAAACTCAACCCCTTTTAACCCTCGAGTCATTGACATGACACTCGCCTCTCTCCTTCACCGCTCTGCGGTTCCCGGTGGCCAATGCCATCAATGTTTGTTGTCGCCTGCTTAGACCTCTCTATCGCCACACCACCGCTAGTATCCCACACACATCCTCAACCCATTTCTTGGCCATTTTGACCTTTGTGAGTAGGTAGGACTATATATCAGAAGTTTTTTAAAACTTCAGTGCCAATGTCTCGGTGGATGGCATCATTGTAAACTTGGGTTTGTGGTATAATGCAGGTATAATAATGCCTTCATCTTCACATTCATGCTGCTCTTAATATCAAGTTTATTTTTTTTCTTTTTCCTGTAATGAATTGGGAAGGTTCTATCTTTGATACGACTTACATGTCAGGAAGAATACAGTAGACCGGGCTCGCTTAGTTATAGAGGTACTGCTGTTTTTGTATTGGCCATCTCCTTGATCAACAGGGCATGTGATGAGAGTGTTTTCAAGAAGGTGTTTTCTAAATCATTTGCATATTTCTGCATTTTTTTCATCGTTTCACTACGTGTCAGGTAACGCTAATCTTGCATAACTGATGAAAAATGCATGCTATCGGTAAAACCATTCTTTTGCATTAGGTAATTCCTTTGATATCAGTTCTCCGATCCTTCCACTTTGAACCCAAATGGATTATGGACCAAGTTAACCCATACACAAGTTGGCACTTATCCGTGGGGGATTGAAAGAATCTCCTTACAGGGTCAGATGATAATTAGGGCTTTGTTTTGAGACATTCTCACATGCTTACATACGTTTCTCGTGCACATACGGGTTTAGTGGGGTTGTCCCCAAGGAGAGGAGATCTACAATGTGAACTGGATATATGGTGTTTCTGTTCTGTGTTCTTGCTTTTAGTCAGTTTTTATGCCTACTTGTAGACAATGTTGGTTCATTATTTAGCGAAGCTAACCATGCAAATTCTACGATGCCTGTGATTTTGTTACCCACCATCGATAATACCTAACCGGCTAATCCTGTTCATGCTCCTTTGTGATTCTTAATCCATTGCTTAGCACATTGACTGCTTCCATCTAAATAAATAGAAAATGCACACTCATGCTGTTTTGTGGTTTAATAATTGGGTTCAGTATTTTTAACAAAATAAGTACTTGGAGTGGCTGCCCCTTTGCCGACAGGCTTGTTTCATCTAACAACATGTAATAGTCATTGATCAGTGGATGCCCGAACTACGCCGTTTAGCGCCAAGTGTTCCCCTTGTCTTAGTGGATACACATATAGGCGAAGTAACGAGTCCGGTTCATCTATAACTTTCAAAATTACATATTTGACATGTTGAAAAATTCAGATTTTTGTTTATTCGATTCTCCAATATGCAGATCTTCACGAAGAAAGAGCATAGATGTTAGATCACCGTGGAGCTATGGCAATTACTTCAGCTCAACTAAGTTTTATCTTGACAATATACATTGTATAATGTTATGATATTGAATACAACCGGAAATTTAAAGACTATCGAACTATTGAACTTTGTTATTGAACATGAATTTCGAACTTGTTCATTTTTAGATATTTGACTTAAATAAGAACGGTTAACAAACTATTATCGTATTGAACTCAAACGTTCATTATGCAAAAGAACTCGAGCTCGAATATAAACTAACGAACCTATATCGAACCGAACTCGAACTTTTTTTATCAAATGGAACTCGAACGTAGATATGTTTGTTACGTTTCGGCTTGATTAGCAGTCCTATCCACATTTGCTGAGATTTCCTGCATTTTACTGTTGCCATCTAATCCTATCATTAACTTTATATCCTTTATTTTTTTGATTCAATTTGGTTTGCATAAAATTTGCATGGCTTCTTTTTCACCAATTATTTGAATTTACTGTTACGATCTCACATCACACTATTTTGGGTACAAACTAGCTTCTCATCTCACTAATTTTGAAACATTTGCATAAATCTCATCATATTAGTTTAAGCATTCACGATAGATTTGCATAGTTCGCATAAAATGCTCTGTGCCGCATAGTCACCATCTTGTTAACATCAATCTCTTCATTTTTGTTTTTGATTTTTGCCTCCAGATCTCGATTAATAAATTGGATACATATCTGCCATAATGGACGGTAAGCACATTCTTTCTTTTTAAGCCTTTTTTATAGCTCCGTGCATCATTTTTTTCTCTAAACAATGAAAACTGGTAATTCTTTATGCATCCAATGTATATCCTTCCTGCAGTTGAGTTTACTACTTAACTAGAATCGTTGTCTTGGATCTCTCTTTTTATTTACAGTTGGTCTACGGCAAATATCTCAATGTTCTTGCTGATAATCATTTTAAGAATTATATAAAATGTCAGCATATAGTTTGTTGAGCATTACTTCTTCAGATGGGATATGTTAGAGCTCCATGAGTGTGCACCATTTTGGGTGTTCTCGATTTCTTACCTCAAGAAGAAGATGCTTACAAGTCTAATCTATGTGCACCATTCTTGTTCTTGCAGTGAGCAGACACATGCGAGTTGTTTTGTGTATGCAGATATCAACTCCAGTATTCAAAACAAGTTTCAAGACATCGATATTGATTTCGTATAGATCAACCTCAAAAGGGATTTGTTGAGATATATCAACAACATTGGTGGAAATATCTGAAATGGCTCAAAAAACAATTTTCTCACCAATTAATGTCATCCTACTTTTTAAAATAATAAATAACATATAAAAACACGTTTATTCAAGAGTGAGGTGTATTAGCACATCAGTAGACATTGTATTGTATGTATCACTGCTGACTATTGACTGCTGATAGGTATTGGAAAGGAAATGATGAAATTCAAACAATAAGAACTTAGAGACATTTCCCTAAAAAAAGAACTTAGAGACATTGGGGTAGTGGTCTTTGATCACCTCAAAACCAAGTACCTGGATCGGGGCTGTAGCCAAGACTTATGTCTGTCAGCTCAGTGAACCATCAACTTTGTTTAATATTTTTGCTTTGTGTTTCAAATGAAAGGCATAATCTTGTAAGTAGCTAACCCATTTGGCATGTCACTTGCTTAAATTCCATTACGAATTCATGTAGCGTAAAGTTTCATGGTCAGAACTAAGGATGACGATGGATGAGGTAGTGCCGCTAATGCTTTAATGCTTGAATGATAGCATAAAACTCTACTTCATATGTATAATAGTGAGAATGCACATAGCTATTCATGTTGGGTTAAGTAGGCATTGGGTCTGTTTTTGTGGCTCATGGCTGCACCAATCCCAACATAGGAAGCATCACAATCTACTTCAAAAATATCGGTGAAATCATGAAGGGTTAGGATTGGTGTTGTGGTCAATCGGTCCTTAATGCCATGGAATCTCTCCCCTTGCAGTTGGGGTCCAAGAGAAAGAATTTCAATGAAGGTACTGTAATAGGAGCAATAATGGAGCTAAAGTTGTGAACAAATCATATGAATGAAGATTGTCAATGGAAGTTCCGAATCTCGGTAATAGTCTTGGATGTATGCCAAGAATAGATTGCCTCAATTTTATCAAGATTAACCTTGATTCCATCTATAGAAACAATGTATCCAAAGAATAATATTCAGGGTTAAGAAAGTGCATCTGTTAAGGTTATTATTCTGGGTTAAGAAAGTGCATCTGTTAAGGTTGAGGTAGAGCTTGTGTTCTCTCAAAGTTTGCAATACCTGATGTAGGTGTGATAGATGTTTGATATAGTCAATGCTATATATTAGTATATTATCAAAATAGACGACCACATATTTCCCTATGTAAGGGCGTAATACATGGTTCATAAAAATACATTTAGATGGCGGCTATTCTATGGTCTATTTGGCTTGCACGTGATGGATCTACACTACGGAGCGAACAAACACACTTGGAGAATATAATTAAGCATGAAAAAAAAACCTAAAAACGTTTTGGTCTTTATAATTAATATTGTGAATATATAAAAGTTAAAGGGTGCATCTCCTCAACATTTACCCTCTTTTTCCTAAAAAAATGAGTAAAATTTGTGCCCAAAGCGATGACAACAGTTCTTCACCAAAAATGAAAAATGTGACAGGAAGTGGTGATGCTTACCAATATTCTGAATATGGAGGAACGGGTTGGCAAAACCAAAGATGAAGTCATAATATAAGTGGAGAGAAGTTTTAGTTTTCAAACATGAATGTATATAATTTTCTAACAACTGTGTTCAATTGGTCTAGTGGTAGTACAGTGTCTACCACACAAAAGGCCAGGGTTCAAATCCCACTCTTGCAGGGGTTGCGTTAGGTAGTCGACGACCAGCGTAAAAAATAGTCGAATCTTTCAACATGGATTTGAGCAAGATTCCATGTAGCCGACCCTACTTATAGTGGGAGAAGGCTTAGCACATATATGTGTTCAGTTGGCACTTGACAGTCGTTGAAGGGCTGACTGAACCTGATACCGAACCACCGGTTTTAACCTATTGGAACAATGTGCTAGAGTTGAGCACAACCAAATGTTTGGACCTGGTTTTCTGCTTGTGGAATGAGTTCATGGATGGTAGAGAAACTATGATTTGTTAATGGAGACACAAACCTACCAATGATTTGGACTTGCCTTGCATCTTTCTTATTCAACATATGCAAGGAAGTAATGGAACTTGAGTGAACCTCTGTTAGTGACTTAGATTTTGCTAATAACTTTGTTGTATGTTTGTTTTATAGCTTGATTAACTTTTCAGGTATAAGCTCAAATGATGAAAAGTGGAGAAAATCTTTGAAGCTGACTCAAAACCGAAAGCAACTCTAAAAGATTCAACTTGAAGGCTCAAGTCTCGGAAAAATATTATAGAAAGAACCAAAGAAAGACTCAATTTTAAAAGCTCAAGTGATTTAAAGACTTTAGATGCTGATTTGACATATTACATATTTGCAATTTTATGCTGAAAAACAGTCTTATAGTTTTTGCATATTCTTGATCAGCAAGCAAAGCTAAGCCAGAATCATCAATATCTCAAAATCGATTTTTGAACATATGATTAATCACCTTGACACCCTAATCGATCACCCGCGATCGATAATCTTTTGATCCTGATCGATTAATCTTGATTATTGATTTTTTGACATGATCGACCATATTGTTATCTGTGATAGATCAAAACTGATCGACCATCCTTTTAACTATGATCGACCACTTTTTAATTTACCATTTAGTAGTCAAATCTGATCGACCACTTTGTTGATTTGATCGATCACCCATGATCGATCATCCATATTACCTAATCGATCGTTTCATGATTTTTGCAAATGAGATCGTTGGGATTTTCATTTTTCCACACCAATGGTTCTTTTGCAGCCAACCTTATAGACCCTATGGCTTATTGTTCGAGACATGCAATCAATGAGAAACATTCTCTACTCTCAGAAGAAAATGAGTGTTGTTCTTGTGCGACATCCGAGTTCTTTCAGCATTTCCGCGCTCTCGAGCTCTCTTCAATCAATAGCTTTATTGCGATCATCATCCTCGAGCATATTCCGCGGTGAAAGTTTGTAAGCTTGTGAATTCAAGTTTATTGCTTAATTATTTTTTTGTTCAACATTCTTCAATCCAACATTTTTGCAAGCTTGAAAGATATGTATAAGGATAGAACATAGGACTTTGTCACAAACTACAAAATAACGAAGAAAGAAGCAAAGAAGACTGTAAGTGAAGCCAAGCCGAAAGCTTATGAAGTTTTGTACTAAAAGCTTGTCTTGAAGGAGGGTCATGAGGATATATTCAGACTAGCCAATGCAATAACAAGAAAGACTAAGGGTGCGTTTGGTTCGTGGGTTATCTAGGGGTGGATAACCCGGTTTTGTGTTTGTGTGTTTGGTTGGTGGGTTAAGGGTTGGGAGGGTTTGTGTGATGTGATTGTATTGGAATTTGAAAAAGTTGGTAGTTATTATGGTATGATTGTATTGAAATTTGAAAAAGTGTGTGGTTGTTGTGATGTGATTGTATTGAAGTTTGGAATAGTGAGTAGAAGTTGAGTATTTTATGATTTTTAGATGATATGATGGTATAATATATATTTTTTTGGTTGGAAAGAGAGTGGGCCCCACCAGTGGGTTGGGAATATGGGTTTTGGGGGGTAACCAACCCAAAGTGGGGGGTAACCCCCCAACCAAACGCACCCTAAAGATCTTTCTCAAGTGAGATGCATCAATGATGATGAAGGACACGTGCTTATTACTTAAAATGACATAGAGACTAGATGAAAGCAATATTTTCGTAAGCTTTTCATAGGGGAGGGGAATAAAGAGGCTACTTTGAGAAATTTTGCTGGTAGTGAAGTTTAGTGAATCATGAAAGCTATAGACGAATACAAATGAAGAAAGTAGTGGATGCTTAAGGTTATGGGAAAGGGGTAGGACCTGATGACATTCCTATATAAGTTTGGAGAGTTCTAGGTGAGCGAGGTTTGACTTGGCTCGCAAATTTATTCAATGTTATTTGGCGAAGCAAGAAGATGCCTGAAGAATGGAGAAGCATTGTAGTACCTGTTTATAAGAATAAAGGAGACATTCAAGTTGTCCGAATTATAGAGGTATCAAACCGATGAGTCATATTAGGAAAATTTGGGAACATGTAATCGAAAAAAGGTGGAGGCAAGTTTCCAAAGTAACTAAAAACCTATTCTTATTCATGCCATGTTGCACAACTATTGAAGCTATCCACTTGTTGAGGAGAACAATGTAGATTCATACATCTAAAAGAATCTCCATTTGTTTTTTCGTTATTTGGAGCATGGCCTCAAATTTCAGCGAAATTCAGTCGAATTTCTGTCGAATATCGATATCCAGTCGAAATCGAAATTCGACCGAAATGACCGAAATGACCGAAATATGGGGGTCCTAGTACAAAAAATGACCGAAATTTCGGTCGAAATTCCACCGAAATTCCATCGAAATTCTGTTTTGGTCGATACCGAAATGGTGACCGAAACCGACATTTAAGGCCTTGATTTGGAGAAGGCTCATGGTTCTGTCCTGCGGGAGATATTGTGAAGAGTTTTGGAGAAGAGACACGTACCCGTCCTACACATTAACCTTATAAAGGATATGTATGATGGGGCTTCGTCTTGTGTGAGGATCCAATCTTGGAAGACTGGCTATTTTAACATCAACATCAATCTGCATCATGGTTCATCTTTGAGTCTATTCCTTTTTTTTTTGATTATGGACGTGTTGACTAGTCACATTCAGGATGAGATACCTTAGTGTATGTTGTTCCCCACTGATATTCTGTTGATTGATGAGACAAGATATGGAATGAATGAGAAGCTGAAGGTTTGGAGACATGCCTTAGAGTCTAAAGGAGATATCGTATAAGTAGGGCTACGACTGAATATATGGAGTGGACATTTGATGGAAACACCGAGAAGGACTCGAGGTGAACATTGGAGATGATAACAATCAGAAGAAGGATTCTTTTAGATACTTGGGATATATTTTGCAACAGGACAAGGAAATTGATGAAGATGTGATTCATATAATAAATGCATGTTGGCTAAAGTGGAGATGAGTCTTTGTTCTTTGTAACAAGAAAATCCCTTAGAAAGTTAGGAAAGTATTACAAAGTAGTCGTGAGACCTGCTATGCTCTTTGGATCAAAATGTTGGCCTATGAACCATAGACACGTGCAGTACCCTCGTATGATCAACTTCATCTCATCCTCGCCCGCTGCGGTCAATCATCAAGCCAGGGACTAGTGAGCTCGTCGACCAAAGAATGGGCCCGCAAGAAACAAGACAGAGAAAAGGGATATTAACAGGATGAAAGCCAGCATGTACTACCCGTCACCCACCTAGCACCCTATACCTGAGAGGCTCCTCCTGTCCCATTTATGCCTATAGAATGAGAATGATTCTGAGACGCGATTAAGGTCGTCAGCCTCAGCTCATCAATCTGACTCATCGATCGCTAGCTGAAGGAGATGAACCCCGGGTTTGAGGGGACTGACGAGACTAGTACCCGCTGCTGAAGCGCATCCCCTCATTGCGATTCTCTCAGTAGAGAGTTGACGCGTAATATGACAGTAGCACAAATGAAAATGCTAAGGTGGATGTGTGGTCGTACATGAAAAGATCAGATTCAGAATGATGTCATCAGAATGAAAGTTGGTGTAGCTCTGATAAAGGATAAGATGAGAGAAAACCATTTAAGATGGTTTGGCCATTGGCATAGGAGGTTGGTTGATGCACCAATTAGAAGATGCGAGATTTGGGATGTTGAGCCGGTTAAGAGAGGGCGAGAGAGGTCCAAGAAGTGTTGGAATGAGACTATTGGAAATGATCTTAATTATTTGGTTAAGCCCGAGAATGACTCAAAATAAATATGAATGGAGGCAAAAAAATCCATATAGCCGACCATACTTAATTGTGGGAAAAGGCTTTGTTGTTGCTGTTGTGATCCGAGTTGTGGATTCTTTTCTCTGTGAGAGATAAAGTCTTCTTTTATGAGTTGTTCAAGGAAGGCTATACGTTGTACGAGGTTGTGTTACGTTCAGTTTAAAGTAGCGTTGGAATAGTGGAAACAAGCTTCGTCGAGAGAGCGAGGGGGGAATCCTAGAACAAGGTTCTGGGTCGTGGTTTTTACTTGCTTGGGTTTCCACGTAAAAAGTCACTGTCTTTGTGCTTTGATATTCTTCTATCTCTATGGTTTGTGATTAAAAAATGCAAGAGGAGTAACCTCAGTTTTACATTTTTGGAGGAATTTGTTTATCTAACACTCCCATTTAGAGATAATGTTGCTGAAACTTTTTGCAGAATCCCTCTCAGCAAACAATGAACTTGCTTTAGTTTAAGCAGCTAAATTAGAAGAGACGGCTTATGTCATAAACATAAATTATATGCCAGTTGAATCTGCAAACAACAAATTGTTTTTACTTCTGAGAAAATTTAGTTCGGTTTCCTCTTGACTGTACCCATCCTCACGATCTTCTGTAAGGTAGTTCTTTTCTCAGTTGACATTGTTATCAATTCTTAAATTGTTCCTGGTTACTTTTGTTGATCTGATTTTGTTTTTTGTTTTAATGATTATGATTAGATATCCAATGAGTTCACACAATTTTTATTCTACATCAATTAATGGAATGAGTATTTTTAGTTCACTTTTCTTTATGGATGCTAGTGGATTCACAACCAATTATGGAGGAGACTATTCTTGTCGGGGATGATCTTATGTTGGGACCACCGTCACCAATCATACCACAAGAAATTGCCTCCCATGTTCTTGAAGGTGTTGATGTATGTGACGGTATTTTGAGGAACTTTTTCTTGTGTAAGTGCATATGTCGAAGATGCTGCTTAAATGCATTTTAATATGAGAGCTTGTTTCAGTTGTCACATCTTTTTGGTGTCCTATATAATCCAAGTTGGTGTGATGGTTATTTTTGGGATATGTCAGGTTTACAGATCAATGACACAGAGCCTTTCTGTCAAGAAGAAATTGTAATGTATCGGCAATGCGCTGAAAAACGTGTATGTATTTTGTTATTTTGAGCTTTTTGATGTAGTTTTTCAACCTTTTGTATTTATTTTATAAGGTCATATATATTATACCTAAATTACATGTAACCACCTGAACTGATTTACGGGCAATGTTATCTTCCAACGTTGATTATAATGCATAAATTCATATCATGAATCGTTGTGCACTTTCAGGATAAAGAGCTGAGGCAACGTTTGCAAGATAGTGAACGTAAATTGGGTATGTCAATGCCTTTGGAAGAGGCGAGGGAAAGAGCTTCTCAACTCCAAGCCGAGGTGACATCCTTGGAAAGGTAGACTTATTGACTTGTTCCAAGAGACAGCACTGAGTTGCCTTGTCTGCTACATTACAGTTCATAGGTTTTTTCATTTTCCCTCCTAATTAAATGTTGTTCACTTAAAATTTAGCCCGAGTTACTGAAAATCATTCATTAAATTGAATGGGTGCAGATAAATGTTGAGTGGCATGTAGAAAATTTCTTGTTCTTGACTGCGGAGAGGATGATTAAAAAAAAGGTAAAATACAAGTAATAATGCAAGAACTAGTTAGTTGTGGTCATTCCTGGGAATCAGAAAGAGCTCCTTTTAATAGGAGAGCAGTATGGGGAGATGTGGGTCACCCCAGTTACAACGTTTGAGGAGAGGGTATCCAAGAGTGTGCATCCACCATTATTAATCATAGTGAGGACCGTCACATGAAGACATTACAATAATACTGAGAGAGATTGTAAAGTTTCTAATTGTCCACATGGAATAGTAATTAAGTTGGATAGAAGATACAAGAGCCAAGGATCGCTTCTTGGCATTGTGGGCTTAAGCATTTTTGGTGTTTGAGTGGACAAACTAATCTTTTTTAGTCAGAAAGGGGGAACACGTTATGAGTGGAGAAATAAACTGTCAAGCTTAATGTCATCAATTAGATTTGGGTTGAAACTTGGTAGTCTCAAGCGAGTGCATTAAAAGTGACCATAGTCATAGCACTCATAGCAGATAGATACATGGAAGAGATGTTTTCTGATTGCTTTTGATTATTAAATCCTTAATTACACCTAGGTTTGGACTTGTTGCAAGCCAATGCATTGAATCAAACATGCTTATATAAGATAGATTCATGGATAGATGTTTCAAGAATGAGATGAAATACCACTTTATAGCACTTGGTACATTTTTATGTGCTGATTTTTTAGGAAAACAATCGTTCCCAACTCAAGCACATCGTGTGATATTTGCATACAAAGATCGTGCTGCGGAACCATGTTGGGTGATATTTGCATAGAAGTGTATAAGGTGATATTTGCATATAAGCCATATCCACTTGTGGCAAAAGTTCTTGCTTTGAGGTTTCAAGAGCCTTTAGATTGTCTAATTATCCTCATCTGGTAGGCTTTTTTGGGAGTTTTTTTTTGATGTAGAAATTCTCTCATTCGGAAAATATTGAGGTAAAAGGCTTCTTATGGAAGGTTGATTTTACGAAGGTCTATGATAATATAGGTTGGTCGTTCTTGTCAAGGAAGGCCGTATCGATATCTATATCATTTCGGTCTGCCCGAAAAAGGACATATCAGGATATATCGCTGATATATCGACGATATTGGTGGAAACGTCGAAAATAGTTCAAAAAAGCCATTTTTTGCCATTTTCAGAAATTAACATCATCCAAGATATCAAACCAACAAATAAACACTTATATCACATATATCGGTCATTTATAGACCATATATTGCACATATCAGTATCGCACATATCGGTCATATCGAACATATCGATATTAATATTGATTCTTGACTTATAGTTTATAAATATTGGAAATGGATTTCATTCAAGTTCTTATAACATGAAATACTACAAATATACACCTAGAAAATACATATAGATCATTTATGAGGACTATGATCCTTATAGTGCACATATCGGTCATATCGAACATATCGTTGATATTGTTAGTTGTTGACATACTATATATTGAAAATGGAGTTCATCCAAGTACTTTGATCACTAAATAATTTACAAATGTACTCTTACTCGCTAGATAACACACATCGATCATCTATGAACCTTATATCACATATATCGATACGACGTTACTGTTAGTTGTTGACCTATATAGATATTGAAAATTGAGTTTATCCAAGTTCTTAGATCACTAAATAACTTACAAATATACTCTTAGATCACACATATCGATCATCTATAAAGCTTATATTGCATATATCGATCTTTTCGAACATATCGATATTAATGTTAATTCTTGACTTGTAGATTTTTTTGAAGAATTTACTTATAGATATTGGAAATGGATTTCATTCAAGTTTTACAACATGAAATAACTTTTAGATATACACCAAGTTGAAGAATCATTGTATGCACCCTCCTGTCGCACCATACCCTACCAGTACGGGGTCTCGCTGCCCGGTCAGCGAGCCTGGGGGGGCTAGGGGGAGCCCAGGTTGCCCCCCCTTGCGGGGGTGCGGGGGCAGCACCCCCGACCCGGAACGAAGTATATAAATCATAGATTGTTTTAATACTAGGTGTAGCTAGATATGTAGTGGAATCAAGCTTGCATGAATAATAACATTGATATATAGGGATATTCGCGAAATGTCGGCGATATCGGTCGATATCCTGTATTTTTTGTACTGATTCCATTCATTTTTGACCGATATGGGCCGATATGGCGATATATAGCTGATATATCAGCGATATATCGCCGATATCCCTGTAAAAAGATATACACTCCGATTTCGATACCTCCAACCTCTCGATACCGATATATCGGCGATATATCGCCGATATGGCCTTCCATGGTTCTTGTAGAATGTTGAGGAATAAGCTATTTCTTACCTTTAGCCATCCCCAGTATATCTAGTTTTTCTAATCGCCACCTAGCATTTGAGTCGACCTTGCTGGTGGAATATAAATCTATTTCAAACCAACACATGCTCTGCTGCTTCTACACTTCTACTTTTCATCATGGGAAAGAGCTTTCAGAAGTTGATCTCCCGCCAAGGTTCTACCCTAAAGTAGCACCGTGCCTCATGGCCTCATCTATTAACCTTTGTCGAGTGACCACACTTTCTTTTATCCCAAACCCACATGAATAAATACTATTGTATAACACCTGAAGCACGGAATTTGCTTTTCTTAGCCTCTTGCTTCGCTACCACAACTTAAACAGCTTAAGAAGTGCAAAAGTTATCCCACAAGGGGTTGACTTTCAAATATATAAGTGTTAGAAAATTACAATAGATTACGTGATTGTAGCCCATAGGGGCATTTATGTATTTTCCGTTTTCTTGTACTCTATAGGGTTTAGTCCTATATAAGGACCCCTAGACCTCTGGAATAAACAAGTCATTGGGTTTTCTTTTCTTTTCTCCACATGGTATCAGAGTAGCGATCCTATACCGGTGTTCTGACCTAACTCCTGTCGCCATGTCAAGCCCTAATCTCGTGCAACCTTAGCACATGACCTAGCCTGCTGCTAGGCCCCCTCCACGGATCCCCAACGCCGCTGCTGAGCGTCGGTCGGTGAGGCGCGACCATCCCAGTGCCGCTTCAAGGCACCGCATGCCCTCCAGCAGGCCTCTACGCCACTATGCACCAGCGGGCCCCCTGCACGCCTCCAACGTCGCCGCTGGGTCCTGCAAGGGCATCGGGGCCCTCCCAGCACCGCTCCTAGGCACCGCCTCGGTCCAATGCAGCCCTAGCGGCGCCGACAGACACCAGGGAGCCTCCTGCTCGCCTCCAGCACCGTTGCTGGGTCCCGCAAGGCTTCTAGGCTATACCAGCGCTGCTCCTAGGCATCGCCTCGGCCCCAATGCCGCTACTAGGCGCCGCCTTGGCCCAGCGACCCCCTAACCGCACCGTCGGGCACCAATGGGCCTCCTCCTGGCCTCTAGCACAACCGTCAGACCTCCAAGCATCGCCTCTATGTGCTGCATCGACTCTTGTGGGCCCCTTGCAGCGCCACTTTTGATCTGTGATCAGATCATTGTGATGTGTGATTAAACACGAAAAGTCTTACTTATCATACCTCTTTCTGTCTAGGTCCTTTTTCTTGACCTAAAAATCCACCACGGCGACAACAAAGACCAAGCCTACGTACCCCACTTCTTCTTTGATGGTACATGGCATAACTATCAAATTAAAAGGGTCAGAAAACTATGTTATGTGGTATCGTTCCTTTTAGGTGTTCATTGGTGGACAACGCAAAAGCTCTATTTTGACAAAGGTTTCGCCTGTAGAGACGGACACGGGCTATGAAACCTGGTTTGTTGACAACTATCAGGTCATTACTTGGTTGACCAATAGCGTCGATCCAACCGTTGCTGCCAATCTCCTATATAAAGGCACGACAAAGGCCGTGTGGGAGAATCTAGAGAGCACGTACTCTCAGAAGACAACCGAATCTCGCCTATCTGAGATTTATACCAAAATCTGGTATGCTACTTAAGGAGAATCAAGCCTCATCAAGTACTACAGACTACTTACTAGCCTCTTTGAGGAATTACTCATTTTTCAGCCAGCCTGCTGTGACAAACAGGTGGGAGAGCGTGCTGAATGGCAAGTGTAAATATTTCTCTATGGACGACAACCACACTATAAGCCTGTCAAAGAGCAGTTCCTAATGGCTGCAACTCTACCTACTACTGAAACTGTCTTTGGGAGATTACATGAACTAGAATCTCCAGTTGGGAATACTACTGCAGAAACAACGGCTCATTATACCGCTTCTGGATACAGAGGTTGTCGGAATCATCAAGGAGGCCGCGGACGAGGACGTAGTCGTGAGTTTGGACGTGGTCGAGAATCTGGACGAGGCTGTGACTTTGGATGAGGACGTGGGCGTGACTCTTCCAACGCTCGCTATCCAGCATGTATGCACTGTGGATGCTGGAATCATCCTTCAGATCGCTGCTGGGCAACTTTTGGCATGCCACCTGCTGCTAACAATGCCTATGAAGAGGCACCATATGATACTATTGAGGAGCCAACTACTCATCCGGCTGCCGGGGTACATACCTCGTTTACTGCTTCTGAATATGCTCGCTTGAGGCAACTGCTTAACAGCTCAGAAACTGATACTCCTGCTTCTGCCTCCACTACAAGTCTTGCTACTACTTCAGGTACCGTGACAAATTCTATTTCCGCTTCCAAAAACACATGGATAATTGACTCCAGCGCTTCTACTCATCTAACCGGAGACGGGAGTCTACTTACTTCACCACAACCATCTTCTTCTGGTTTGGGTTGCTAATGGAGATCATTCCCTAGTAACTGCTGTTGGCACTATTGCTTTCTCCTCAAGAGTCAAAACTGCAATTCACATACGTTCACTATGCTCCAACCTTTCCACTCAGTCTATTATCTGTTCAGAAGTTATGTCGTCATCTTCAATACCATGTTATATTTGACGATTTCTGTTGTTATTTTCAGGATATCCGGACAAGGCAGATTTTTGGTGGGGGACATGAACGAGATGGCCTATATTATCCTGATATCCCCTCTGACTCCAATTTTGCTGGTGCTGTCTCCATTTTCGAGGATCTTTTTTGTGGCATCGCCGTCTTGGCCACCCTTCTGCTAAGGCTCTCTCCATTATGTTGCCTGAACTCTGTCCGCTCAAACCATTCTAGTGTGAGGCATGTCAGTTCGGGAAACATCATCGTGCATCCTTTCCTGCAAGGGTTGTACCTTGTTGTCATATTCCCTTTTCTTTGGTTCGCTGTGATGTCTGGGCCATGGGGACCATGTCCTGTCATAACTCTGTGTGGTCTTCGGTATTTTGCTATCTTTTTTTATGACTACAGTCGGTCATCACGAGTCTTTCTATTAAAAGGACGTTCCGAAATCAATTAATTTATCAAGAACTTTTTTCACTATGTCAGAACTATCTTTTCCTTCCAAATTCAGATTTTCCATTTTGATAATGCCTTGGAATTTATGCAAAAGACTTGACATCGTTTTTTAACGCACAAGGCACCATCCATCAGACCTCTTGCTCCTACACCTCCCAACAAAATGGGGTAGCTGAAAGAAAACTGCGACATCTCCTTGATATTGCCCGATCCCTTCTCACACCAATGCAGGTTCCCAAGACTTATTGGGGTGATGCCATGCTCACTGCCATCCACCTAATCGACAGAGTTCCCTCTGTAACTCTAGTTGGATCCACTCCCTTTGCATTACTTTACCTAAATGAGGACCCATTTCCGTCAACTTTACGGATTTTTAGATGCACTGCTTCTGTTCATAACTTCCACACTACTGATAAATTATCTCCTCGTGCTATTAAATGTGTTTTTCTTTGATACTCTAGAACTCGGAAAAGCTACTGATGCTATGATCCTTCTGGACATCGCTACCATATATCTGCTGATGTCACATTTTTGAACAAACTAGTTTCTTTACTCAGCTTGTATCTGACATACCACTAGACCTTCCTCCTCCACCTATTGTATACAAGAGAACATCTTTCTACTACCGTTCATGTACCTCTCCCTGTTCTCTTGATGCAGGAAATTACGCCATCCTCAGATGCTCCCACCAACACTGCTCCAGATGATCCTCAAGAGCTCCCAATCGCTCTACGCAGAACTAAGAGGCAATGCATACTTCACCCTATGTCTCATTTCACGCCCACTAATAGCTTATCATGCACTGATAGACGATATACATATGCTCTTATGTCTATGTCTATTCCCAAAGATCATCATGGTGCCTTACGGGACTCTGGCTGGCGACAGGCAATGAGTGAAGAAATGGATGCTCTTAAGTCAAGAGGAACATGGGTTCTTGTTCAGTATCCCCAGGGTTCCAAACCCGTTGCCTGCAGATGGGTTTTCACTACGAAACGGTCCCCAGACGGATCACTTGATAGATTGAAAGCTCGAATTGTGGCGAAAGGTTTTACTCAGACATATGGAGTTGATTATTTTGAGACTTTTGCTCCTGTTGCTAGGATGGGCTCTATACGGACCATCATCTTGATCGATGTGAACAAAGGCTGGCCCATTTATCAGCTAGATGTCAAGAACGCCTTTCTATATGGCAATCTAGAAGAGGAGGTGTACATGATGCAACCTCCTGGTTATGAAGTCGAGGGGGAGTATGTATGCCGACTTCACAAAGCAATCTATGGTTTGAAGCAAAGCCCAAGGGCGTGGTTTGATAGACTAAGTACATAGATTGGTACTCTGGGTTTTCAGAGAACTACATCTGGCTCTGTTTTTGTCAGAAAATGACCAACTAGTACTGTTATACTTGTTGTATATGTGGATGACATGGTTGTTACAAGCAACGATGATGGAGTGCTAGAGACCAAGGCCTTTCTGCAAAAAGCCTTCGTCACTAAAGATCTGGGGCAACTTCGCTATTTTTTGGGCATAGAGGTTCTACGCACTATGAAGGGTCTTCATGTCAGAGAGAAAGTATTGCTTGGATATACTAACTGAGGCGGGACTGCTCGGTTGCAAACCCTCTGGTATTCATGCAGAACCAAGGAAACATATCTCCACTGATCCTATCTTTGAAGACACTACACGATATAGAAGCCTGTTTGGTAAACTCTTATATCTTACAGTTACTAGGCCTGATATATTCTATGCTGTGGGCAGAGCTGGTTGACACATGGAGAAACCTTGTTATAGTCATTGGCCGGATGTTCTTCATATCCTCCGCTACTTGAAGGAATCACCTGGTTGTGGCCTCTTTTACGGGGCAAATGGATACACTGATGTTACCTGCATATTCTGATGCTGATTATGCAAGCTCACCA